>OY821763.1:27177112-27604396 GCA_963682095.1 Potentilla sterilis | reverse complement strand
ATAGTCAACTCCATCATCCCCACCATGTGCCATAACCCCTGAATTTTGTGTTTTCAGTCTGAGGTCTCTCTCTTCACATCGAAATAACACACCATTCACCTTGCACGTCGCATAAACTTTTGAATAGACCGGCCTCATCGCTAGAAGTCTGAGTTCGTGCGACCAATTTGGGTGATTATCATTTTTAATAAGGTCCATCTGCAACCATCAGAATCAACTATAAATATGAATAATTATACACAATAATATATAAATACGTATAGAATAGTGTTAAAGTTACGTACCCAGCGGCCGAAATACTCTGCGAATGTCCGGTTGTGGTAATCGAGATCACCTGCTACTCCATCACAGTTTAGATACATGTTCTTCCAAAACTGAACTTCTGGACAGTTGATTAGTACCCACCAATGTGCAATGGCTACCTCATAATCTTTCAACTTGTAGGAAACTGGCATGTTTCCACCGAGTACAACATCGTCGGAGAGTATGGAAAGATTGAACTGTGAAGGTACATCTTCCGGTATGCTTTCCTGTAACGCTCCTAAATACAGCTTCATGTAGGTGACGCACTCGTGCGCAATATATGCTTCAGCTATACATCCTTCAGGTGCGGATCTGTTTTGGACAAAATCACCGTATTGTCCAAGTTGCCTATAAATCAAGTTTTTAAAGTGTTATAATAATACATTAATACTATATCACATCTATTGATGAGGAAATTAACATAAGGTGTAAAATACGTACCTTTCCATCGGATACATCCAAGTGAAGTGCACAGGACCGGTAAGCAACAACTGCCGAGGAAGATGGATCATGAGGTGAGGCATGATGTCGAAAAAATTTGGAGGAAATATCATCTCAAATTTACACATGATATGAACGATGTCTTGTTGCATTTCCCGGAGGTCAGATTTTCTCACTTCCCGTGTGCATACCTTCTGGAAAAATCTTGCCAACGCTACTAACGGCTCCACAACGTGACGGGGAAGGAACGGTCGAATGAAAACAGGGAAGAGACGTTGTAGCGGGATATGATTGTCATGACTTTTCAACCCGTAAAGATTGTTGAATTCTCTGTTCACACACTTGGCTATATTTCCAGCAAAGCCTGAAGGATACTTGGCCCGACTTATCTAATGGAAAATTTCTTATTTATGCTCAGGCTTGACGGTGTAAGGAGCTTGAGGCATTTTTCTCTTCCCTTGTTTAAACCATAGTTGTTTTCTGATATTCATGTTTTGCAGATCAGTGCGAGCCTTAGGACCGTCTTTCGTCTTCCCCTCCAAGTTCAGCGGTGTGCCCACCACACTTTCAGAAACATTTTTTTCTATATGCATAACGTCTAGGAAGTGACGGATCAGCAACTCACACCAGTACGGGAGTTCCCACAATATGCTCTTATGTGTCCAGAATTTGTACTCCTCAGGTCTTTCAGGTATTTCCGCTACAATATCGGGATGATTGCTGAGGGGCTCAAAATCGTACTCATTAAGCACTGCTAAAATTTCTCTTCCCGTCCATCTTCTGGGAGGACCACCGTGTTCTTCGGTTCCATCAAATGCGGCGGACTCGTAACGCCAGTGGTGATCCGCCGGAAGGAACACACGATGACCCATTCTGCATATCTTGTTGCAATGAGGGGTGCTCCCATAATCGCTGAGGCACTCTGGACAAGCCTTGTATCCCCTAACAACGCTGCCCGACAACATCCCATAAGCAGGAAAATCACTGATGGTACCAATAACCATGGCATGCATCTGGAATGTCTCCTTCTTGTACTTGTCAAAAGTGGGATGACCAACGTCCCACAATACCTTAAGCTCTTCAATCAATGGTCTCATATACACATCGAGACATTTCCCTGGGTAACCAGGCCCCGGAATCAACAACGTCAACATATTATATTCCTTCTTCATGGACATCCACGGAGGAAGGTTGTAAGGTACCAAAACCACCGGCCATATACTGTATGAAAGACTCATGGTGCCGAAAGGGTTGAACCCGTCAGTTGAGAGCTCGAGCCTGACGTTTCTGACATCTGACGCAAAATGAGGAAACTCATTGTTTATATGCTTCCAAGCCGCTCCGTTAGAGATGTGTGTCATGATATCTGCGTCTCCCGCGTCCCGCTCACCGTGCCATCTGATAGCTTTTGCGGTGGTTTCTGACATGTACAACCGCTCAAGCCTATCTCTCAATGGAAAATACCGAAGCACTTTCACAGGTTTCCTATTGCCTGCTCCCGTCAACTTATATCGGTCAGACTGACATATCGGACATGCGTCAAGGCTAGCAAGGTCATTCCCTTCTGCATCTTTACCCCAGAAGAGAACGCAGTCAAATGCACATGCATGGATCTTAATGTAGGAAAGCCCTAGATCTTTGAGGATACTTCGGACCTTACGGTGATTGGTAAGATTACGATGACCCTCCTCCAACAACGAAGAAGTGTACTGTAGATATTCATCCACTTGCCTGATGCTCGATTTTGTCTAGATTTTAATCCTCATTACCTCCATCACACTTTGAAGAACTGTCTTCTCAGAACTTGAAGACACAGGGGTCTGTTGCAATGCAATAAGTTTGTTGTACTTGTCAAAGGCAGCAGTGTTGACAACTTGTGGGAACGGCTGCACCGGGTCATGCATATATTGTTCCCCACGTACACCGCTTTCAAAAGGAAACACGTCGTTGACGAATGTCATTGTTGGATCGTTGGATGTACTACTACTGCCCGCCTAAAAAAACTGCCCATGATCATGCGATCCATCTAATGATGGCTCACCGTGGTATATCCAACGAATGTACTTCGGCCAAAACTCATTACTCTTTAGGTGCTCCCATACTGTCCTAATCGGAAATCGACACATATCACTGCGACACTTACATTTCTTGCACAGGCAATAATGGTATTCATTCCCGTTTGCATTTTCCTCGACGAACTGTAAAAAATCCACAACTCCTGTAGTGTATCGTCGGTCATGCCTTGGAAGCGAAATCCAACTCTTATCTCGATCCATATATATATAGCCTGATAATAATATATATGTATAACTTTAATTAATAAGAAATTAATTAACACATATATATTACAATATATATTATTATCAACATCAACTCATATATATATATATATATATATATATATATATATACCATTAATTAACAACCATTATTTAAGTTCATTACACTATCAACAACCATTAATTAACAAATTTATATATATATATATATTAACACTAATTAAAAAACATCAAATTAAAACACATAATTAAACTCTAATTTAAAATCAACTCAACTACAACTCAAAATCAACATATATACATACATTCTAACACTAAAACAACAACAAAACAAAAAATCACTTACTATATCAAAATCACTAAAACTCAAAATCAACATATATACACATATACGTACCTATATATAGCTCCACAATGTAAGAGAGGACGGATTTCAACAATACCCACAGATTTTTCACTCTTTCTCCAGTTTTTTTTCGTTTTTTTTATTTTTATGAGCAGCCGCTGTCCAGATCTGAAAATATAAAGACTTATAGCCGACGAAAATTCCAATTTCATCGGCCAAACTTTCAAAAGTTTTCGTCGGCTATACTTTAAGAGAACAGGCGACGAAAATTTTAACTCGTCGGTTATTCTACGGGTATAGCCGACGAAAAATATATTTTAGTGACGAAAGAAAAAATCGTCGGCCATTCTTGGGAATAGCCGACGAAAATAGTATGTCGTCGGCCATTTTTTTTTTTCGTCGGTAAAGGGCTTTTTTCTGGTAGTGGTATTTAATCGTAACGGTGATATCTGACGGTTGGAATAGATTTTCTAAAATTTTAGATTCAAAATCTAAAACATATGCACTAATGTTCCTTAACTTGTTTACTAAGTGTTTAAGTGAATGTATAGTTTCAAATAGTTACTATACGTAGACTCTTCAAATACAAAAATGTTGTGAAATAAGATATGACCGAAATAATGTCTACGGGTTAAAAATGACAAGGTTTTGATAAAATCTGTGTGCTGAATGTTGCGGTTAACTGTTTTTCACTCTCGTTTTCCTATGGGTAGCCTGACGTTCCTTAAATCAATTTTGGAAATTTTTTTATACGATTAGTTGCATCTCATCGATTTGAAACTATTATCTGTTGAAGGTCACGCCAGAAACCGTTGTTTAACTAGACTAATTTCCGTTTTTAAGCGTTTAGAGGTTTGATTTAGTGGTTTGACCTATAGTTTAGCCGACGAAAATTATATTTCGTCGCTAAACTCTTGCGATCCGCGCCTTTTTAGTGTCCGCCATTGGATGGCTCAGATCCGACGGCTGTTGATCTTTCAAAGTATAGCCGACGACATTCAAAGAATAGCCGACGAAATCTTTTAAATCGTCTGCTATTCTCTCTGCTATAAAAGCTGAAAGTCGCAGCAGCCCGACTTTTTCTCTCCTAAACCCTAAAACATCTCCTCCTCCTTCTCCTCCTCCTCCGGCCTCCTCCTCCTCCTTCTCCTCCGGCTAGGTAATTTTTTTTTTTGGCAATTTATTTTAATTGTATAATTTAGGTATATAATTTAGATATTTAAGTGTGTGTTAAATTGTTATATATATTGGTTATATATATAAATTGTTAGATTAATTATATATATAAATTTGTAGATTAATTATATAAATTGTTATATATTTGTTAATATACACATATTTGTGTATATATATATATATATATGTTAATGTATATTTTAATTGTTATATATAAATTGTTAAATTAATTATATATATAAATTGGTAGCCTAATTATATAAATGGTTATATTTATGTTAATATATAAATGATTATTTGTATGTATATATATGTTAATGATGAAATATAGTTATATTTGTATATAAATGGCTATATTTATGTTAATGGTTAGTATTATTTAAAATTAGTTAAATTATAAATATTAATTTGTTAGTATGTTTTAAAATATATTAGTATTATTGGTTATTATATTAATTAGAATTTATTATTTAATGTAATATAATTTAATATTAATTAATGTATTAATTTATTTATTTTTAGATGGCCGATGCATTTAGACAGCTATTCGGAGGCTGTCGTTCCAGATCTAGGGGTTCTGGAAGTTCTAGCGGATCCGGAGACTCCGAGAGGACCCCTAGCCAGCCTGAGAGGACCACCAGCCAGCCTCAGAGGATCGATTCATCCCAGCCGCGGAGGAGTGTGAGCAACCAGCACCAGACCCTTTTATCGGCGGAGCGGCCGTTGAGCAGTTCATGTCCCCCTCTCCGGCCATATCCTCCGAGATGTAGTACGCAGCTATTTCAGGACGACATAGCTCCAGACGTTCATCAGGTCTGTATGCCTGAGTTTCATCGGGAGCCGATGACGAGTCCTGCGCCGTCTGCTGCTGACTCTACTGAGGGGCCAACTCTCCCTAATCAGCTATACCTGTCATACAACATTCCTGCCATACCCGAGGTCGACGAGCGTGGTGTGCCCATATGGCCTGCTAGGCCTCAGTACGTGAGTGTTGCGGAGGAATACCATTATGAGCCATTTGAGACACCTGAGCTCCTGATTTCGGCGAGATTAAAAGGAAAGTCGACAGAAGGGTCATCGAGTTCAGGTAACATTTGATTTTATTAATTAAATGTTTTATTAAAATTTACGCACTAATATTTAATTTTATTAACCAATCGTCGTTTATGTGATAGGGACCGCCGCTAGCAGTTCAAGCAGGAATACGAGAGGTGTCATATGTTTTGATACGCTCAGGAAAAGTGTTGAGACCAACGGGAGGATCCAGATCAACGAACCCCCTAATTAGGATGTTAAGGGGAAACAACGTCGCGATTACGCGGGTTGCGTGGGAGCACTAATTAGGGATAGAGTCCCTATGTTGTGGACACGGTGGGCTGATGTGCCGGAAGAGATCAAGAGGGAGGTCAACAACGCGGCGTCGGTGAGTAATTTAAAAAACTTAATTTCTTTATCGTAATATTTAATAATTTTCGGTATTGTTATAATTTTAAAACTAATAAAATATTATCTTTCAGGCATACTTCGAGATTGCCGAACACAAGCAGGCTTCGGCGTACGCGATGCAGAACTCGAGGTATGTTGAGAATTCCTCATCTTATAATTTGAAATATTTTATGTTATTAATAATATTTCTAATGCACTTTTGTTTTTTCCGTAGGTTCAAAGAGTGGAAGAACGAGCTCCGTACCCACTTTACCGAATACGACAAATATTGTCGTATGGGTACTCCAAGAGAGTTCATGTTCAGGGAGTACGAGTGGCGTTGGTTGAAGACAGTAGACTTCAACAACCCAGTTATGTAGGTAAATACTAAACTTAACTATAAATGTTTATTTTGTTAATATTTTAATTATTAGTTTAATTATTTTATAATTATTACACTAATATTTTTTTATGCATTTTTCTAATATTTTTTTATTTGTTTGAAGGAACGGTCTCGGCAGAACTCTGCGAACCGCCGCTGTAACACAACCCCCCATCATGGTGGTTCTAGGCCATTTTCACAATATCAGGAGGAGGCGCTTAGAGATCATCCTTTAAGCAACCCGTACGTAGAGACGTTCAAGAAATCTTATCCATTAGCCACAGAAGAGCTTGTAAGTCGTTGATTACGATTTTAAAATTTTAATTATTAATTTTACTTAATTATATATTTGTTAGAATATTAATATTTTTTTTTCCCGTTCAATTAGGAGAGGGTGAACCGGGCCGAAGAAGAAGTGTTGCAGGAAGTAGTTCGGGAGATAGAACCGAACATTTCAGAAGAAGATCTGCAAAAAGCCCTGAGCCAGGTCGACCGATCGAATGTCCAAACTACAGCGAGGATATTCGACGCAGCCTTCCTAGACCGGTCAAACAACTACTACTGCTGGGGTTTGGGAAGTTCTGGAATAGGGGTCCTGAAGACCACTAAGGGAGCTCAAAAGAGGGGAGGCGGGGACACCCAACAGATGAAGGGGGAAATGCAGAGATTGGCAAAAGAAAATGCAAGATTGGCGGCCCAGTTCCAGAGATCACAGGAGCAACAACGCAGAACACAGCTCATATGGAAATGGAGCGTTGGCATGCTGAATGCGAGAGAATTCGGCGACAGAACTACGCCGGCCAACAAAACTGGTGGTATGCTATGTTCGCGGCACAACAACAAGGCCTTGAACCCCCGCTCCCGTTTGAGCCGTTAGATGAACCTCGAATGCCGAGAGCTCCCGAGTTCATTCAGCAGGATGACGAGCATGATGGACAACAGGATGGTGGCCAGGATTAGGGTTTAGGGTTTAGGGTTTAGGGTTTAGGGATGGAACAAATTAAATAATTAATGAAAAACGTGTTTCTTGTTGGATTGTCATTGTGAATTGCAGGTTGCTTGGAATGGTAATTTAGAAATTAATTTAATTTTTTTCCCCAAAATGTAAGAACAGCCGACGAAATTGACATTATTTCGTCGGCTATCACTGCTATAGCCGACGATTTTTACCAAATTTCATCGGCTATAACTGTTATAACCGACGAAAATGCCATTATTTCGTCGGTGGTCTATGTTAAATAGTGACGGTTTCGTCGGCTATAACTAATTAATGCCTCTTAAAATATTAATATATTCCGACGAAATCTTCATGTCGTCGGCTATATTTCAAAACAAATAACCGACGAAACAGAAGAGATCGTCGGCTATATTTTATGATATCGTCGGCTATATGTTAAAATATCCGACAAATTTCGTCGGGCATTATGCTAAGATTTGGTCGACGAAATGTATTTTCGTCGGTGATAATGGCCGACGATTTCGTTATTTCATCGCGCATATGTGAAAATGGCCGACGATTTCGTTATTGTCGTCGGGTTTCGTTATTACCGACGCCGTTTTATCGACGAATAATAGCCGACGAAATTTTCATATGTAGAAGGAATACCCGGCGAAAATTTTGAATAGTAGACGAAATTTTTTTCGTCGGCTATTCTGTCCGATCTGGTAGTGCAAATGCAATGTGGTTATATTGCGACAACAAAGCAGCTATTGATATATCACAGAATCCAGTACAACATGATCGTACTAAACACGTAGAGGTGGATCGTCATTTTATAAAGGAGAAGTTAGACGCTAAGATTATTAGCTTCCTTTTTGTTCCTACTGAAGAGCAGCTTGCAGATGTACTCACTAAAGGGGTTTCCAAGAAGGCCTTTCATGACTCATTAAGCAAGTTGGGCATGGTTGATGTGTATGCGCCAACTTGAGGGGGAGTGTTAGCGTGAGTCATAAATATTGTGTAATTAGTACTTTCCTGTTCTGTATATGGTAGTACAAAGTAGTACATAGTACGTAGGGTTGTAGTACATCTTGTATCCTCTTTATATAGCCTCTAATGTGAGAAGAATAATATATCAGAAAATTCATTCTTCAATTAGTATTATATTTGACTTTTTCCTCATTTCTAAATATACATCTCCAATCGATTATGTCGCATGTCTCATTTCTATGAGGAAAAATATCTTATCTCTTTGCAATAAAAAAGAAAATAATTGGAATAGCTGTTCGTGATGAAGTCTTTAATGGAGTTAGTTGCTACCACTCCCCTGTATGGCTGTATATGTAAAACTCGCTAGCCCCATGAGCTAGCTTTGCAAGCATTTAACAGTCTTCACCCACCACCAACCCAACCCGGGCTCTTTGCTTGAAGATGTAGGAAAGAGTCTTTATTAATCTCACCTGTAATTTCATGCTTTACCCAATTTATACCCTTCCAGTACCTCACTACTTTCAATCCTCCCATACCTTCTTCCATTTCATCCCTCCAATGGCTTCTCTGTCCTTTTCCTCTGCTTCACTTTCCTCATACTACCACCTCTTCTTCACTCTCCTAGCTTTTCTAGTCTCCGGCCTCATTTTCCTTCTCACCCAGAAAACCAAATCCAAACAGCTCCACCTCCCTCCCGGACCACCCGGATGGCCTATAGTCGGCAACCTCTTCCAAGTCGCTCGCTCAGGGAAGCCCTTCTTCGTCTACGTAGACGAGCTCAGACACAAGTATGGTCCTATATTCACTCTCAGGATGGGCACCAGGACCATGATCATTCTCAGCGACGCCAAGCTCGTCCACGAAGCCCTCATCGAGAAGGGTGCGGTATACGCCACCAGACCTAGAGAGAATCCCACTCGGACAATCTTCAGCTGCAACAAATTCACCGTCAACGCTTCCATTTACGGCTCGGTGTGGCGGTCGTTGAGGCGGAACATGGTCCAGAACATGCTCAGCTCAACTAGGCTCAAGGAGTTCCGAAGCGTCCGAGAACATGCAATGGAAAAACTCGTCGAGAGGATCAACATGGAGGCCAAGGCCAACGACAGCGTCGTTTCAGTGCTAAAAAATTCCCGCTTTGCCGTGTTTTGTATTCTCTTGGCTATGTGTTTCGGAATCGAAATGGACGAAGAGACGGTGGAGAAGATGGATCAGGTAATGAAGTCAGTCCTCATTGTGTTGGATCCCAGAATCGATGACTACCTTCCTATTCTGAGTCCCTTCTTCTCCAAACAAAGAAAGAGAGCTCTGGAAGTGAGGAAGGAGCAGGTGGATTACATCGTCCCCTTCATCGAACGGCGTCGTCGGGCAATCGAAAACCCCGGATCCGATCGAGAAGCCACTTCATTCTCGTACCTCGACACTCTCTTCGATTTGAAAGTAGAAGGACGCAAGTCATCTCCTTCGAACGAGGAACTGGTCACACTTTGCTCGGAGTTTTTGAACGGCGGGACAGACACGACGGCGACGGCTCTGGAGTGGGGAATAGCACAGCTCATAGTGAACCCTCAAGTGCAAGAGAAGCTGTACGCGGAGGTTAAAGCGACGGTCGGTGACAGAAAGGTGGACGAAAAGGACGTGGAGAAAATGCCCTACTTGCAAGCAGTGGTGAAGGAGCTTTTACGAAAACACCCTCCGACCTATTTTTCCCTAACCCATGCAGTGACCGAGCCAACTACATTGGCGGGGTACGACATTCCTACTAATGCAAATGTTGAGTTCTACTTGCCCGGGATTTCGGAGGATCCCAAATTGTGGTCCGATCCCGAGAAGTTCGACCCCGACCGGTTTTTTTCCGGTCGGGAAGAAGCGGACATAACCGGCGTGACCGGTGTTAGAATGATGCCGTTCGGAGTGGGGAGGAGGATTTGCCCTGGTTTGGCGATGGCCACAGTGCATGTTCATCTCATGTTGGCTAGAATGGTTCAAGAGTTTGAGTGGAGTGCGTACCCGGATGGAAGTAAGTTGGATTTTACAGGCAAGTTGGAATTTACGGTGGTGATGAAGAATACGCTTAGAGCTAAGATCAAGCCCAGGGTTTGAGTACGTAGGTCATATAAGTCTAGTGAAATTTCAATAACCTGTCGAATCGAATTAGTAATTTTGTAGATTTTTTTTTCTTTTATCTCTCTGAAATCATCCCAGATTTGGTTTATTTGTTTTGCTGTATTTGAACTATTTTTGCTCAGATGAACCATAAACCTGAATTCGCACGGTAAAGTAGTTTTCATGTGACAACATAGTGCATATGTGATATATATATATATATATATATATTTTTTTTTTCTGAAGGAAATGCGACAAGTTTCTATCTTAGATGAAATCTAAGAAGTACATGAGACATGTATTATTAAAAATTTGACAGTTTAAGTCAGCCGATTGATAGTTTGTAAAGTCATTTCTTTAACCGATATATACCGGATTGGATGTAACATGTATATATTGTACTTTTATCCTTGTTTACAGTTTGTCTCTTACATTTTGTTAGTTCAATTTTGGCAAAATCAGGTCTCGATAGACTGAGATTTGCATAATCCATTTGAAGACCTAATTCTATTTTTATCTGGTTTAAGATGTCATTTCACATGACAGAGAATAACGAAGACTCACTACCAGAAAAGGCGTCATAGCCGACGACGCCATCTCGTCGGCCGTTTCCATTAATTCGTCGGCTATAGTCATAGCCGACGAAGTATCGTCGGCTATTATCTCGTCGGGATTGCTCCGTCGGCTATAGTATAGCCGACGACACACGGGGTAAGTCGTCGGCTTATGAAACACCAGGTATAGCCGACGAAAAAAGCGTCGTCGGCTATACTTCGAACATTGCCGACGAGAAGATCGTCGGCTTTAAAAATTACGTAACTGCCCCTAACCCGAAGTATAGCCGACGATACTATCGTCGGCTATACGTCCGTTTTAGCCGACGACACTATCGTCGGCCATAACAATCGCCGGTACCAGGAACGGCTTTTTTTTGCCTGAAGCCGGGAGGGTATAGCCGACGACATATGGTAAACATCGTCGGCTATAGCCCTTATAGCCGACGAAATTTGGTAAAAATCGTCGGCTATAACTGTTATAGCCGACGAAATAATGCCAATATCGTCGGCTATAACCCCTAAATATTTAAAAAAATTAAAAAAATTTACTCGGGCCCAATTTCTCTTCGTCTTCGGGGGCTGCAGAAAATGCACAAACAAACATCCAAATATCCAACAAATATCCACATCAATCCATCCCTAATATCCTACATACTGTACAAATTAACCCACTATATCTACTCATCATCACCCCCTAAACGCGTAGCGTCGTCGACCGGATCGTTCGAGTTCCGGTGGCTATGGCTGTCCTGATCGGCTGGCGTACTCCGATGCGGGGGGGGAGTGGGGACGACGAACTGGGGCATCTGTGGCGGAGGCGGGGGCTGGAGTCCAGCCTGCTGGGCCTCCCAAGACTGCTGCATCCATCGGTACATCTCCGCCACAGATGCGTCTCTGGCCTGCTGCGCCGAAGCCTCCGCGGCCCTCGCCAACTCCGCCTGCTGGAGCGCCTCCACCGCCCTCGCCAACTCCGCCTGAGTCCTCTGCAGCTGCGTCTGCAAGTCTCCTCTCGTCGAAGCCGCACGCTGCGTGCTGGGATTGGCCGGCGTGAACTTGAGAACCCCATCTCCCGCCGCGCCTAGGCCTCTCTGGTAGAAGTAGTTGTTCCCTGTCCCTACCGCCGCGTGCATGATCTGAGAGGCCAAGCGCGGCTCAAGGGTGTCGATCGTGGAGGCAAACTCCGCGATCGCCTCGTCGGACGCCCCGTCTCCCAGAGTGTCTCGCGCGATCCCGAAGGTGATCGCGTCGGTCTCCGCATCTATTTCCGCCTAATTGACAAGAAAATATAATAAACGAATTAAAAAATATATATATATATTAATTTCATGAAACACTTTTATTGAAGATGGACGAATACTTACCACTTGGTCGGGACGCCCCGGATACATCTGCGCATGAATCCACGACAACGGCCTCAGCGGTCGGTCCCTCCTCGCCATCTCTGCCCACTGCCTCCAGGAGCGGGCGCCGCCGTGGTGGGGGTGCTCGTTCCTCCTGCGGTTGTCGCTGTTCGTCCGCGAGATTTTCTGTATTATAACAACAAACATATAAACGCAAATATAAATTAGTAACTAAATTAAAATATTAGGAACTAACCAAAATAAAATTAATAACTAATTTAGTTACTAACTAATTTAATTTAATTAGTAACTACTTAACTAACTAATTTAATTAGTAACTACTTAACTAACTAATTTAATTTAGTAACTAACTAACTTACTAACTACCTAATTTTATTTAATTTAATTTAATTTAATTTAGTAACGAACTAACTAACTATGTAACTAACCAACTGACTTAATTTAATAACTAATAACTAACTAACTAACTAATTAATTGAATTAAGTAACTACATAATTTAATTATTAAATAACATTAAAAAGTTATATACTACCAGGCTAAATTTTCTTACCGAGACCCTGTCGCTCCCGAAGTAGGCTACCAGCCATAGCCACTCGTACTCCCTGTACCGGAACTCGTGGGGGGTTGCAGCTCGCCCCAAGCGCTGCTCCACATGGTACGTCCTGTAGTGCGTGGACAGCTCGTTCTTCCACTCGGAGTACCTATATTAACAGAACACAACTGTTAGATATATTCGTACACTGCCAATAAATATATTTATACAAAAAAAAGCAAAACACATAACCTGTTCTTCAGCTGCTCGTCTCTCCACCAGTCCAAGGTAGGATGGACTCTAAACCATTGCTGCAACATTATAAATTAATTAGAAAATATTTTTATATAGTTATAAGGACTGAATTCATAATTGTTTATTTTCTATAATAAAAATCATATTTAACTCACCGACAGTGCATTGTACACTCGCGCCTTGATCTCATCGGGCACAGAGCCCCAGTCGGGCCACAACAGTGGGACCCTGTCCCGCACGAGCATGCCCGTCGCGTTGATGTACTTGGTGGTGGTGTCTCTCCGCTCAATCGGGCGTCCATCCTCACCGGGACCGGGCAGGATCTCTCTGATCCCACCGGCCAGCTCCCTCTCCAGGGTGGACATGTTCGCTGGCCCTCTGGTCCGTCTCGTCCCCGCGGGTTTATTGACGAGGACGCCTGTTAAAATGAACACATAGTTAAATAATTATTTAAACTAACTAATTAAATAATTAATTAAACAATGTAAATAATTAATTAAACTAACCAATTACCTGCGTCGTTGTACTGCTTGTCCCTCTCACGAACGGCCCACAGGCCGCGGCAGTCCTCTGAGTCGAAAGGACTGTAGAAGTAGGCCTCCTCCCAGGGAATCTCGTGAGGCCGGTCGTGCCTCCAAATCTGCCTCCCCCTGGCGTCGTACTCAGGGATGGCAGGGAGGAACTGGACCATGTACATCCCCGATGGCGGAGACATACGGGGCGTGGACCCTGAGGGGCCTGTTCCCCCTGACGGTGGGCCCCGTAGCTGTGGACGCTGTCGCTGTGGGGGGACAGGGAGCATCTCTGGAGGGTCCAGATCGGCGCGCGGTGGGGTCGGCTGCCGATCCTGGAACAGTGCTGAAGTGCACTGGGGTCTGGTGGCTCTGCGTCCTCCTCCGACACTCGAGTCAGGGCCCGCTCCCGTCGACTCATACGAGGAACCCCCACGTGGATCGCTCGGCGTCAATCCCATCAACGTCTCCTCTCGTCGACTCAAAGGCCGGCCTAGGCCCCGACGACCGCTGGATCCGCTCCCCCCACGGCTGGATCCTGCCTGAGCGTCGGGGTCGCTCTCGGTCCGTCTGCCAAGCCATCGGTCTACAAAGCGCCGGTTTCCTGCACAATTAGTATATAAATTCCATAAATTGCACAAAAATTCCACAAAACAAAATTAAAAACATCATTCAATGTATATATACCTAATTATATATATACGTACCTAAATATATTTATACCTAATTATATATATATATTCCGAAATATAACACAAAATTCCTTAAATTTCACAAAAAAATAAAAAACTTTTTTAAATATATATACACCTAATTATATATATACATAACTATATTTATACCTAATTATATATATATATATTCCGAAAAATATATATATATATATCGTCATAAAAATGAAAAAAAATATTTATACCTAATTATATATAAATTAGTATATAAATTAGTATACTAGTATATAAATTCAACAAAATTCCACAATTAGTATATAAAATCCGTAAATTTAACAAAAAATCCACAAAATTAGTATATAAATTCCACAAAATTAACAAATTTAACAAAAAATCCACACAATTCCATAAATTTCACAAAAACCCTAAATTCCACAAAAAATTCACAAAAACCCTAAAATTCACAAAATTCGACAAAATTAATAAAAACCGTAAATGAGGCTCGATCGGGGCTACCTGACATGGTGGTGCAGTCTGGACGAGGACCGGTGGTGCGGTGCGGCGGCGACGGCGACGGCGACGGCGGCAGGGGCGGCTGCGGCAGGGGCGGGTAGGGCGGCTCGGGGCGGCTCCGGCAGCGGCTTTCGGGTCGGGGAGGGCTCGGGAAGGAGGGGGCCGGGGCGGGGAGGTATCGGGTGGGGCCGGGGAGGGTCGATCGGCGTCGGGGAGGCTCCGTCGTGGTCGGTCGGCGTCGGGGAGGGGCGGGCGGCTGCAGCAGGTGGGGATTTAGGGATTTAGGGTTAGCAGAAAATGAGGGAGGCGCGCTCTGTTTCGGTTTAAATCGAAGGACTATAGCCGACGATCTAATTTTAATTCGTCGGCTATAGTCATAGCCGACGAAATTCGTCGGCTATACTCTTACGGGCCGGTCCAAAATCCGGGCCGGGCCGGAGTTGGGCTTTGCGGGCCGATTATAGCCGACGAAGTTAAGTGTCTCGTCGGCTATAATATGAATGTCGTCGGCTATACTATGAATCTCGTCGGCTATAATATGAATCTCGTCGGCTATACTATAAGCTCTCACCAGCCGTCAGATCTCGCCCATCCAACGGCGGACAATGAAACGGCGCGGATCGCAAGAGTTTAGCCGACGAAGTTAAGTATTTCGTCGGCTATTCCCTGGTTAACTTTTGGTCAAACCTCGAAACGCTTTAAAACGGCAATTGGCCCGTCTAAATGACGTTTTTTGGCCTGACCTTCAACAGAGAATAGTTTCAAATCGATGCGACGCAACTAACCGTATAAAAATTTTCCTCCAAAAATTTACCGACCGTCAGGCTACCCATAGGAAAACGGAAGTAAAAAACACCTAATCGCAACATTCGGCACACATATTTTGTCGGAATCTTCCCATTTTTCAACCGTAGTCGTATTTCAATATTTCGGTCGTATCTTATTTCACGACACTTTTGCATTTGAACGGTCTACGTATAGCAACTATTTGAAACTATACATTCACTTAAACACTTAGTAAATAAGTTAAGGAATATTAGTGCATATGTTCCGATTTCGAATCTAAAAGTTTGGAAAATCTATTCCAACCGTCAGATATCACCGTTAAGCTTAAATACATGTAGAAAAAAAAATCCAACTACATCTGACAACGTTAAAGGCTCGATCGGGACGGTCAAACTGCATGGTCAAACCTCGAAACGCTTTAAAACGGCAATTGGCCCGTCTAAATGACGTTTTTTGGCCTGACCTTCAACAGAGAATAGTTTCAAATCGATGCGACGCAACTAACCGTATAAAAATTTTCCTCCAAAAATTTACCGACCGTCAGGCTACCCATAGGAAAACGGAAGTAAAAAACACCTAATCGCAACATTCGGCACACAGATTTTGTCGGAATCTTCCCATTTTTCAACCGTAGTCGTATTTCAATATTTCGGTCGTATCTTATTTCACGACACTTTTGCATTTGAACGGTCTACGTATGGTTTCGGTCAATATACTTTAGCCGACGACTTGCAAGTCGTCGGCTACAGTATGGGCATTATAGCCGACGAATTGCAAGTCGTCGGCTAAAGTATGGGCATTATAGCCGACGAATTATGGTCCATTTCGTCGGCTATAATTCTGATCTTTCTGAAAATTTGCCATTTAGGGCCTGAAAATTGCCTATTTCACCTGATAAATTCCTAAACATAACACAAACAATTCAATACAATTTCCCATAAACTCGGAAAACGGTAATTAAGGACAAAAATGTATTCATGCATGCACCATCGTACACAAATACATACATAAATAGTATACTAAGGATGATAATCAGAATCATCCTCATCACTTGAGTCAGACGTAGTATAGTAGTTAATATCTGGCAACCGGTGTTCGTACTCGTCGTTTGAGTCATCGTCTGCCTGATATAGACGATTCGGATTAACATCATACATGGGCACCTGACCCCTAGGAAGTCGAACCACTCTGCCCGGCGTCACATTATTATCGCGGATGGTGGAGGATTCCGGAATGTCGCCGGCGTCCGGCTCTTGGTATGCGGTCGCTTCTTGACACTCTGTGCTCACACCAAGTGTGGTAGCACTGTATATGTCTCGCTGAGACACATGGTTAACTACCTTCCACGTGCCTTTGTTCAAAGGATCGTCAAGATAAAAGACCTTTTTGGCCGCTGTGGCGAAAACAAAGGGGTCGTCTTCATACACACTAGTGGCGGTATTCACCGAAAGTATGCCGTACTGATCGATCCGTATGCGGTGCGGCCTAGTATCAAACCATCGACACTTGAACAAGTGGACTTTCATGCGGTTCCCATAAATGAGTTCAACAACTGACTGTAGGACACCGTAAAAATCCACGCCCCCCTCTGCACCATCGACCATCACCCCACAATTCTGTGTTTTGCGTTCCCCGTCTCTAGCTTCACATATATACTTAACGCCGTTGACATCACACATTGGGCGGACTGTGGAAGATATCGGCTTCATCGACAACAGCCTCAATTCCTCTGAGTAATTTGTATGACCACCCCTCGCAGCCACTTGCATCAGCTGAAAAATATAACTCAAATCACTCGGTGTGTTTATGATTAAAGAATAGGGAACTGTAAAAGAAAGCCATCTAATATATATATTTATACACTTACCCATTGTGGAAAATAGTCTGCAAACGTCGTGTTGTGGTACTCGACATCACCGCGAACTTCCTTGCTGTGAAGATGGTGACGTTTCCAATATTGTACCTCCGGACAGTTTATTAGAACCCACCAGTGGGCAATCCCTACCTCATGGTCAGGCAACTTGTCCACACCCTTTTTCTTGAAGCTTCCGTATGGTACAACAGAGTTGGCGACGATAGATAGGTTGAACTCGGGGTCATCTCGACTTGGATGTTGTGGGGGGTCCTCCATCGCTCCCAAGTACAACTTGGCGTACGTTACACACTCATGCGCAATGTAAGCTTCAGCAATACACCCCTCAGGCGCAGATTTATTGTGCACATATTTCTTGTAGTCTCCAAGTTGTCTGCAAGGTTAACAAGTGCGTGTTAAGAGCATGCAACTTTTATTTAAAAACATGTATAAATCAAATTTATGAATAACATGTACCTTTCGATGGGATACATCCAAGTGTAGTGTACGGGACCGGTAAGCAACAATTGTTGGGGAAGATGGATCATCAGGTGAGGCATGATGTCAAAGAAGTTTGGGGGAAATATCCTCTCGAACTTGCACAAGATAAAAACGATTTCCTCATGCATTCTCATGAGGTCTGATTTTCTAACTTCTCTAGCGCATAACTTCTGGAAGAATCTTGACAACGCCACCAACGGCTCAACCACTTCATCCTCCAAGTACGCTCGAATGAAAATAGGGAAGAGGCGTTGAAGCAGTACATGGCAGTCGTGACTCTTCAATCCGTACATCTTGTTGTCTCGGTAGTTAACACACTTGCTTATGTTACCCGCATAGCCATAAGGATACCTGCATAGCCATTAACAACAATTAGATTTCATGCATATATAGTCGTCCAACAACAGATGGATTCTTTAGGGAATACATGCCTAATTAATAAAAAGTTACCTGACATTACTCAGCCATCCAAAGATTTCATGTTTCTGGTCCCTGGTGACGGTGTAAGGAGCTTGGGGCATTTTGCTCCTGCCCTCTCTCAACCACAAATGGTCCCGCAGTCCCATATTTCTCAGATCAACGCGTGCCTTGGGGGTGTCTTTTGTTTTCTTCTCCCAATTCAAAACTGTGCCAACCACGGCTTCACCCACGTTCTTCTCTATATGCATGACATCCAGGTAGTATCTGGTAGCCAACCTGGCCCAATAAGGAAGTTCCCATAAGATGCTCTTGTGTGACCAGAACCTATACCGATCCGGCCTCTCTGGAATCGTGCGCAACACATCGGGATGATTGCTAAGCGGACCAAAGTCATACTCATTCAACACTGCCAATATTTCCTCCCCTGTCCATTGCTCCGGTGCCCAGCCCCTTTCTTCAGTCCCATCAAAAGCCTGTGCATCGTCCCTAAATGGATGGTCATGCGGAAGCCAACGACGGTGACGCATCTGGACAATCTTGCTGCAATGAGGACTGGAGCAATCAACAGTCATGCACTCTGAACAAGCCCTGTAACCCCTGGTGACGCTGCCCGACAACATACCCCTCCCAAGAAAGTCACTGATCGTGCCAACAAGCATGGCATGCATCCGGAACATCTCATTTTTGAACCGGTCGTAGACCAGGTGGCCGTTCAGACTCAAGTACCGAAGCTCCTCAATTACGGGTCTCAAATACACATCAAGACACTTTCCCGGATAACCTGGGCCTGGAATCAACAATGTGAGCATGTTATATTCCTTCTTCATGCACATCCACGGTGGAAAGTTGTACGGAATCAAAATAACTGGCCACACACTGTACTGAAGCTCTTTCTTGCCAAAAGGGTTGAAACCGTCGGATGATAGCCCTAGCCAAACATTTCGAACCTCTGATGCAAATTCGGGAAACTCCAACACGTTCTTCTTCCAAGCCTCTCCGTCGGCGGGATGTCTAAGGGTGTCATCGTCAGGCACATTCCTCTCAGCCCACCATCTCATAGCTTCGGCCGTGAAAACACACATGAACAACCGCTCAAGCCTATCAATCAGCGGGAAGTACCGAAGTATCTTCACAGCTTTCTTGTTCCCTTTAGGAGTGAACTTATACCACTCTGTATTGCATAATGGGCAGTATTCAAGATCTGCAAGTCCTTCCCCGTAAAACAGAACGCAATCGTATCTGCATGCATGAATCTTGATGTAGGAAAGGCCGAGATCTTTAAGGATATGTCGCACCTTATGATGACTGGTAGGAAGCCGATGTCCGGGGGGCATCGCCCCACCCCATAGCCGAAGCCAATCATCAACCGATTTGACAGTGCCTTTGTTCTCCGTTTTGATCTTCATCACTCCCATGACAGATTCAAGGACAGTCTTACTGCATCCGGGGTACAACGGAGTCTGTTGCAATGCGATCAGGTTGTTGTACTTTTCCATACCACTTGTGTTGACCGGAGATCGGGGTAATGGCTCGAGTGGCTCAATATCAGGGAAACACTCCATCTCCGGAGGTGGGAGTTGCACATCTGGTGCTTCCTCAAAGACACCGCTCTCACGAGGAAACATATCGTTGATCCAGTTCGTTGTCGGATCATTGGAGGAACTCCCTCTCTCGGCAAATTGTCCATGATCATGACGACCCGCAAACTCTGGTTCACCGTGATAAATCTAATTAGTGTATAGGACCCAAAATCCATATCTAGCCAGGTGTTGCTCCACTGTCTCTATGGAAAACCGGTGTCGTGGGGTGGCACACTTGCACTTTTTACACGGACAATAATGAAGTGTAGTGTCTCCACAGTTAGCCATCACAAAATCCAGGAAACTCCTAACTCCATCATGATACGCCTGATCCCATCTTCCAAGGGTAATCCAACTCTTGTCCATCCTGTAAATTCAAGAAATAAATATAGCTATATATAGATATGTATATATGCACGTACTACGTACGTACTAATTAATTAAAAAATTCATCATTACACACACACATATATATATATATATATATATATATATACACATGCATCCCTAAATTAATTAAAACATCGTCAATCTCCCTAATTAATTAAACACAATGTATTTTTTATATATACCAACAATATATTTTTAATTACAATTAAATTAATTAATATATATACATTTTTTCATCAAATTCATCTAAAATCACCTATAAATCAACAATCAATCACTAATCTTCAACAAAACTTCAATTCTATCTAACCAATACAACATATATATCAACCCATTAATAATCTCATCTCAACACATATATATATATATATATATATCAAATTAATCACACATTTATTCTAATTAAACTCTAAATTAATACACCTCTGCATATAACCAACTAAATCAACACACACAGCAATATACGTACCTTTCAAGCTTATGGCCGAGGTTTTGGACGATTTCAGAGCGTTTTGGACAATTTCATCGACGAATGAGCTCCCTGATGCAGAAGGTCGATCTGATATAAGAGTTATAGCCGACGAATACCCCCCTCGTCGGCTATAACAAAAACTTTTCGTCGGCTATAACTCTTATAGCCGACGAATACCATCCTCGTCGGCTATAACTAAAAACGTTTCGTCGGCTATAGTTATAGCCGACGAGTTGTCGGCAGTCGTCGGCTATAATATTATAGCCGACGATGTGGCCGACGAAATAGTAGTTCGTCGGCTATAAGGGGTTATAGCCGACGAGGTACTATTTCGTCGGCCGTTTTTTCCCATATCGTCGGCTATAACCCCTTTTCTGGTAGTGACTATAAGGGTATGTCTTTGATGTGTAGCCGCTGAAATTGAAGTGATCATGTGCTATTCCCACTTTCCGATATGTTGTGTTTAAGTTGTGTGATGGAGTCACAGTTAGCTGCATGTGTTGTGTGTTTGACTTCCATGTGACGCTCATGAATGTCACAAATAAAGGGACGTGACGGTGTCGATACATGTCTGCAGTCCACAATAATAAGCTTATGAATTATATATGATGAGCCCTATATGAATACGAAACCATCCAACCTAATTTTTCTTTTTCCAAAGAAAACCAACTTGCAATGAAACACACTTGGATGTGGACTTGAGTAGTGAGGAAGGGAATAACGTGGTAGATGAAGTTAAAAGGGACAATGAGGCAGCTCAATGAGTGTGGTTGGGGTCATATGTCAGGCTTCAATCAATAAGGTAGCACACAGACTGGGAAGATATAGATGCTGATCTTCAGCTCGACCAACCTTTGCTGGTCGATTGATTAATTTGATTAGCAGTACGTTGGGGACCAATTGGCCATATCTACATGCATAATTGCATATTAATAGGCAGCCAACTAAATCTACATGCATAATTGCATACTAAAGGCCAGCTAGCTTCTATTAATTTCACTGATGTCGAGCATATTAGTTCCGTTGGAGTCTGTCATTTTGCACAACCCGGCCGGCCACTTGATCATCTCGTCAAATTATTTGCTACATCGAATGGAACGTTTGACGTGTAGGCTCGATCAGTTGGTTGTGACACTTGAATTAAAAGTCAATGCTTTAATTTACTCTATAGGTCGGGGGAGGTTGAGGTTTTGTATTGAAAATGTTAGGTTTGCGAGTGTAAAACTTATACGAGTCATGCATGTACTATAAATTGTGTAGCAGCATGTCCTACCTTATCAACAGAATGACCAATAGTTAAGAGTCACAAAAAAGGTAAATACAAATAGGGCGCTAACATTTGTTTAGTCTATGTATTTTTCACAATGTTCTAAAAGCCGGGGTCTAGGCGCTAGGCGGCACCACTCCGCCTAGAGGAATGCCTCCAAGGTGATGTTAAGCGTTTTGAGAGTTAGGCGGCCTGGGCGGTCCTGGGCGGCATTAGGCAGTTTGAATTAAAAAAAAAAAAATTAGAATAGGAGATTTAGGCTTGCATTTGTTTTAACTATTATGATAAAACTTTTATTCTAGTATTATTATTATAACTATTATCATATGAATTTTGGTATATTTTGATTTGGTTGGACTTTGAATTATTTTGAAATTTGATGTTTAAGTATTTTATATGTTGAGTATTATTATTTATAACAGTCCCTCTCCAGAGCGGGGCTACTTACTTGACTCACTTTTCGGTCAAATTTCTACAACACTACCAGAAAAAAAGTTTTTCCCGACGAAAAAAAAAAAAAGGCCGACGACTAAAAATTTTCGTCTGTAATTCTATAGAATGGCCGACGATTTTATTTTTCGTCGGTGGAAAAACAAAATCGTAGGCCATAGTGTAACCATAGCCGATGATACTGTTTTTTCATTGGTATAAACAAAAATAGTCGGCTATATTCATATTTCAGTCGACGATTTTGGATTTTCGTCGGGCTTTCTCTGAAACATTAGCCGACGAAAACTTTTAAAATTTTGGCCGACGAAATTGACATTTTCGTCGGCTATAAGTCTATATATTTTCAGATCTAGACAGCAGCTGCTCATTTAAAAAAAAAACGAAAAAAAAATGGAGAAAGAGTGAAATTTCTGTGGGTATTGTTGAAATTCGTCCTCTCTTACATTGTGGAGCTATATATAGGTAGGTATATGTGTATATATGTTGATTTTGAGTTTTAGTTGAGTTTTAGTTGAGTTGATTTTGAGTTTTAGTGATTTTGAGTTAGTAAGTGATTTTTTGTTTTGTTGTTGTTTTAGTGTTAGAATGTATGTATATATGTTGATTTTGAATTGTAGTTCAGTTGATTTTAAGTTAGAGTTTAATTATGTGTTTTAATTTGATGTTATTTTAATTAGTGTTAAAATATATATATGTGTGTGTGTGTGTGTGCATGTGTGTGTGGAGTTTAATTATATATATATATATATATATATATATGTTAATTAATGGTTGTTGATAGTGTAATTAACTTAAATAATGGTTGATATATAGTGTAACTTAAATAATGGTTGTTAATGGTATATATATATGAGTTGATGTTGATAATAATATATATTGTAATGTAATTAATTATTAAGGATTTATATATATATATATATATATATATGTATGTGTTAATTAATTTCTTATTAATTAAAGTTTTATATATATATATATATATATATATTATTTTCAGGCTATACATATATGGATCCGGATAAGAGTTGGATTTCGCTTCCAAGGCATGACCGACGATATACTACAGGAGTTGTGAATTTTTTGCAGTTCGTCGAGGAAAATGCAAACGGGAATGAATACCATTATTGCTCGTGCAATAAATGTAGGTGTCGCAGTGATATGTGTCGCAGTTATATATGAACAGGAAATAGGAATACGAGAGGTGTAAACCTACTGATTTTTTTTTACCTTTTTCAAATTATAGCCGACGAAAAACACGTTATTTCGTCGGCTATACTCATAATAGCCGACGAAAATTCATTATTTCGTCGGCCATAACTATATTAAAAAATACATATTTTATTTTAGACAGAGAAAACGACAAAAGAATAGCCGACGAGTACGGGTCTCTCGTCGGCTATGATTTAAAAAAAAAAAACCAAAAAATGACCATATTCCATTTTCTATCACTAACGATAAACCATTGCTTCATCCTTCAAACAGAAAAAAGTCGTGAAATAAGATATGACCAAAATGATAAAATATGTTTACAGCTGAAAAATGACCAAAACGATAAAATCTGAGTGTCGAAAGATGCGGTCAAAGGTTTTATTCCTTTGTTTCCCTAATGGTAGCGTTACTTTCGGTAAATATTTTGAGGAAAATTTTTTTATACGATTAGTTGTATCTCATCGATTTGAAACTATTATCTGCTGAAGGTCAGGCCAAAAAAGGTCATTTAGACAGTCCAATTACCATTTCTAAGCGTTTAGAGGTTTGACTTACCCGGTTGACCGTTCCGATCGAGCCTTTAACGTTGTCAGCTGAAGTTGGATTTTTTTCCATACATGTATTTAATCTTAATGGTGATATCTGACGGTTGGAATAGATTTTCTAAACTTTTAGATTCAAAATCAGAACATATGCACTAATGTTCCTTAACTTATTTACTAAGTATTTAAGTGAATGTATAGTTTCAAATAGTTACTATATGTAGACTCTTCAAATGCAAAAATGTTGTGAAATAAGATATGACTGAAATAATGAAATACGTCTACGGTTGAAAAATGACAAGGTTCTGATAAAATCTGTGTGCCGAATATTGCGGTTAACTGTTTTTTACTTTCGTTTTCTTATGGGTAGCCTGACGTTCGTTAAAAAAATTTTGTAAAATTTTTATATGATTAGTTGCGTCTCATTAATTTGAAACTATTATCTGTTGAAGGTCAGGCAAAAAAACGTCATTTAGACAGTCCAATTATCATTTCTAAGCGTTTAGAGATTTAACTTATACCCGGTTGACCGTTCCGATCGAGCCTTTAACGTTGTCAGCTGAAGTTGGATTTTTTCCATACATATATTTAATCTTAACGGTTATATCTGACGGTTGTAATAGATTTTCTAAACTTTTAGATTCAAAATCAGAACATATGCACTAATGTTCCTTAACTTGTTTACTAAGTGTTTAAGTGAATGTATAGTTTCAAATAGTTACTATACGTAGACTCTTCAAATGCAAAAATGTTGTGAAATAAGATATGACCGAAATAATGAAATACGTCTACGGTTGAAAAATGACATGATTCCGATGAACTCTATGTGCCGAATGTTGCGGTTAACAGTTTTTTACTTTAGTTTTCCTATGGGTAGCCTGACGTTCGATAAATCAATTTTGTAAAATTTTTATACGATTAGTTGCGTCTCATTGATTTGAAACTATTATCTGTTGAAGGTGAGCCAGAAACCGTCGTTTAACTAGACTAATTTCCGTTTTTCAACCCTAAATCCGCAAAAACTCCTCCTCCGCTCCTCAAATCGGCTGTGCTTCTCCTCCAAGACCATTGCTCGTCCTCCTCCTCCTCAAATCGGCGCCGTTCCTTCCCCTCCACCTCCATCCGGCCTCCTCCGGTCCTTCTCCTCCTCCTCCTCAGCCAAAACAGATCCGAAGGTTTTTTTTTGTTTTTTTTTTTTTTCAATTTATTTTAATTTTATAATTTAGGTATATAATTTAGATATTTAAGTGTGTGTTAAATTGTTATATATATTGGTTATATGTATAAACTGTTATATTAATTATATATATAAATTTGTAGATTAATTATATAAATTGTTATATATTTGTTAATATTGGTTATATGTTAATGTATATTTTAATTGTTATATATAAATTGTTAAATTAATTATATATATAAATTGGTAGCCTAATTATATAAATAGTTATATTTATGTTAATATATAAATGGTGTTGTAGGAAATACTGAATTGGTCTACTCATTTCATTGATAATCCCCTTTATATAGGGTGAGTATTACAACGGTAATAGGAAATACATTAATGACAATAATGACTACATAATTATCTATCGTCCGTTACATTGACGAAGGCACATAATACGTTTTTCCTTCAACACTCCCCCTTGTGCCGAGTCAGGGGTAACATGGTGCATGTGGTGTTGCCTCATTAAAAACCTTGCCAAGTAACAAAAACCCAATGGGAGAAAATAAAACTTTGGTCTAAGGAGAAAAAGAGCACAACGCACCTAATACATTTGAAAACAACATGTATGTGCTAGACTCCCCCTGATGTCTGCACCTCCCCCTGATTTTTACATTAATCATGGGTTTCTCCCTGATTCTTTCATTTGATCAAGGGAGCTTCAGTCTTATTAGCATACTTATGCATTTCCACATGTTTTTCCAAATGTGACTTTGAGCAATGATTTAGTAACTAAATCTTGCCACATCGTCCTCAGATCCAACTTGATTTACTTTGATCTTGAGGATAAGGTTGTTCATGAACTGAATGCATAGGTTCATATTGAACATCAGGTTCACTCGTGGTATGACCTTCATATAACAAAATAGTCATAACTTTGTCTAGAGTATGGGTGAACCATTAAGAGATTTGAAATTGATCTGTAATAACAGATTTTCTTATCTCACCTTTAATGTGTTTTTCTTTACGCATAGTTAGCTATGACGTGGATAATTTCTTTATCATGTCACATTCTATGTAGAGATTGAATAAGCCCAAATCTTTCATATCTTTAATGAAAGAACGATTTGCGTTGTGTAGGCGCAGAGCTAAACATAGCTTTACAAATTTACATCGAATGAGAGGTCGAGTCTTACATATTATGTTTAAGTACAATCATGCGTCATTGCACTTATATAGGAATTTCATTTCCCAATACTTCTTCGTCATCTTCCTTTAGATGAAAAACGGATCTATTGTTAGAATAAAGACTTCGACTGATCATGGGAATATCTGTAGGCCTCACTTTATTCTTTAGAGTGCCTAAGCCGATTGATGGATGATCACCATCATTACAGTCCTTGAGTTCCATTTCAAGACTGTGTATTCCCAAAATCTTTTTCATTCTCAACTTAGGATAATACACTGAGTTTCTCTTATTTCATTTAGAGTTCATATATATCCATAATGAGCACTCAAGGGCATAATTCACCAATCTCTATCCAATCAAGTAGTCACTTTAGTGAACGTTTCAATTTCTTTTGCAAACGTACTCATGTGATCTAGAGTCACTTGATTTGGGTGGATCAAGTCCGTTTAGGATCCTCATGTATATCTCTTAATTTAGATCCCCATAGAGATATATGTTTTGATCACTTTTCGTAAGCTGCATGTTCAGTTTTTAGGAAACTACCAAACTGACAAGGTAGTGGAGTGCAATGACATCCATTACGAGAGTTTGTCTCATCGTAGTCCATTACGAGAGAATATCTCCTTGTAGTCGATTCCAGTGCGTTTTTGAGAGACCTTGCGCCATAAGGTGAGTTTGCATACTCTTATTCTCATTACGCTTTCTAACAAAGATATATTTGATAGGGTTTATATTTGCGGTGTCGGCGTCACCTGCCCAAATACCTATCTCTTTGTTTATACTGGATCGCTTCTTTCCATTAGGCCAGTTTACTAAGTTGACATTTTTCAACGAAGTATGGTTCGATAGTAGACTCATTATTCCACGTCCTCATGTACACTAGTGTAATGTGTTTGTAGAGATCTCTATACTTTAAGGATTGGTTCTAACATTTGAGGCGTCCCCCAATGATAACCACAATCCATAAATATTCTCATGAGACGGATTTGAGTATCACTGATCAATAGATCAGGTTGTGCCAAACTTGTTTTCTTCCTTTACACAAGTATGTATCGAACTTAAGGTGGCCTCCCCCTCTTCCTTGGAGAGCCACGGCCTATGACACCATTTATGCCACTTATGGCGTCACCATGCCACCATCCATGGTGGCAGTGCAATACCCAATTCCTCTTGGGTGGTACCATGTCCTTTTGATAAAACACAATCCTTGCAGGTATATTTGCAGCAGGTTTATATGATCTCGTCACTTTAATGTATAAGATATCACTTTGCTTTGTGTGATTTTGGGGATCGAGATGAGACACAGTGGGGACAAACCACGACAATTCCTGTCGTTCCACTTGAACATGCTTGTTCTTATCTCCCCCTAACGACGGGAAGACTGTCTCATCAAAGTGACACTCCGCAAATCTAGCGTTGAAGAGATCGCCTGTCAAGGTTTCGACATAGCGGACTATAGCTGGAAGTTCATATCCAGCATAAATATTTATTCATCTCAATGGACCCATCATTGTGCGCTGTGGCGGCATAATTTTGGCACATAAAAACATTTAATGGAGCTCAGGGATTGTAGATCCGTGTCAATCCAAAATAGCTCAAGGATTACAAGTTCGTTTGAAATCCTATAAAATCCTCACACATAGTCACTAGCTATGGTGTAAATTGGTTCAATGATGTGGTCATAGATGAATAAGTAACGCTGCATGCAAAAATTGCATAACCCAAAACGGAAGTATTGGTGTGCTTTACCAATATTAAGACTATTACTGTAGTCGTTTTCCGTGAGACCAATTGGGTTTTTATATAGGAATATGATGTCCATTACAAATCCCATATAATAAGCCATAAAATCATCACACCTACGGAAATTAACCCGGCCTAGGTGTTTTGACTTTCTAGCATAAGCAACATAAATTTTAATTGTGGATGGTGTCATGACACGTGACCAGCGTGTCGACACAACAACCAACACCATAAAATATCTATGGTGTCCGCAAGTTGGTTGAATCGATCCACTGAATCCTCTTTTGATTCAATATAACAACATAATGAGAAACTCATGTGTCATTTGCATATGATGATCTCAATCATAATTGCTTTAACGAATAGGCTTTGAATGATGTACTTTTATCCATAAAATCATGACGGATAGGAGAAGCATAATAAGGTATAAATGCATATGCTTGTGCATCAAATATATTATAATGCCACATTGGGGGAGCGGCGGAATTTAGGAATTGAACATACGTCTTCAACCCTATATGACAATATTTGAGGATAAAATGTTCATTGATCGTCCTCAGATTCGTGTGTGAACCATATTCTTCTGGTGTTTGCTTCTATTTATCCAAAAATATGGGTGTCCATAGTAGTTTATTTAATGTATGGATCACCAGATCAAAGCCAATCTATGTCAGAATTCCAAAAGATCATTTTCTTATGACGTTGGATTTAATTAGCGGTTACTTAGAACCTACTAAGTTGACATATAATCTTCTCTAATACTCGTTTACATTCGCAGTCATTTAGAGGTAATGCAAAGGAGCTCAAATGAATTCTCACTTGTGTCTTTTTCACATGAAAATCGTGGCAGAAATTTCTTTAAAATGTTGAACAAATTCAATTTTCTCTTATCGCATAAATTGTCAATTTGACATATGCTCAATATATACATCAAAACGTAACTCAAGTTCTTTAGAGTAAGTCGATGGGGATTGTAATAAAAAGGTATTGTAATCCCAGTTAGGCAAGTGCATTATGAATCCCAAAGGAACAGATATTTAGATCCTTATCACTTGCATTATAGTACTACAGTTCTTTAGTACTATTTTTGTGATATATTAGTACTATTGTCCTTCAGTACTATTATTTTAGGGAGTACATGGTGCATTTCTTTGCACACAGTTCGTTGTGTTATGCCTATATTATGTCTTTGCACACAGTTCTTTGTGTCATGCCTATATTATGTCTTGGCACACAGTTCTTTGTGTCATGCCTATATTATGATATGTTGTTTTATTTTATGCAATACTTTGCAAAGCTAGATGTAGAAAATTGAATCATGTATATTATGAATAAAATTTGAATAATCTCAATTCCTTTAGAGAAATTTCAAAAATTAACGTGCCAACGATTACATTTAGTCTTGTCCAATTTAGAGATAGAAACATTAAGACAAAAAGTCTAATTTTAGGCGAAATAGCCTTTATAAGGATATCTTGTAAATTTTAAAAGTAGACTAATCAAAGTCTATCTTGGATTGAGCCAGATCCTTTTTGCTCTTTTAATAGCTGCAATGATGAGATGTGCATTTTACATATTCTTCCCATATGTTATGTCTTCAGTTGTAAATTCATTTTCGATGTTCTTGTTGGATATTGAAGATACTTTTCCAAAATCCGCGTATTTATATGATTCTTCATATTTATTGAAAGTCGTAGCTAATTCTTTGCTAGCTTATAATGTACGTATCAATACTTCATTGATTTACAACAATGACAGAGTGCTTCACTGCACATGACATGTCCCCTATGTCATTTTTTAAATGTTACATTGTTTCCACTTACTTTTGGATGATTATATGAATTTTACGTCCATGGTAATTACCCTTTGTTTTAGGGTCGTTGCATTACTTTGCCCAATTTGTTCAAGAATATATATATATATATAATTTTCTAAGACCTTACATCGTCATTGCTTTTTGATTTAGGGTTGTTGCATTACTTTGCAAAATTAAATTTCAGGGATTTTTTCTTAGACCTTACATTGTCATTCAAGATATTGAAATTATTTATTTAGCTATTTACATAAAGCAATTTGCATAAATATACCATGCTCAAGCCTTAGTCGGCTTAATAGGGGAATTTGGTACTCAAATTCTTCAGAGTCCAATATGTCAAAACTAAACTGTGATGGTTAAACCATCTTTAAAATAGAGGAAGAATAGAATGTATTAATCTCGTGGTCTAAATGACATGTACGACGATTAATATAAACCAATATACATTATGGTAAATCCGATACTTCATGAAATTTCGTTATCACAATAAAATTTTGGTTTCTCCATTTTCATTGCATGTGAAGCTAATGAAATTCCATTATCGTTGCTTTCTACACAATAAATAAGATATCCATGTTGAAAAATTTTCAATAAATAACAATTGGATTTCAAGACCGAAATTTGTAATGGTCATATTTTTCTTACTTCGTGAAAATGCTTTTTCACAATATAGGTTTGTCACTTTTTCTTTATATTACAATGCTCATGAAATTACATCATCAAGGCAATGTTTAAACTAAATAACATGTTAAATAAAATAATTATTTAACATAATAACATAGACATATAATGATGCTCAAATTTCATAAGTATATGTCATGGCAATGCTCAAACTAAATAACATGTTAAATAAAAGTAATTATTTAATATAATAAAATAGACATATAATGATGCTCAAATTTCATAAATATATGTCATAATATAATAAGATAAGTTTGAGCATTATATCATTAACGATTTAATGAAAATGATGACTTTAATTAAATCTTACTTGTTAGTTTGCCAAATAAACTGCATATTAAGCAATTGCTCGTTCTCCGACTCCAAATTGTTGTCGCATATTGATTGCCGCATTGTAATTGATATGTCACATATAAAAACAACAATATTCATATGATTAGTCACATTTAATCATTATATTTAATATAATTTAGCATATAATTAATAAAACAAAATTTCATATTTTATCATTAAATTCGTAAATTAGTAAATATAATTTACTGTTCAGTAATTTCGAAAAATTACCTTTGAATTTACCGGTAAAAGGTAAATATCCCTTTTTTTTTCACGGGTCGGATCGATCAAACCGGGTCGGGTTTTATGGACACGGGTCGGGGGTTTTTTTTTTTTTTTTTCTACTGCAGATCGCAGCGGCGTCGCGGGGAGGCGTCGATCGGCGCAGGCCCAATCACGGAATCGGCCGATCGGGGCAGACAATCCGGGTCGAGGCTTCGCGCTGGACGTCGAGGATGGTCTGATTCTGGGTGAGGTCCAATCGAAGGGATTGGGAGCGACTGAATGGCACCGGCGTCGTTCGACTGGACCGGCTCTGGATCAGACGACGGAGGAAAGGACGGCTGGGCTGGCCTCGACGGAGGTCGGCTGTGGTCTGGGAAGAGCCGGTGCAGGCCTAGTAAAGCTAGGCTAGGGTGGCGCGGGGACGACTGGGTACGAAGCAAAAGCCGGTTGGAGCGACGGGGAGAGCGAGAGCCGGAGTCGTCGGACGCCGATCTGGGATGGTCCTTGTCCGATTTGGTCCAACTTGGAGGTTGCGGAGGAGCAGACGATCGGAGATTGCAGAGGAGCAGACGATCGGAGGTTGCGGGGCTGCTGCTAGAAAGGCTAGCGGCGGCGGCGGCGACGGCGGCCGAGGGGAAAGCTAGGGTTTTTTTCTTTTTGATTGTTTTTTTTTTTTTTTTTTTTTTTGTGTTTTTTTTTTCATGGCTAAAAAATTTCAGCGATTAAAGCTACGTGCTGATAACGTGTTGTAGGAAATACTGAATTGGTCTACTCATTTCATTGATAATCCCCTTTATATAGGGTGAGTATTACAACGGTAATAGGAAATACATTAATGACAATAATGACTACATAATTATCTATCGTCCGTTACATTGACGAAGGCACATAATACGTTTTTCCTTCAACAAATGGTTATTTGTATGTATATATATGTTAATGATGAAATATAGTTATATTTGTATATAAATGGTTATATTTATGGTAATGGTTAGTATTATTTAAACTTAATTAAAATTTAAATATTAATTTGTTAGTATGTTTTAAAATATGTTAGTATTATTGGTTATTATATTAATTAGAATTTGTTATTTAATGTAATATAATTTAATATTAATTAATGTATTAATGCCTCAAGCTCCAGATGGCCGATGCACTCAGACAGTTATTCGGAGGCCGTCGTTCTTCCAGATTTAGGGGTTCTGGAAGTTCTGCCTGTTCCGGAGACTCCGAGAGGACCCTTAGCCAGCCTGAGAGGACCACCAGCCAGCCGCGGAGGAGTGTTGATTCATCCCAGCCGCGGAGGACTGTGGATTCATCCCAGCCGAGGAGGAGTGTGAGTTCTCTGCACCAGACCCTTCTCCAGGCGGGGCGGCCGTCGAGCAGTTCACGTCCCCTTCTCGGGCCAGATGCTCCGAGGTCCAGTAGACAGCTATTTCAGGACGAGATAGCTCCACACGTTCCTCAGGTCCGTATTCCTGAGGTTCATCGGGAGCCGATGACGAGTCCGGCGCCGTCTGCTGCTGACTCGACTGAGGGGCCTACTCTCACAAATTAGCTCTACCTCCCGTACAACATTCCTGCGATACCCGAGGTCGACTTTCGTGGTGTGCCCATATGGCCTGATATGTCTTAGTACGTGAGTGTTGCGGAGGCATACCATCATCAGCCATTTGAGAGACCTGAGTTCCTGATTTCGGCGAGGAGAAAAGGAAAGTCGACAGACGGGTCATCGAGTTCAGGTAACATTTGATTTTATTAATTAAATGTTTTATTAAAATTAACTCACTAATATTTAATTTTATTAACCAATCATCGTTTATGTGATAGGGACATCCGCTAGCAGTTCAAGCAGGAACACGAGAGGTGTCATATGTTTTGACACGCTCAGGAGAACTGTTGAGAGCAGGGGGAGGATCCAGATCAACGAACTCCCTAATCAGGAGGTTCAGGGGGAAAAGCGCCGCGATTACGCGGGTTGCGTGGGGGCACTAATTAGGGATAGAGTCCCTATGTTGTGGACACGGTGGGCTGATGTGCCGGAAGAGAAGGAGGTCAACAACGCGGCGTCGGTGAGTAATTTAAAAAACTTAATTTTTTTATCGTAATATTTAATAATTTTTGGTATTGTTATAATTGTAAAACTAATAAAATATTATCTTTCAGGCATACTTCGAGATTGCCGAACACAAGCAGGCTTGGGCGGACGCGATGCAGAACTCGAGGTACGTTGGGAATTCCTCATCTTATAATTTGAAATATTTTATGATATTAATAATATTTCTAATGCACTTTTGTTTTTTCCATAGGTTCAAAGAGTGGAAGAACGAGCTCCGTACCCACTTTACCGAGTACGACAACCGTGGTCGTATGGGTACTCCAAGAGAGTTCATGTTTAAGGAGTACGAGTGGCGTTGGTTGAAGACAGTAGACTTCAACAATCCACTTATGCAGGTAAATACTAAACTTAACTATAAATGTTTATTTTGTTAAAATTTTAATTATTAGTTTAACTATTTTATAATTATTACACTAATATTTTTTGATGCATTTTTCTAATATTTTATTATTTGTTTGAAGGAACGGTCTCAGATAAACTCTGCGAACCGCCGCCGTAACACAACCCCCCATCATGGTAGTTCTAGGCCATTTGCACCATATCAGGAGGAGGCACTTAGAGATCATTCTGGTAGCAACCCGTACGTGGAGACGTTCAAGAAGGCTTATCCACAAGCGACAGAACAACTCGTAAGTCGTTGATTACGATTTTAAAATTTAAATTATTAATTTTACTTAATTATATATTTGTTAGAATATTATTTTTTTTTTTCCCGTTCAATTAGGAGAGGGTGAACCGGGCCAAAGAAGAAGTGTTGCAGGAAGTAGTTCGGGAGACACAACCGAACATTTCAGAGGCAGATCTGCAAGAAGCCCTGAGCCAGGTCGACCGATCGAATGTCCAAACGGCAGCTAGGATGTTCGACGCAGCCTTCCCAGACCGGTCAAACCAATACTACTGCCGGGGTTTGGGAAGTTCTGAAATAGGGCTCCTGAAGACCACTAAGGGAGGTCAAAAGAAGGGAGGCGGGGACAGCCAACAGATGAGGGGGGAAATGCAGAGATTGGCAGAAGAAAATGCAAGATTGGCAGCCGAGTTCCAGAGATCACAGGAGCAACACCGCAAAACACAACAGTATCATTTAGATATGTCCAGTTGGCATGCTGAATGCGAGAGAATTCGGCGACACAACTACGCCGGCCAACAAAACTGGTGGTATGCTATGTTCGCGGCACAACAACAAGGCCTTGAACCCCCGCCCCCGTTTCAGCCGTTAGTTGAACCTCCAATGCCTCAACCTCCCGAATTCGTTCAGCAGGATGACGAGCATGATGGAGAGCAGGATGCTGGGGATGACGTGGTGGACTTTAGTGCTTTAGGTGATGATTAGGGTTATATTTTATGTATATTAGAACAAATTAAATAATAAGTCATTTAGACGTGTTTCTTGTTGGTGTAAATGCATGGATTGTCATTGTGAATTGCAGGTTGCTTGGAATGGTAATTTAGAGATTAATTTAATTTTTTTTCCCCAAAATGTAAGAATAGACGACGATATTGGCATTATTTCTTCGGCTATAAGTACTATAGCCGACGATTTTTACCAAATTTCGTCGGCTATAACAATTATAGCCGACGAAAATGACATTATTTTGTCGGTTATAACTAATTAATGCCTATTAAAATATTAATATATTCCGATGAAATAGATGAAATCGTCGGCTATATTTCAGAACAAATAGCCGACGAATTTCGTCGACTATAGTTTACGATATCGTCGGCCATACTCGAAAATATCCGACGAATTTCGTCGGATATTTTGCCTAGGTTTGGTCGACAAAATGAATTTTCGTCGGTAATATCGTCGGCCATACTCGAAAATAGCCGACGATTTCGTTATTTTCGTCGGCCATTCGTTTTACCGACGAATTATAGTCGACGAAAGTTTCGTCGGCAGAAGGAATAGCCAACGAAAATTTGGCATAGTAGACGAAATTTTTTTCGTCAGCTATTCTGTCCGATCTGGTAGTGCAACTCCACCGTTCAGTATTTAGGTATATGTGTGTAGATCACTTCTGTAAAGTTTCATCAAATTTGATAATCGTTTAAACATTCCTAGTCGTGATTAACACAAATGGTTCATATTAAACAAATTCAATTTGTTCATTGATTTTTTATCGTTTTGATACCTTAACGATTACCAAATGAGCTGAAAATTTGTAGAGATGATCTACACGCATATACCTAAATATTGAACGGTGGAGATGTAGAAATTTGACCGGAAAATGGGTCAAATAAGGAGCCCCCACTACAACACGTGAAATCTTAGGCGATGAAAAAATTTCGTCACCTAAGAGGGTTTTTCGTCGCCAAAGTACTTGGGTGAATAAATTTTCGTTGTCTAAAAGTGGTCGTTTAAGTAACCAGACGACGAAAATTTTTAAATTTCGTCGCCTTAGAGACTAGTTAGACGACGAAATATATTCGTCTTCTAAGTACACTGGTGAAGAAAAAAATTCTTAGAGGACGAAACGTTTCGTCGGCTTGAGACTCACTTAGGCGACGATAACCTACTTTCGTCGCCTAAGTAAGACACTTAGACGACGACAATAATCGGTTTCGTCGCCTAAGAAACTTACTTAGTAGACGAAATAACTCATTGGCACCGTCTAAGTATCTTACTTAGGCGACGAAAGAAAACTTTTTCGTCGCCTAAATATGACACTTAGACGACGATATAATAGTTTTCGTTGCCTAAGTGTATCACTTAGGAGAGGAAAATAGTACGTTTCGTCGCCTTAGTTGTTCAATACAATATTTTTTTCCTTTTAATTAAAATACTTTGGCGATGAAAGCATATACGTTCGTAGGCTTAGTGGTACACTTAGGCGACGAAAGTTTTCTTCTTCGTCGCTTAAGTAGTTTAATTTAAAAAAAAAAATGGAAAATTGAGACAAAATATAATTAATATATTAAAAAATTTATTCATACAAATTAAATACTTAATATTAATAAATTTGTTCATACAAACTAAAACGCTAGATAAAAGAAATTAATCGAACAACCAAATAATGTATGGGAGGGGGAGGAGCCTGCTAGTTAGCCACTTTTGGGTCGACTGAAGACTTGCAAACTTGTTGAACTGTTGCTCCAACCGACTAAGACGCTCTTGACCATCTTGTGCCTTCTCTTTGGCCAGTCGTGTCTCCTCCTCAAGTAGGGCGATTCGTTCATTGGCTTGTCGGGGCTCCTTTTTGGCCAGTTGTGCCTCCTCCTCTGCATGTGCGATGCGCTCTCTAGCCTCTCGAGCCTCCTCCTTCGCCCATCTGATACACTACACATTTGAAGACCGACAACGTGCAGTGGAACGTTCCTCTGCATATGATCGGGAGGAGCTGACACTGAAGGTTACTCCTCCTAGCCCCCGAATCTCACCGTTGTTTCGCGGTCCTAGTGAGTTTACAAGCATTCTGGCCTAAACCGGCTCGTCGAAATAGTGAATGATCTGATCTTCCAGAACGTCTGGGTTCTCGTTCCTCACATTAGTCATCACCTTATCGACCTCGGCTCTAATCTTTCGCTACATTTGAAAATGAAGTGCAATAACATCTTTAATCACATAAGAACAGTGTCAGATGATGAATTTAAACATAATAGGAAACTTACTATATTTTCTGTCACTTGCGGGTGCTCAAGAGGGTACACCATCTCATAATTTTTAACCAACGCCATTGGTTCACCCTTTTCCTTCAAGTCGAGCGCCGTATAGATGAAAGGCTTTGAACTGGACCGATGGTGCAATGTCTTCTTCCCCCGGTTGATTGTATTGGCGGCCGATCGTCTCTGTAGAAGTTTAATTACATTTGGGACAAATAAGCATTCAAACAAAACAAAAATCAAGAATGTTTACATTTGAAAGCGCAGACTAATATTATAAATTGTATACCTGAAACCCATCGCTCTGGAAGTGTTGAAGCAGCCAAGCCCAATCCTCCTTCCTACATTTGAACTCTTTTGGGACTTCGCCAGGGTTGTTAATCCTAAGACTGTTGAGCTTGCTCTTGAAGGTTGTGTAGGTCTTGGCGGCATGCTCGTGAACCCACTTTACCCTCTTCTAATCATCCCAAGGGATGTCATAAACAAGCTATTACAAAAAAAAATAAAAAAATAGAATTAATATGGAAACTGACTTAGGTATAGAAAAATAAAATATTATAAATTTTAGTTGTTTTCTCCTTACGTCGAGTTCATTAAAAAGCTTCTTCTGATCATCCTCCTCTAGGTCCCACCAACCTGCAGCAGTCATGGGAATGCTGTCCCGAATGATATGGCTGATATCATGAGTCAGCCAGCTGTTCTGTGTACTGGTCTTTGGTCCGTGCAAGAACTGATCATCCATGACGATGTTCACCTTCTCTCCGTGCTGCACCCAGTACTGATAGGTCTTTAAGCCTTTGACCAACCCCCGTTTGCGTTTGGGAGGAGGTGCTGCCAAAATAATAACAGTTTTATTAGGGAGTAATAACACATTTATAACTAAATAACTTAATTAAAAGTGTTAGATTATCTTTACCTCCATCAGGCCGAGGACGAGATGTGCACCGACAACTGATCTTTTGTGTAGGGTCGTCTTCGGTTTGAGGTGTGGCCTGAGACGATGGAGGGGCTAAAGTATCTTCCATCGGGGGAACGGAGAAGCGGGGGGGGGGGGGGGGGGGGGGTTAAGGTGCTGATCCGCTCACCGACGCGGCCGTTGTTGGCTGCGACGAACTCCCTTCTGAGGCTTTTGACCTCTCCTGCCTCTTCTTCAGCTTCCCATGAGTCGGCGACATATTTTTCCTGTCAAGAAACACAAATTTATATTATTACACAACATACTATGTGTCAAACTTGTAAAAGTACAAAAGTACCAAATCCCAAGGGAAAATTGTGTTTGTTGTTATATTTATCCCAACCATACTGGCCAGACATGAAATGCACACAGTTAAGAGGGCCATGAAATCAATCTGAGCAAGATAATTTATTCATAAAAGTCTTATGTTCAGTAAGTCAAAAGAATGGAAAGAAGGTAAATAATCAACTCAGTTGCTTTTATCACTGATGTAAAACAAGGTACCTTGGGAAGCTAGAGAAGCTTTCAAGGAATTTGAATCAACACCCCTTGACTAAGGATCCCTGAAATATCAAGCAGACTAACCTTATACTCTTTTTGTCACACCCCGAATTTCGAATTACCGTTGCAGTCGGACCATCTCTCTAAAGTACCAATTACCACCAAATATGTAACCCTACATTCTGATACCAAAATGTCACACCCCGAATTTCGAATAATAAAAATCCGAATTCACTAAGTATAATTACAAATACTTAAACTCAAATACTAAAAAGTTATTATACAAATAACTAAGTATAACAACTGAGTTCACTGCGTGACACCAATACTCGAATTATTACATCATTAAAAACATGAATGTAAAGATAGAGTCTCACACTAACACTCACTATCTAAAATAAAAAACAAGCTAAACCAAGAAGCTCACCTCCTGGTTACCCAACTCAGACGCCGCCTCCTGGCTGCTGGTTCTCACCTGCAGGTCTAACCCCTACACCATTGGTTGGTGCACTGGGTTGTAAACAACGAACCCGGTAAGCTTTAAAAGCTCGTGTGAGTAAACAAATAAGTACATGATAATATAATTAAAGCCACAAAAGGAAAATCCCACTTCCAAAACAACCACAGCACACAAACAACCAACAAAATAAAATTTGGGCGCAATGACTACTGTCATTCCCCAACAACTCACACAGATGCGGACAGACTAGAGGTCTAACTGATCGTAACCAATCACCCGGCCAAAGACTTGGTTCCCGATTTAATACGATCCCCTTTCGCCACATAAGAGGGATCGCAACCGCACGATCTCCTTTCGCCACACAGGAGGGATCCTAACTGACACACATGTATGATCCCTTTCGCCACACAAGAGGATCATACATTGACTGTTGGTTTCCGTACCAACTCAATCAGAAAGACGACAACTCACATAACCCAATTATAACACTTTTCCAACAACATAAATCACACAAAGCACACCCTCAATATAAACATATATTTCACACTTCCACATCAATCAACACACACACACACACACACACACACATATATATATATATATGTAGGCATTCACACAGGAACTGCCCACTAATACCAACTATAGTTCAAACATCATAAAATACGTTTAAAAATCGTTTTTATAATAAAAATAATTTTATTTACCAATGAACGGTAGTCGATCAGGTTCATTTAATTTAAAACAAATATCATTTCCATAAATCCATTTTTGCATATAAAGATACATAAACGATAATTAAGGATACGATAAATAACGCGTATTTAATACGAAGACAGTGAGGTTTACTCACCTTAATTCACCAGAAATGGTAAATAGCCATGTAGGGTCGTGTCTGATTGTTACAGGACTGGGTCGGATCCAATCGCTACAGTTCCGGGTCGGGTCAAAGGTGAACGCGCGCGGGTCAGTCAACGGTCAATGATGGAGCTACTATCCAAGCACATTGTACCTGCAAAACAACTTCATACACATATTACCCTTCTTGTGTCATCGTTAGTATAGGACAAGTAGGGATCGTTCAGTCCAGGGAAATCAAAGGCGTTCAATCACATAAATTATTACAAAATCATATTGGGGATTTTAAATTTGATTCTATATTCTACTGGTTTTTACGAAATTAAATCCTAAATTATATATTTACATGTGATCAACATCTTTCAAACAAAACACATCACACAAAACTCCCATGTCAAATAACAAACCGATCACGAAACAATAATATGACAGAAACATTTATCACCGATTTCATGCAATTTAGTTCCAATTATAACTAGAGCCCTTCGTGGTTCATCTAATCATTCAAAACTCCTCAATTATTTAGAATTAGTTTCGTGCATAACCCTAAACATAGTGCTAATCAGTTTAAAGACACTTCGTGTAGAAATTAAACCAAAGAATACATAAGCACAATGAGTCGAATTTGAAACATGCAACAAGTATGGCGTCACCTCACCTTACTTCAACATGCATATTTTCTGAATTACTCTACCCCTTAGAACCAATACAAGATCAATTAACTTCGTGTATAATTTACCCCATATTTGTGGTTCGGCAACATAAAGAAATAAACCTAAGGATCGCCTAGCTAAAGCTACCCTTAACCCTATAACTTGTTGTGCATACGAATTCAGAAAATAAACCAAATAAAATCATCAAATCATGCAACAAACGTATTGCCCTATTGCCATACAATCAATTCGTCGCATACATGTTTATCAATTAAACAAAAAGAAAACCAAAACACATAACATAATTTCGGAAATCCAATGTAAAATTAATAAAACCAAATAACAAACCACAAATCCTTACAAATTTCATAGACAAAGTTAAGTAATTATACAGAAAATTACAAGCTATGAGAGATGAGTGAATCACACTTTAAAAGAAACCTTGTAGAGGAATCGGCAAAGAGAGATTCGGTGGAGATGAAACTTGCGATCGGAAGTGGTGATGAACTATGGAATTGGCTTGAATTTTCTTTGGATTTGTGGTGCTAAATGGACAGAATTTCGGCTTTGAAAAGTGAGAGAGAAGAGATCTTTTTTCTGACTATTACATGGCTATTTATAGAGGAAATAACCTAGAGAAGCCGGCCACAAACCAAAACCAAATTGGTTTAGGTTTTCCTTGATTTTCTAAATTCGGCAGAATGATCTCCGTGCATTGATTACATCATAACTTTCTCTAGAAAATAGCTATTGAGATGATTCCAACTGATTTGGAAACTAGACTCCTGTCACTTTCTATCCATATAAGGCTCGAACTCTGATTCATTGTGAGCTGTCCAGCAGGGTCCATGGCATTTGAGAGACGTGCACAGGAATTTTCCCGAAATTAATCAGGATTCTTTTTCTTTCTCTTGTTATCCGAATTCTTTTCTTCTAGACTCTTCTTGGCCTTATCTTGGACTTGAATCTTTTCATTAAGTTAGTATGGACATGTCTTTAGGTCCATTACATCTGATCCATGCTTCAAAAGTCCAAAGGAAAGCTTTCCTTGCGCAATGCAACTGGGAAACCACTCTGTTTCTCGACAGATTGACCTTTCTTCAATAAATCTGGCATAACTCCCTCCTCAATGCTTCGATTGATGTGATTCTAAGTCCTGGAAAAACTAGACTCATAGAACTTTCTCCATATAAAAGGGTTTCCTCAAATTCCTAATCAAACGTTCGGAATAAATTATGGAAGTCAAGACACAATCCCAGGAAAATCCTGTTAGTCCCTGGTGACTTTTGTTCAAACTGCCAAGTTGCAGCCATCGTTTGGGTGACTTTCCTAGCTCTAATTGATCTGAATTTTTGATACAATATGCTCCAGCTTGCCAATTATATGCCTGCCAAATTTAATTAAATTTAGAAAAGAATAAGTCAGTCAAACACAGGCCTCCAAATCACGAAAACAACATATTTTGCACTTTTTCCTCATATTTCTTTACTTAGTCGTTTTTTCTGACAATTAAGCACATTTTCTCCAAAACTCTACCAAAGCGACACTCAACTATATTATGACTATTATGACTCTATCTTAGATAAATAAGGATTAAACAAAGTATAAACGAGGGAATAAACATATTAATATCGTCGCACATTGTGCTCTTATCAGTCAACACGAGTCAGGTTGGATCGAGTCAACGAGGGTTGGGTCGGGTCGGATCGTATCCAGGAAATGGGTCGACTGTAGATCGGATCAGATTGTTTTCGATCCAATTGATAGTGCTTGAAACGACGCACACCACCACCCGAGGGAGGCGCGCAAGGCGGAGGTGAGTCCATTGATGGGTGGTGCAAGGTCCAGCGTTGCCTGTTGCGCCGTCGCGCAGGGCGGCAGAACTTCCCAGCCTCGCCGCCTCATGCACGGTGCCCCCCCTGGGCCGATCTTGCTCGTCTATCCATCCTCAAACTGACGAGGATGGAGAGACGAGCAAGATGTGGGGTGGCGCTCGAGCAGTGGTGGCCGGAAGAAAGAGATCGGAGGAGAAGAAAATTCGATCGGGAAGAGAGAATTTCAAACAATAACTTGCTACAGTAAAAAAGCTACATTAAATAGTAAACGACCGAAATGGAAATTCTGACTTTTCCCAAAAATTCCACGTTTTATAGATATTTTCTAAAAAAGAAAATAACTTCGATAGGTCTTAACTTCTTCATACAATGTCCGTTTCACGCTTGCCACATGTCCACGAACTCGTACCGTCGCGCTCTACAAGTTTCGTGAAGGAAACGTTTTGAGAATCATAACGGATCAAAAAGTCAACTTTTGACCCATTGAACTTAAACGTTTTTCCGAATTTTAACTTTTGGAAACACATCTAACGTCGCGTAACGATTAAAGAAAAACATACAAAAACCACAACTCGTAGATTCGACTTCCCAATAAGTATGCGAAAAATTACAAAATTATTCACGAATTAAATCGGGTTATTATATTCTACCCTCTTTAAAGGAATTTTGCCCCGAAATTCAAGCACACTACTCTACAAATAAGTACATGATAATATAATTAAAGCCACAAAAGCAGTGGTGGCCAGACGGAGGAGATAGGAGGAGAAGAAAATCCAATCAGGGAGAGAGAATTTCAAACAGTAACTTGCTATAGTAAAAAGTTAAAGTAATTGGTAAACGACCGAAATGGAAATTCTGACTTTTTCTCGAAAATTCCACGTGTTATAGTTATTTTCCAAAAAAAGAAATAACTTCGACAGATCGTAACTTCTTCATACGACGTCCTTTCACGCGTGCCGCGTGTCCACAAACTCGTATCGTCGCGCTCTACAACTTTCGTGAAGGAAACTTTTCGAGAATCATAACGGATCAAAAAGTCAACTTTTGACCCATTGAACTTAAATGTTTTTCCGAATTTTAACTTTTGGAAACACATCTAACGTCGCGTAACGACTAAAGAAAAACATACAAAAATCACAACTCGTAGATTCGACTTCTCAATAAATATGCGAAAAATTACAAAACTATTCGCGAATTAAATCGGGTTGCTTAATTATACACTTTTACTTAATTCTTCCATGATTACAGGCAAGTAAACAGGAATACCCATTGCTTCATTTTACTTTGGGACATAATATAAGGTCCAGCATTCCCCAATCTTAGCCGACAAAACTTTACCAAGAAAAGAAAGCAAAAAACTAACTGTAGAAGTAGCACAACAAGTAATATATGCTAATAGAATAACAAATATCAAATTGAGGAGCACAATTGTCTTAACATAGAAGAAGCACAACAAGCATATATGTGAAGATAACAGGAGCCAAAACTCTCAATACAGGAATGATAAATCAAGAATGATAAGCATATATCTGAGACCAACTAAGTTATGTCTCGAAAAATCAATTAAACATATACTGTTCAATACCAGAATTTCATCCAAAATTAAGCATATACTGTTCCAGACCAGAATTTCATCCAAAATCAATTCGAAATCTTGCATGCAAGCTAGCTAAAATACATCTTATATTAATTCTAGACCGAATACGAGAGTAGAGAGAAAAAAGATAATATACCAGATCGATGCAGGACGGGGGCGGGTGCGAGAGGAGGTCGAGCGAGAGAGGGAGAAGGAGAAGAAGAGGTCGCGCGAGAGAAGGAGAGAACGAGGTGCGCGAGAGGAGGTGGCTTTGACAGAGACGGGGGCCACAGCGTGGGAGGTGGCGGGAGGAGGTTGAGCGAGAGAGGGAGAGGGTGAGGTCACACGAGAGAGGGAGAGAAAGAGGCGATCGCCTTTGACAGAGACCGGGGCACGACGGGGCGGCGGCACAGTGAGAGAGACGGGGGACACGGCAGGGAGGTGGTGGTGGCGGTGGCAGATGGGGAGACGGATTTCCCGTTTACGGTTTATTAGGGTTTTGAGATTAGAAGGAATGAACTGATCGACTAAATTGATCGATTTGGGATTTTAATCTGTCTAACTTAGGCGACGAAAGTAAACAATTCATCGTCTAAGAGAAGGACTTAGGCGACGAAAAAATTATTTCATCGTCTAAATTCTTAACTTAGACGACGAAAACATAATTTCGTCGCCTAAGTTCTTCACTTAGACGACGAATTGTTTACTTTCGTCGGCTAAGTTCTTCACGATGACGAAATCATTGCTTTCGTCGCCTAAGTGATTACGAATTTTTGTCAAAATTTTGGCGGAAAATTAAGCCGCCAAATGTATTTGTTAATTAAAGGTTTTCCGACAAAGATGTATATGTGCATTTCGTCATGCCCCAAATATTTTTAAAAAAGATGTCATTTTTAACATATGCGCGCAATTTCAAATATATATATGTATATGTATATACCAATAAAAAACACTTTGTCATTTTAAAGTTGATACGATCGAAATAGAACACTACTAGAAAAGGGGTCATAGCCGACGATATGAAAAAAAACGGCCGACGAAAGAGTACTTCGTCGGCTATAAGGGGTTATAGCCGACGAATTACTCTTTCGTCGGCCACATCGTCGGCTATAATATTATAGCCGAAGAGTCGTCGGCTATTACTTGACGTCGTCGGCTATAACTATAGCTGCCGAAATTTTTTTTGTTATAGCCGACGAGGAGGGTCTTCGTCGGCTATAACCCTTATATCAGATCTATTCTGCACCAGCGAGCTCACTTCGTCGAAATTTTTTGAAAAAATTTCGAAAACGCTATGAAATCGTCTAAAACCTCGGCCATAAGCTTGAAAGGTACGTATATTGCTGTGTGTGTTGATTTAGTTGGTTATATGCAGAGGTGTGTTAATTTAGAGTTTAATTAGAATAAATGTGTGATTAATTTGATATATATATGTGTTGAGATGAGATTATTAATGGGTTGATATGTTGGTTAGATAAAATTGAAGTTTTGTTGAAGATTAGTGATTGATTATTGATTTAGAGGTGATTTTAGATGAATTTGATGAAAAAATGTATATATATATTAATTAATGTAATTGTAATTAAAAATATATTGTTGGTATATATAAAAAATATATTGTGTTTAATTAATTAGGGAGATTGACGATGTTTTAATTAATTTAGGGATGTGTATATATATATATATATATATATATATATATATATATATATATATATATATGTGTGTGTGTGTGTGTGTGTGTGTGTGTGTGTGTGTGTGTGTAATGATGAATTTTTTAATTAATTAGTACCTACGTACATACGTAGTACGTGCATATATACATATCTATATATAATTATATTTATTTATTGAATTTACAGGATTGACAAGAGTTGGATTACCCTTGGAAGATGGGATCAGGCGTATCATGATGGAGTTAGGAGTTTCCTGGAATTTGTGATGGCTAACTGTGGAGACACTACACTTCATTATTGCCCGTGTAAAAACTGCAAGTGTGCCAGCCCACGACAACGTTTTTCCATAGAGAAAGTGGAGCAACACTTGGCTAGATATGGATTTTGGGTCCTATACACTAATTGGATTTATCACGGTGAACCAGAGTTTGCGGGTCCTCATGATCATGGACAATTTGCCGAGAGAGGGAGTTCGTCCAATGATCCAACAACGAACTGGATCAACGATATGTTTCCTCGTGAGAGCGGTGTCTTTGATGAAGCACCAGATGTGCAACTCCCTCCTCCGGAGATGGAGTGTTTCCCTGATATTGAGCCACTCGAGCCATTACCCCGATCACCGGTCAACACAAGTGGTATGGAAAAGTACAACAACCTGATCGCATTGCAACAGACTCCGTTGTACCCCGGATGCAGTAAGACTGTCCTTGAATCTGTCATGGGAGTGATGAAGATCAAAACGGAGAACAAAGGCACTGTCAAATCGGTTGATGATTGGCTGAAGATATGGGGTGGGGCGATGCCCCCCGGACATCGGCTTCCTACCAGTCATCATAAGGTGCGACATATCCTTAAAGATCTCGGCCTTTCCTACATCAAGATTCATGCATGCAGATACGATTGCGTTCTGTTTTACGGGGAAGGACTTGCAGATCTTGAATACTGCCCAGTATGCAATACAGAGCGGTATAAGTTCACTCCTAAAGGGAACAAGAAAGCAGTGAAGATACTTCGGTACTTCCCGCTGATTGATAGGCTTGAGCGGTTGTTCATGTGTGCTTTCACGGCCGAAGCTATGAGATGGTGGGCTGAGAGGAATGTGCCTGACGATGACACCCTTAGACATCCCGCCGACGGAGAGGCTTGGAAGAAGAATGTGTTGGAGTTTCCTGAATTTGCATCAGAGGTTCGAAATGTTTGGCTAGGGCTATCATTCGACGGTTTCAACCCTTTTGGCAAGAAAGAGCTTCAGTACAGTGTGTGGCCAGTTATTTTGATTCCGTACAACCTTCCACCATGGATGTGCATGAAGAATGAATATAACATGCTCACATTGTTGATTCCAGGCCCAGGTTATCCGGGAAAGTGTCTCGATGTGTATTTGAGACCCGTAATTGAGGAGCTTCGGTACTTGAGTCTGAAAGGCCACCTGGTCTACGACCGGTTCAAAAATGAGATGTTCCGGATGCGTGCCATGCTTGTTGGCACGATCAGTGACTTTCCTGGGAGGGGTATGTTGTCGGGCAGCGTCACCAGGGGTTACAGGGCTTGTTCAGAGTGCATGACTGTTAATTACTCCAGTCCTCATTGCAGCAAGATTGTCCAGATGCGTCACCGTTGTTGGCTTCCGCATGACCATCCATTTAGGGACGATGCACAGGCTTTTGATGGGACTGAAGAAAGGGGCTGGGCACCGGAGCGATGGACAGGGGAGGAAATATTGGCAGTGTTGAATGAGTATGACTTTGGTCCGCTTAGCAATCATCCCGATGTGTTGCGCACGATTCCAGAGAGGCCCGATCGGTATAGGTTCTGGTCACACAAGAGCATCTTCTGGGAACTTCCTTATTGGTCCAGGTTGGCTATCAGACACTACCTGGATGTCATGCGTATAGAGAAGAACGTGTGTGAAGCCGTGGTTGGCACAGTTTTGAATTGAGAGAAGAAAACAAAAGACACCCCCAAGGCACGCGTTGATCTGAGAAATATGGGACTGCGGGACCATTTGTGGTTGAGAGAGGGCAGGAGCAAAATGCCCCAAGCTCCTTACACCGTCACCAGGGACCAGAAACATGAAATCTTTGGATGGATGAGTAATGTCAGGTAACTTTTTATTAGGCATGTATTCCAGAAGCATGGGACAGCATGAAATCTAATTGTTGTTAATGGCTATGCAGGTATCCTTATGGCTATGCGGGTAACATAAGCAAGTGTGTTAACTACCGAGACAACAAGATGTACGGATTGAAGAGTCACAACTTCCATGTACTGCTTCAACGCCTCTTCCCTATTTTCATTCGAGTGTACTTGGAGGATGAAGTGGTTGAGCCGTTGGTGGCATTGTCAAGATTCTTCCAGAAGGTATGCGCTAGATAAGTTAGAAAATCAGACCTCATGAGAATGCATGAGGAAATCGTTTTTATCTTGTGCAAGTTCGAGAGGATATTTCCCCCAAACTTCTTTGACATCATGCCTCACCTGATGATCCATCTTCCCCAACAATTGTTGCTTACCGGTCCCGTACACTACACTTGGATATATCCCATCGAAAGGTACATGTTATTCATAAATTTGATTTATACATGTTTTTAAATAAAATTTGCATGCTCTTAACATGCACTTGTTAACCTTGCAGACAACTTGGAGACTACAAGAAATATGTGCACAATAAATCTGCGCCTGAGGGGTGTATTGCTGAAGCTTACATTGCGCATGAGTGTGTAACGTACGCCAAGTTGTACTTGGGAGCGATGGAGGACCCCCCACAACATCCAAGTCGAGATGACCCCGACTTCAACCTATCTATCATCGCCAACGATGTTGTACCATACGGAAGCTTCAAGAAGAAGGGTGTGGACAAGTTGCCTGACCATGAGGTAGGGATTGCCCACTGGTGGGTTCTAATAAACTGTCCGAAGGTACAATATTGGAAACGAACCCATCTTAACTGTAAGGAAGTTGGCGGTGATCTCGAGTACCACAACACGACGTTTGCAGACTATTTTCCACAATGGGTAAGTGTATAAATATATATATTAGATGGCTTTCTTTTACAGTTCCTTATTCTTTAATCATAAACACACCAAGTGATTTGAGTTATATTTTTCAGCTGATGCACGTGGCTGCGAAGGGTGGTCATAGAAATTACTCAGAGGAATTGAGGTTGTTGTTGATGAAGCCGATATCTTCCACAGTCCGGCCAATGTGTGATATCAACGGCGTTAAGTATATATGTGAAGCTAGAGACGGGGAACGCAAAACACAGAATTGTGGGGTGATGGTCGATGGTGCAGAGGGGGGCGAGGATTATTACGGTGTCCTACAGTCAGTTGTTGAACTCATTTATGGGAACCGCATGAAAGTCCACTTGTTCAAGTGTCGATGGTTTGATACTAGGCCGCACCGCATAAGGACCGATCAGTACAGCATACTTTCGGTGAATACCGCCACTAGTGTGTATGAAGATGACCCCTTTGTTTTCGCCACAGCGGCCAAAAAGGTCTTTTATCTTGATGATCCATTGAACAAAGGCACGTGGAAGGTAGTTAACCATGTGTCTCGGCGAGACATATACAGTGCTACCACACTTGGTGTGAGCACAGAGTGTCAAGAAGCGACCGCATACCAAGAGCCGGACGCCGTCGACATTCCAGAATCCTCCACCATCCGCGATAATAATGTGACGCCGGGCAGAGTGGTTCGACTTCGTAGGGGTCAGGTGCCCATGTATGATGTTAATCCGAATCGTCTATCTCAGGCAGACGATGACTCAGACGACGAGTACGAGCACCGGTTGCCAGATATTAACTACTATACTACGTCTGACTCAAGTGATGAGGATGATTCTGATTATCATCCTTAGTATACTATTTATGTATGTATTTGTGTACGATGGTGCATGCATGTATGAATACATTTTTGTCCTTAATTACCGTTTTCGGAGTTTATGGGAAATTGTATTGAATTGTTTGTGTGATGTTCAGGAATTTATCAGGTGAAATAGGCAATTTTCAGGCCCTAAATGGCAAATTTTCAGAAAGATAAGCATTATAGCCGACGAAATGGACCATACTTCGTCGGCTATAATGCCCATTTTGGGTAATTTAATATGCAAGTCGTCGGCTAACGACAAAACGTTGAAGGTCGTCGGCTAAAGTATAGCCGACGACTTGAAATTCGTCGGCTAAAGTATAGCCGACGACTTGAATTTCGTCGGCTAAAGTATATTGACCGTAACTATTGCTTCATCCTTCAAATGCAAATGTGTCGTGAAATAAGATATGACCGAAATATTGAAATACGTCTACGATTGAAAAATGAGAAGATTCCGACAAAATCTGTGTGCCGAATGTTGCGGTTAGCTGTTTTTTACTTTCGTTTTCCTATGGGTAGCCTGACGGCTGGTAAATATTTTGAGGAAAATTTTTATACGATTAGTTGCGTCGCATCGATTTGAAACTATTCTCTGTTGAAGGTCAGGCCAAAAAACGTCATTTAGACGGGCCAATTGCCGTTTTAAAGCGTTTAGAGGTTTGACTTTGCAGTTTGACCGTCCCGATCGAGCCTTTAACGTTGTCAGATGTAGTTGAATTTTTTTTCATACATGTATTTAATCTTAACGGTGATATCTAACGGTTGGAATAGATTTTCCAAACTTTTAGATTCAAAATCGTAACATATGCACTAATGTTCCTTAACTTGTTTACTAAGTGTTTAAGTGAATGTATAGTTTCAAATAGGTACTATACGTAGACCCTTCAAATGCAAATATGTCGTGAAATAAGATATGACCGAAATATTGAAATACGTCTACGGTTGAAAAATGAGAAGATTCCGACAAAATCTGTGTGCCGAATGTTGCGGTTAGCTGTTTTTTACTTCCGTTTTCCTATGGGTAGCCTGACGGTCGGTAAATATTTGGGGAAATTTTTTATACGATTAGTTGCGTCGCATCGATTTGAAACTATTCTCTGTTGAAGGTAAGGCCAAAAAACGTCATTTAGACGGGCCAATTACCGTTTTAAAGCGTTTAGAGGTTTGACTTTGCAATTTGACCAAGAAATAGCCGACGAAATATTTAACTTCGTCGGCTAAACTCTTGCGATCCGCGCCGTTTCATTGTCCGCCGTTGGATGGAGGAGATCGGACGGCTGCTGAGCGCGTGAAGTATAGCCGACGATATTAAAGGTATAGCCGACGACATTCATACTATAGGCGACGAAATGGCTAAATTCGTCGGCTATAACCGGCCCGCCCCCCGCACAGCCCAAGGCCTGGCCCGCACCTCGGCTCGCAAAGCCCAACTTCGGCCCGGCCCGGATTTAGGGTCAGAGTATAGCCGACGAATATAGTATAGCCGACGAATTAAAATGGACATCGTCGGCTATAGTCCTTCGATTTAAAGCGAAGCAGACCGTTTTCCCTCATTTTCGGTTGAATCCCCTCAAAACCCTAATCGCCGCCCCATCCTCCCCGACGCCGACCGACCACCACCGACCCTGCCCGAGCCCTCCCGAGCCTCCCCGACCACCACCGACCCCTCCCCGACCCCTCCCCGTCCTTCCCGACCTTCACCCATTCCAGAACAGGTGCGAATGCAGCCGCCGCCCCTAGCCGCCGTCGCCGCCGCACCGCACCACCACCGGACCTCGTCCCCGTCGCACCACCATGTCAGGTAGTCCCGGCTCTCCCTCATTGTGATTTATTAAATTATTTAGGGTTTTGAATTATAATTTTTTTGATTGAATTAGGGTTAATTGTTTTTTAGGGTTAAATGATTTAGGTATAAGTGTTTTAGGGCTAATTGTGAATTTTGTGGAATTTTTTTTAATTTTGTGGAATTAACACTGAATTTTTAGGAGGATATATATATATATATATATATATATATATATATATATTTCGGAATATATATATATATATATATAATTAGGTATAAATATATTTAATGAAGTTTTTTATTTTTTTGTGGAATTATACTGAATTTTTATGAGGATATATATATATAGATATATATATATATATTTCAGAATATATATATATAATTAGGTATAAATATATTTAGGTATATATAAATTTAATGAATTTTTTTATTTTTTTGTGTTATATATACTGAATTTTTTAAAAGGATATATATATATATATATATTTCAGAATATATATATATATATATAATTAGGTATAAATATATTTAGGTATATATATAATTAGGTATATATATATTTAATGAAGTTTTTTATTTTTTTGTGTTATATATACTGAATTTTTAGGAGGATATATATATATCTATATATATATATATATATATTTCAGAATATATATATATATAATTAGGTATAAATATATTTAGGTATATATATAATTAGGTACATATATATTTAATGAAGTTTTTTATTTTTTTGTGTTATATATACTGAATTTTTAGGAGGATATATATATATATATATATATATATATATATTTCAGAATATATATATATATATATATATATAATTAGGTATAAATATATTTAGGTATATATATAATTAGGTATATATATATTTAATGAAGTTTTTTATTTTTTTGTGGAATTGTTGTGAAATTTATGGATTTTATATACTAATTGTGCAGAAAACCGCCGCGCTGTAGACCGCTGGATTGCCAGACCGAGCGAGAGCGACCCCGAAGCTCAGGCAGGACACAGCCGTGGGGGGGGGGGCGGACCCAGCGGTCGTCGGGGCCTACGCCGGCCAATGAACAGGCGCGAGGAGACGTTGATGGGATTTACCCCGAGCGATACACGTGGGGGCTCATCGTATGAGTCGACGGGAGCGGGCCCAATCTCGAGCGTCAGAGGAGGACGCACAGCCGCACCCTCCAGACCCCACTGCACTTCAGCACTGTTCCAGGATCGGCGCCGACCCCACCGCGCGACGATCAGGACCCTCCAGAGATGCTACCTGTCCCCCCACAGCGACAGCGTCCACAGCGACAGGGCCCACCGACAGGGGGATCAGGCCCCTCAGGGTCTACGCCCCATATGTCTCCGCCATCGGGGATGTACATGGTCCAGGTCCTCCCTGCCATCCCCGAGTACGACGCTAGGGGGAGGCAGATTTGGAGGCACGACCGGCCGCACGAGATTCCCTTGGAGGAGGCCTACGTCCACAAGAATTTCGACTCAGAGGACTGCCGCGGCCTGTGGTGTGTTCGTGAGAAGGACAAACAGTACAACGACGCAAGTAATTAGTTAGTTTAATTAATTATTTAGATTGTTTAATTAATTATTTAACTACGTCGAAGCTTAGTTCATAATTAGTTAGTAAATTAAATTAGTTAGGTCGTTAGTTAGTTATTAAATTAAATTAGTTAGTTAGTTAGTAAATTAAATGTGTTAGTTAGTTAGTAATTTAAATTAGTTAGTAAATTAAAGAATTTAGCTAGTTAATCTAGTTACTAAATTAAATTATTTAGTAAATTAATTTAATTTAGCTAGTTAGTTATTAAATTAAATTATTTAGCAAATTATTTAGTTAGTTAATTACTAAATTAAATTAGTTAGTTAGTAAATTATGTACGTAGTTGGTTAGTCAATTAGTTAGTTAGTACGTAATTTTTATTAGGCATGTATTCATTTTAATTATGAAACAGGCGTCCTCGTAAATAAACCCGCGGGGACGAGAAGGACCAGAGGGCCAGCGAACATGTCGACCCTGGAGAGGGAACTCGCCGGTGGGATCAGGGAGATCCTGCCCGGTCCCGGTGAGGATGGACGCCCGATCGAGAGGAGAGAAACCACTACCAAGTATATCAACGCGATGGGCATGATAGTGCGGGACAGGGTCCCAATGTTGTGGCCCGACTGGGGCTCTGTGCACGATGATATCAAGGCGCGAGTGTACAATGCACTGTCGGTGAGTTAAATCGTATTTTTATTATAGAAAATAAACATTTATGAATTGAGTCCTTATAACTATATAAAAATATTTTCTAATTAATTTATAATATTGCAGCAATGGTTTAGAGTCCATCCTACCTTGGATTGGTGGAGAGACGAGCAGCTGAAGAACAGGTTATGTTTTTCGCGTTATTTTACTATCATTCGAGTTAGATTGAAGACGATTAAAGATGTACGAATATATCTAACAGTTGTGTTCTGTTAATATAGGTACTCCGAGTGGAAGAACGAGCTGTCGACGCACCACAGGACGTACCATGTGGAGAAGGGCTTGGGGCGAGGTGCAACCCCCCACGAGTTCCGGTACAGGGAGTATGAGTGGCTATGGCTGGTAGCCTACTTCGGGAGCGACAGGGTCTCGGTAAGAAAATTTAGCCTAGTCTATAACTTTTTAATGTTATTTAGTAATTAAATTATGTAGTTACTAAATTAAATTAATTAGTTAGTTAGTTAGTTATTAAATTAAGTTAGTTAGTTAGTTACATAGTTAGTTAGTTCGTTACTAAATTAAATTAAATTAAATTAAATTAGGTAGTTAGTAAGTTAGTTAGTTACTAAATTAAATTAGTTAGTTAGTTAGTTACTAATTAAACTAAATTAGTTAGTAACTAAATTAGTTAATAATTTTTTTTGGTTAGTTCCTAATATTTTAAGTTACTTATTAATTTATATTTGCGTTTATATGTTCGTTCTTATAATAAAGAAAATCTCGAAGACGAACAGCGACAACCGCAAGAGGAACGAGCACCCCCACCACGGCGGTGCCCGCTCCTAGAGGCAGTGGGCAGAGATTGCAAGGAGGGACCGACCGCCGAGCCCGTTGTCGTGAATTCATGCGCAGATGTATCCGGACCGTCCCGACCAAGTGGTAAGTATTCGCCCATCTTCAATAAAAGTGTTTCATTAAATTAATTTATATATATTTTTTTATTAATTCGTTTATTATATTTTCTTGTCAATTAGGCGAGAATAGATGCGGAGACCGACGCGATCACCTTGAGGATCGCGCGAGAGACGCTGGGGGAAGGGGCGTCTGACGAGGCGATCGTGCAGTTTGCCTCCACGATTGACACCCTTGAGCCGCGCTTGGCCTCTCAGATCATGCACGCGGCGGTAGGGACTGGCAACAACTACTTCTACCAGAGAGGCCTAGGCGCGGCGGGAGATGGGGTTCTGAAGTACACGCCGGCCAATCCCAGCACGCAGCGTGCGGCTTCGACGAGGAGAGACTTGCAGACAAAGCTGCAGAGGACGCATGCGGATTTGGCTAGGGCGGTGGAGGCGCTCCAGCAACAGGCTTCGGTGCAGCTGGCCAGCAACGCCGCCGCGGCGGAGATGTACCGATGGATGCGGCAATCTTGGGAGGCCCAGCGAGCTGGAGAGGAGCCCCCGCCTCCGCCACAGATGCCTGATTTCGTCGTCCCCACTCCTCCCCCGCATCGGAGTACGCCAGGCGATCAGGGTAGCCATAGCCACCGGAACTCGAACGATCCCGTCGACGACGCCATCCATTTAGGGGGTGATGAGTAGTTAGTGTACGTAGATGGCTAGTTAGGGGGTTTGTACAATAGGATATTACGGATGGATTGATGTGGATATTTGTTGGCTATTTGGATGTACATTTGTGGATTTTCTGCAGGCAAATCGAAGACGAAGTGGAATTGGGCCCGAACAAAATTTATAATTTTTTTTTTAATATTTAGGGGTTATAGCCGACGAAATGGACCATATTTCGTCGGCTATAACCTCCCGGCTTCCGGCAAAAAAAAACCGTTTCAGGTGCCGGCGAAGGTTATAGCGGACGAATTAATTCGTCGGCTATGCCTCGATTTATAGCCGACGATGTATTATGAGAACATTGCTGACGATAGAGTCGTCGGCTATACTTCGGGGTTTAGGGGTTAGGGGAGAGTTATAGCCGACGACTCTATCGTCGGCAATGTTCTCATAATAGCCGACGACTCTATCGTCGGCAATGTTCTCATAATAGCCGACGACGCTTTGTTCGTCGGCTATACTTCGTGGTTTATAAGTCGACGACTTAGCCTCAGTGTCGTCGGCTATACTATGGCCGACGGGGCATTCCCGACGACGGAATAGCCGACGATACTTCGTTGGCTATGACTATAGCCGACGATTTAATGGAAACGGCCGACGAGATGGCGTCGTCGGCTATGACCCCTTTTCTGGTAGTGGAACATGTACATGCATGATGATGAATAATAATGATTAAACAACTTAATTGTTATTAGAAGTACATATATATGTATTTGTAATTATACATCACAAACAAATTTATAAAATATTTAAAAATATAATTTAAATAATCATGCTTCTCCATCATAATCGTCATCGTCTGTATCATCTGCATCTTCAATTATTTTAGTGAAGTCATCATTGGAATCCTCATCATCATCTGATTCCTCATCATCCTCATCATTAATGAAGTCGTCATTGACTCAGTTTTGAGATGTAGATACATTTGGGACTACAATGAATTCATCAGCAGTGACGAAATGTAAGCGGTTGTTGTCGCGAATAGCGTCTACATTATGGATTTGAGAAGGCGAATGCTCTTGATATGTTTCATCAGTGTCGTCGTCATCTTCATCACCATGTTCTACGGCCCCTTCAATTGTAGACGCACTCCATATATTCTTATGTAACATCGGGTTAACCACTTTCTAAAATCCATCGGCCTTAGGATCATCAAGATAAAACACTTGTTTTGCCATGCTGGCAAAAATGAAAGGCTCATTTTCATATCAGCTTGTGTCTGTGTTCACTGATAACATGCCGTAATCCATTTTTGTATTCCTAGGAACACTTGGATCAGTATTGAACCATCTACACTTGAACAAGACAACGCTTATATTTTCATATACTAGTTCGACAACGACGAGTAGCACTCCATAGTAGGTTGAGTCGTCACCATCTACCATGACCCCGTAATTTTGCGTTTTGCGGTTTACATCTCATTGAAGTGTCACAAACTTGACGCCGTTGACAAAACACATCCCTCGCACACTGTGGGAAATCGGCGTTTTAGCCAAATGGTGTAATTCTGGCGAATACCAATCACTCTTCTGTTTTTGGAGATTTTCCAACTGCGAAATTGTGATAAATTATTTAAATTAAACACTAAACCCATAATACTAATATTGAAATAGAGATATTCTAACCCAAATTTTTTTATGATATACCCATTTGCGAGAGTAATCACGAAATGTTCTTTTGTGCGTCTCTTTCGGTTGTAGGTCTCTACGATTTCCTTCAATGAGCTTCAAATACTCACGCATGAAATATTGTGCTTCGTCACAGTGTTATAGTACGCACCAATGAGCTTCAACTAGTTCAGCATCTGTCAATCTTTGTCAACTTGGTAAATTACCAAACGGACGTACAAAGAAACGACTGAAAGATTGAACTCTGGTACTGTAGAGGCCGTTGCAGAAGATTCTTCTTTGTCACTGTTACGAAGATATAAGTTGTAGTATGTTACATATTCATGTGCAACGTACGACTCCGCTATCGATCCTTCAGGGTTACTCTTGCTTTTACATAACTGTTTGTATTGAAACAGTTGACTGAAATTACACAGTTATTAGGGAAGTATATATATATATATATATATATATATATATATATATATATATATATATAAAAGACAATATAACAATGAATGAGGAAATACGAATAATAAATAGTACCTTTCTTGGGGATACATCCATGCGGTCTGAATTGGACCAGTAAGCAGTACTTGATCTGGAAGATGGATCATCAAATGAATCATACCGTCAAAGAAAGCAGGGGGGAAAATCATTTCTAATTTGCACAAAATGTAGATGATGTATTCTTTGAGAATGAGAACATTTGATTTCTTCAGCTCTTTAGCCCATAACTTCTGAAAGAACCTACACAACGCTATTATAGATTCCACCACATCTTTATACAAATAGGGTCAGATAACCACTGGAATAAGACGTTGCAGCAAAACATGACAGTCATGACTCGTTGATCATGAAATTCAAAGAAGGAAAGTGACTCATACATGCTTTACTAAAATAAAATTGCAGCACGATGAATGAACATGGTTCGATTATTTTCTTTTTCTTATTTCAATAGTTATATATTTTTTCTTCTAAACCAATTGAGAACGAAACTGAAATTTCAAAAGAAAAATGATGAACAAGGCATTTAGTGGGGTGGAAATAACCTCAACTACATTGCTGTGGTGTCTGAGACAGAAGTCCAGTTTCTTCCATGCTAATTAATCAGAGTTACTGAAACACACTGTACAAGTATCTGCACCGATTTGCAGCCACCGATCGATGCATGCCCAGCTTTTGTCTCTCTTCTCTGCGACGAGGAAGCAGCAAGCATGCATGCGCAGTTGGGTTATTATGATTCAGTATTTCTTCTGTGGTATAATGCCAAACTCGGTGTTTACTTTCATTCGTGGAAAAATGGAGTAGACTTTTCAAGTTGGGTACGTGTAGGACATGGAGTGAAATCCTTATTTGCTTAATCAAGACATGGGAAAGACAATAACAAAATGGCGGGGCCAACCAGCCCAAAAAAAACTTGAACCGAAATTAAAACTTAGGACACAGGTGAAGTTGACCGATTACGACAAGATCTCGCATGAAAGGGTAGCTACAATCAAATCAAATAAAAATTCAGCAAACAAAGAAACCTGAAATCTGAAGGTTGCAAATGAGTACGAAATATTTCATGATTTGGTAAGTGTTAAAGATGAGAGATCCGAAAAGTGACAAATAAAATATAACTTATAAGTGGGTGGATAATACCTAATTGTACCGAGACCTTTTGTGATTAAAACTCAATACCTTAAAGGTGGTTAAATTGAGACAATATCGGTACAATGGTGATTCACGGGTTACGGTTGTCGCCGTTTAACAGTAAGATAGATAAGAAATTAAGAACAAGTAGCTTTGTTTATGATTTGAAAGAACCTTATGGAGGATATAGCATTAGAAAGTTGCAAATGATCTCCAAATCAAAATTATATCATATTATAAATCCTTTATAAATAGACATTAGGTAACAAAAGTAATAATATAAAAAATTGCATCCTTTGTACCGAAAAAATAAAAGAGGATTAATTTCAGATTACCACAAAAAACTTTGGGTCAGGTTTCAATTTCGTCCTTATTCTTTTAATTTAATCACGTGTGCCCTCTTACTTCTAATTTTCTATCAATCCGAGACAAAAACTCAATTTCACTTCGAACATGACGTCATCATCCGACGTGGACGAGACATGCTGGCGCCAAAAATAAAAGGTATGCCATTTGAAAAGGGTTAGAAACTGAAAAGTGGGCCAGCATGTCTCGTCCACGTCGGATAATGACGTCATGTTCGAAGTGAAATTGAATTTTTGTCTCGGGTTGATAGAAAATTAGAAGTAGGAGGGCACACGTGATTAAATTAAAATAATAAGGACGAAACTGAAACATGACCCAAAGTTTTGGGTAGTAAACTGAAATTAACCCAATAAAAGAATTTGCCTCCAATCACACACAAAACCCCATTTGGCTTTTTCTATGATATCTTTCTCTTACCAAAAATATCCAAAATATTCTACAACATATCGTGCATTGACCATTTGCATCTTGTTCTTGCTAGCTAGCTGTTCATTTTGAGCCACCGGACTTGGTTGTATCTTGTTCAACACCATCATCTAGATCAATAGTCCTGACCTTGAATCGCTCCAGCCTCATGTCCGACTCGTCTCTTTTGAATTCACACGGCGAGCCGATGCTCAGGCTCCTCTGCATGGTCCGAACCCTTGTTGTCTGATCCGAATTCACTTGAGACAAAACCAAATTCAATTTCTTTGGTATCTCTGCCAGAAACTTATCAAGACGATGCCCCGGAAATATCTTCTTGAACAGCTCCGGCCTTCGGTGGTAAAGCTCCTTGAAGAACTCTATAAACGCTAGCAACCTTGGATCAACTGACTTATTACCACCAACGTTTGATTGGACTCTGTAGTAGATTCCTCCCACGTTGCTGTAGTTTCTTCGAAGTAGACCGCTTTCTAGTAGTGACATATCATTCTTGGTGCCCAGAAATGCTGCGCCGGAGTTTGATGGCTGATCGGTTTCTGCAGCATCTACTTCTGGATATCCTTCTGGCCTATCCATGGAAATGATCGATATCTAGTATAAATTCTATTCGTATTTTGGAGTATATATGATGAGGATGAGATTGAAGAGCTGGAGAATAGCAAATCTGATCGATCAACAAAATTAAAGTGTTTACGTTTTGGTTTTAGGAGGAGACTTACATAGATCAAACGTGTATATATATATATATAGAGATTTTTTCAGGTACGGACGTCCGCACCGTGCGGATGCGGCGTTTCCGGCTACCGGCGAGGCGGCGACGCCGTATCCGCCCACTGGGCTTTGCTCGCCCCGGCCCGGCGACCCTTTCTGTGCCGGCCCGAGGTCCGTCGCCGGCTGGCGATGGACCTCGGGCCGGCACAGACGGGGTCGCCGGCGTGGGGGGAGCAAAGCCCACCGGCCGGATACGCCGTCGCCGCCTCGCCGGTAGCCGGAAACGCCGCATCCACACCGTGAACAGTGCGTGCGGACGTCCGTAGCCGAGAAGCTCTGTATATATATATATATAGGTGTTTGTAGTCTGGAAATGTACCCTCCACGTTGACTGGTAATGAAGCCATGAATTCTTCATGACTACTAAGCTACGCGTAAGCTAATTCGATATGTTTCTAGAATATAATAGAGGAGGAAGGCACACACAATTGACTATATCCAACTTTTAATTTGGTTCTTAATTTGAATGAAAGTGAAATCAAGGCCACAGATCGTGATTCCGGAATGAAGAACTGGGCAAAATCTTAATCGGGTAGCTAATATTTGGCTGTCATGCTTGGAATTTTGTTCAGATGAACGTCACAAGTAATAGATAGATAGATAGAATACATTGCATGATGTTTCTTGCAAAAATGGGTCACTTGGAAGATTGGACTCTTAGAATTATTGAGCCATCCTGATCGATCAGACTAGTCATTGGTGTACGTTGGTAATGAAACTTCAGGGAACCTTGCTTTGCAGTGCTTTCGTTCAAAATGAAGAACGTTCCGGCTGCCAGTTGCTCCTGATCGATCAAATTATATGCGACTTCGAAGAACCATGGAATTCATTTCTTTACTGCCATGCATGCCAGTTGCAGTTCATCAGATTATCTTAGGCTAGCTCTCGTGTCAATTTCTGTATGTTATAATATCGTACTGATAATCAATAGAGTAATATATAGTTATATACAAGGGATTGATCTCTTAAGTCTGGAGGCCATCATCATATTCGCCTTGTACTGTCTATACTATTATTAAATGAACCCAATTTGTCAACCAAAACTGAAAAAATTGACAGAAATAACCCTGAAATATTAAAATATTTTGATATAGAAATAATCTGTAAGAATAAAATAGTGATTTAAAAAATCTAAAATTTAAAATAAAATAGTAAAAAGATGGTGGTTATCTGAAAATTCTTCCCTGTACTCATATTTTCTCTCTACATCCTCCACACACGTAGGGTGTGTGTTAAGCTAGTATATATGAAGTTAACCATTTAGAATGTCAACTTTATCCTTACAATACGTTCTTGCCTTAGTGATATTAGTGGGTTTCTACATATCACGGATACGAGTACATGTGTCCGTATTCGACACAATACGATACACGGACATGCCAATATTTTTTTTTTTTGAATATGGACACGTGGTGGACACGTTAACTAAATTTTATTTTAAATATTATATATATGCATAACAAAAATATGTTAAATGCAAACAAAATAGTTTATAATAACAGTAGAAACAAAAATATGCAAACAAAAATTCTTGGTATTCCAGACTCTCACCTCTTCTCCTTCACACACCCCCCATCAATTAGACTCCAAGCTTCCCTTTCCCCATCGGGCTTTCACGATTCGGAAGTTCCAAAGATTGACTTTTTTATAAGTTGGCCCGACATAAAATTTTATTTCATGAAGAGTTAGAGGACGCTAAAACGAGTTCGTGGACACATAGCACGTTTAATTTCGAGTTCGTATTTGAGATTTGAAATTCTAGAGTTTTTCGTATCCTGCTTATTTTCGTGTCCACCCTCGTGTCCTGCTTTTTTTCGTGTCCACCCATCCATATCATGTCCAAATCAGACACGCGTGTCTGGACGTATTTAGCCGTATTTCACCGTATCGTGTGCGTGTCCGTGTCCGATACGAGATACGCCACTATTTCGGCGTGTCCGTGCAATGTAGATGGGTTTACTAGGTCGTGGCTGTATTCCGACTCTTCTAAAATACACATAACGTATCTCGCTCATTGTATGTATATTGAGAATCGATTTGCTTTACCATCTGATGACTTTAATTACTTCTGTACGTACGTAATTGTCACTACTAGCTATTGAGCCTATAGGCACAGACACAATCTCTTCTCTACTGGTATTATAGAGGACGGAGTTTCTCTCCATTGGTACATATAGAGGAAAAACCTGTTCGACGCTAGATGTACCATCTCCAAATCAGTTTTTAAGCAATTTGGAACTGCCTAAACTATCCGTCCCACCTGAGAGCACTTCTAGTCAACCCAATATCTGAAATTGAAATTGAAATTGAAATTGCTTCCAAAAATATTTGAATTAATAATAAAAAAATAATTTGATACCCAAGTAAACAACTACACTGGCTATCAAAATACTTGGTACCACTACCAGAAAAAAGGGTTTTTCCAACGAAAAAAAAAAAAACGGCCGACGAATAAAAATTTTCGTCGGTAATTCTAAGGAATAGCCGACGATTTTATTTTTCGTCGGTAAAAAAAAACAATCGTCGGCCATAGTTTAACCATAGCCGACGAAACAGTTTTTTCGTTGGTATTTTCAAAAAATCGTCGGCTATATTCATATTTCAGTCTACGATTTGTATTTTCGTCGGCCTTTCTCCGAAACATTAGCCGACGAAAATTTTTGGAAGTATGGCCGACGAAGTTGACATTTTCGTCGGCTATAAGTCTATATATTTTCAGATCTGGGCAGCAACTGCTCATTTAAAAAAAAAGGGGAAAAACGGGAGAAAGAGTGAAAAATTTGTGGGTATTGTTGAAATACGTCCTCTCTTACATTCTGGAGCTATATATAGGTACGTATATGTGTATATATGTTGATTTTGAGTTTTAGTTGAGTTGATTTTGAGTTTTAGTGATTTTGATTTAGTAAGTGATTTTTTGTTTTGTTGTTGTTTTAGTGTTAGAATGTATGTATATATGTTGATTTTGAGTTTTAGTTGAGTTGATTTTGAGTTTTAGTTGAGTTGATTTTGAGTTTTAGTGATTTTGATTTATTAAGTGATTTTTTGTTTAATTTGTTGTTGTTTTATTGTTAGAATGTATGTATATATGTTGATTTTGAGTTTTAGTTTAATTATGTGTTTTAATTTGATGTTATTTTAATTAGTGTTAAAATATATATATATATATATATATATATATATATGTTAATTAATAGTTGTTGATAGTGTAATTAACTTAAATAATGGTTGATATATAGTGTAACTTAAATAATGGTTGTTAATGGTATATATATATGAGTTGATGTTGATAATAATATATATTGTAATGTAATTAATTATTAAGGATTTATATATATATATATATATATGTATGTGTTAATTAATTTCTTATTAATTAAAGTTATACATATATATTATTATCAGGCTATATATGGATCTGGATAAGAGTTGGATTTTGCTTCCAAGGCATGACCGACGATACAGTACAGGAGTTGTGAATTTTTTACAGTTCGTCGAGGAAAATGCAAACAGGAATGATTACCATTATTGCCTGTGCAAGAAATGTAAGTGTCGCAGTGATATGTGTCGATTTCCGATTAGGACAGTATGGGAACACCTAAAGAGTAATGGGTTTTGGCCAAAGTACAAATGTTGGATATATCACAGTGAGCCATCATTAGATGGATCGCATGATCATGGACAGTTTTTTGAGGCGGGCAGTAGTAGTACATCCAACGATCCAACAATGGCATTCGTCAACGACGTGTTTCCTTTTGAAAGCGGTGTACGTGGGGAACAATATATGCATGACTCGGTGCTGCCCTTCCCACAAGTTGTCAACACTGCTGCCTTTGACAAGTACAACAAACTGATTGCATTGCAACAGACCCCTGTGTCTTCAAGTTCTGAGAAGACAGTTCTTCAAAGTGTGATGGAGGTAATGAGGATTAAAGTCGAGACAAAATCGATTATCAGGCAAGTGGATGAATATCTACAGTACACTTCTTCGTTGTTGGAGGAGGGTCATCGTAATCCTACCAATCACCGTAAGGTCCGAAGTATCCTCAAAGATCTAGGGCTTTCCTACATTAAGATCCATGCATGCGCATTTGACTGCGTTCTCTTCTGGGGTAAAGATGCAGAAAGGAATGACCTTGCTAGCCTTGACGCATGTCCGATATGTCAGTCTGACCGATATAAGTTGACTGGAGCAGGCAATAGGAAACCTGTGAAAGTGCTTCGGTATTTTCCGTTGAGAGATAGGCTTGAGCGGTTGTACATGTCAGAAACCACCGCAAAAGCTATGAGATGGCACGGTGAGTGGGACGCGGGAGACGCAGATATCATGACACACATCTCTGACGGAGCGGCTTGGAAGCATATAAACAATGAGTTTCCTCATTTTGCGTCAGATGTCAGAAACGTCAGGCTCGGGCTCTCAACCGACGGGTTCAACCCTTTCGGCACCATGAGTCTTTCATACAGTATATGGCCGGTGGTTTTGGTACCTTACAACCTTCCTCCGTGGATGTGCATGAAGAAGGAATATAATATGTTGACGTTGTTGATTCCGGGGCCTGGTTACCCAGGGAAATGTCTCGATGTGTATATGAGACCATTGATTGAAGAGCTTAAGGTATTGTGGGACGTTGGTCATCCCACTTTTGACAAGTACAAGGAGGAGACGTTCCAGATGCATGCCATGGTTATTGGTACCATCAGTGATTTTCCTGCTTATGGGATGTTGTCGGGCAGCGTTTTTAGAGGATACAAGGCTTGTCCAGAGTGCCTCAGCGATTATGGGAGCACCCCTCATTGCAACAAGATATGCAGAATAGGTCATCATGTGTTCCTTTCGGCGGATCACCACTGGCGTTACGAGTCCGCCGCATTTGATAGAACCGAAGAACACGGTGGTCCTCCCAGAAGATGGACGGGAAGAGAAATTTTAGCAGTGCTTAATGAGTACGATTTTGGGCCCCTCAGCAATCATCCCGATATTATAGCGGAAATATCTGAAAGACCTGAGGAGTACAAATTCTGGACATATAAGAGCATATTGTGGGAACTCCCGTACTGGTGTGAGTTGCTGATCCGTCACTTCCTAGACGTTATGCACATAGAAAAAAAATATTTCTGAAAGTGTGGTGGGCACAACGCTGAACTTGGAGGGGAAGACGAAAGACGGTCCTAAGGGTCGCACTGATCTGCAAAACATGAATATCAGAAAACAACTATGGTTTAAACAAGGGAACAGAAAAATGCCTCAAGCTCCTTACACCGTCTAGCCTGAGCATAAATCAGAAATTTTCCATTGGATAAGTCGGGCAAAGTATCCTTCAGGCTTTGCTGGAAATATGGCCAAGTGTGTGAACAGACAATTCAACAATCTTTACGGGTTGAAAAGTCATGACAATCATATCTTGCTACAACGTCTCTTCCCTGTTTTCATTCGACCGTTCCTTCCCCGTCACGTTGTGGAGCCGTTTGTAGCGTTGGCAAGATTTTTCCAGAAGGTATGCACACGGGAAGTGAGAAAATCTGAGCTCCGGGAAATGCAACAAGACATCGTTCATATCATGTGTAAATTTGAGATGATATTTCCTCCAAATTTTTTCGACATCATGCCTCACCTTATGATCCATCTTCCTCGGCAATTGTTGCTTACCGGTCCTGTGCACTTCACTTGGATGTATCCGATGGAAAGGTACGTATTTTACACCTTATGTTAATTTCCTCATCAATATATGTGATTTAGTATTAATGTATTATCATAACACTTTAAAAACTTCATTTATAGGCAACTTGGACAATACGGTGATTTTGTCCAAAACAGATCCGCACCTGAAGGATGTATAGCTGAAGCATATATTGCGCACGAGTGCGTCACCTGCATGAAGCTGTATTTAGGAGCGTTACAGGAAAGCATACCGGAAAATGTACCTTCACAGTTCAATCTTTCCATACTCTCCGACGATGTTGTACTCGGTGGAAACATGCCAGTTTCCTACAAGTTGAAAGATTATGAGGTAGCCATTGCACATTGGTGGGTACTAATTAACTGTTTAGAAGTTCAGTTTTAGAAGAACATGCATCTAAACTGTGAACAAGTAGGAGGTGATCTCGATTACCACAACCGGACATTCGCAGAGTATTTCGGCCGCTGGGTACGTAACTTTAACATTATTCTATACGTATTTATATATTATTGTGTATAATTATTCATATTTATAGTTGATTCTGATGGTTGCAGATGGACCTCATTAAAAATGATAATCACCCAAATTGGTCCGACGACGTCTGCTGCTGACTCGACTGAGGGGCCTACTCTCCCAAATCAGCTCTACCTCCCGTACAACATTCCTGCGATACTCGAGGTCGACTTTCGTGGTGTGCCCATATGGCCTGCTATGCCTCAGTACGTGAGTGTTGCGGAGGCATACCATCAGCAGCCATTTGAGAACCCTGACCTCCAGATTTTGGCGAGGAGAAAAGGAAAGTCGACAGACGAGTCATCTAGTTCAGGTAACATTTGATTTTATTAATTAAATGTTTTATTAAAATTAACGCACTAATACTTAATTTTATTAACCAATCGTCGTTTATGGGATAGGAACAGCCGCTAGCAGTTCAATGAGGAATACGAGAGGTGTCATATGTTTTGACACGCTCAGGAGAACTGTTGCGCTCCGGGAGAGGATCCAGATCAACGAACCTCCTAATCAGGAGGTTCAGGGGAAAAAACGCCGCGACTACACAGGTTGCGTGGGGGCACTGATTAGGGACAGAGTCCCTATGTTGTGGACACGGTGGGCTGATGTGCCCGAAGAGATTAAGTGGGAGGTGAACAACACCGCGTCGGTGAGTAATTTAAAAAATTTAATTTATTTATCGTAATATTTAATAATTTTCGGTATTGTTATAATTGTAAAACTAATAAAATATTATCTTTCAGACATACTTCGAGATTGCAGAACACAAGCAGGATTCGGCGGACTCGATGCAGAACTTGAGGTACGTTGGGAATTCCTCATCTTATAATTTGAAATATTTTATGATATTAATAATATTTCTAATGCACTTTTGTTTTTTCCGTAGGTTCAAAGAGTGGAAGAACGAGCTCCGTTCCCACTTTAACCAATACGACAACCGTGGTCGTATGGGTACTCCCAGAGAGTTCATGTTCAGGGAGTACGAGTGGCGTTGGTTGAAGACAGTAGACTTCAACAACCCACTTATGCTGGTAAATACTAAACTTAACTATAAATGTTTATTTTGTTAAAATTTTAATTATTAGTTTAATTATTTTATAATTATTACACTAATAGCAACCTAAATTTTAATTATCAGGAGGAGGCGCTTAGAGATCATCCTGATAGCAACCCGTACGTGGAGACGTTCAAGATCGCTTATCCACAAGCGACATAACAGCTCGTAAGTCGTTGATTACGATTTAAAAATTTTAATTATTAATTTTACTTAATTATATATTTGTTAGAATATTAATTTTTTTTTCCCGTTCAATTAGGAGAGGGTGAACCGGGCCGAAGAAGAGGTGTTCCAGCAAGTAGTTCGGGAGACACAACCGAACATTTCAGAGGCAGATCTGGAAGAAGCCTTGCGCCAGGTCGACCGATCGAATGTCCAAACGGCAGCGAGGATGTTCGACGCAGCCTTCCTAGACCGGTCAAACCAATACTACTTCCGGGGTTTGGGAAGTTCTGGAATAGGGCTCCTGAAGACCACTAAGGGAGGTCAAAAGAAGGGAGGCGGGGAGAGCCAACAGATGAGGGGGGAAGTGCAGAGATTGGCCGCAAGATTGGCGGTCGAGGCGCAGAGATCACAGGAGCAACGCCGCAGAGTACAGCAGTATCATTTGGATATAGCCTGTTGGCATGCTGAATGCGAGAGAATTCGACAACACAACTACGCTGGCCAACAAAACTGGTGGTATGATATGTTCGCGGCACAACAACAAGTCCTTGGTCACCCACCCCCGTTTCAGCCGTTAGTTGAACTTCCAATGCCTCAACCTCCCGATGATGACGAGCATGATGGAGAGCAGGATGCTGGGGATGACGTGGTGGACTTTAGTGCTTTAGGTGATGATTAGGGTTATATTTTATGTATATTGGAACAAATTAAATAATAAGTCATTTAGACGTGTTTCTTGTTGGTGTAAATACATGGATTGTCTTTGTGATTTGCAGGTTGCTTGGAATGGTAATTTAGAAATTAATTTAATCTTTTTTTCCCAAAAATTAAGAATAGCCGACGATATTGGCATTATTTCGTCGGCTACAAGCACTATAGCCGACGATTTTTACCAATTTTCGTCGGCTATAACCGTTATAGCCGACGAACATTACATTATTTCGTCGGCTATAACTAATAAATGTCTATTAAAATATTAATATATTCCGACGAAATAACCGACGAAATAGATGAAATCGTCGGCTATATTTTAGAACAAATAGCCGACGAATTTCTTCGGCTATAGGTTACGATATCGTCGGCCATGCTCGAGAATAGCCGACGAATTTCGTCGGATATTTTGCCAAGGTTTGGTCGACAAAATGAATTTTCGTCGGTAAAATCGTCGGCCATACTCAAGAATAGCCGACGATTTCGTTATTTTCGTCAGCCATTGGTATTACCGACGCCATTTTTCCGACGAATTATTGCCGACGAAAATTTCATCGGCAGAAGGAATAGCCGACGAAAATTTGGCATAGTAGACGAAATTTTTTTCGTCGGCTATTGTCTCCGATCTGGTAGTGTACAAAACTTATACTTCTAGAAGAATACTCGCAATTACAACATTTATACTCAGTAAAAATTAAAACTAAGGAGAAACTCTATTTGCTTATCCTTGTTCTTGTTCTTGTTCAAGATGGTCTTCATTATTTTTCTTTCCAGTAAATAACCACAAAGGAATACATATCGTCATATCGATATATATTAAAGATCTAACGTAGTAAAAAGCGGGAGGTTATAGAGATATTATTTGTAGACTATCTAAACCAGCTCTTACAAACTTTACAATGAAAATCTCTAATCAATTCCAAATGGAATGGAAAACCCCATGTGAATTTCATACAAAATCCCTCCAATAATAGTAATCTAAATGAAATATAATATAAGAAATTACAAAAGATTATACCAGATGAAAGTGAGCAATAGATCGAGTTTGTGGGTAATCGAAACTTCGACCCTGTAAATGAAATTTCAATTCATAGTGAAATTAAATAGCAAACTTGAATAAACATCCAACCACTACAAGAAAAAAGGGTTTTGCCGACGAAAAAAAAAAAAAACGGCCGACGAAACACTTTTTTCGTCGGCTATTCCCAAGAATGGCCGACGAAAATTTTTGTCGTCGGCAAAAAAAAAATTTCGTCGGCCATTCCCATAGAATGGCCGACGATTTTTTTTTTCGTCGGTAAAAATGAAAAATCGTCGGCTATACTCCTATAATGGCCGACGATTTAAAGTTTTCGTCGGCTATAAACTTTTGGAAGAATGGCCGACGAAAATTAATTATTTCGTCGGCCATAAGTTTTTTTAAAAATAATTATTTTACGAACAATGGCCGACGAAAATTAATTATTTCGTCGGCCATAAGTTTTTTTAAAATAATTATTTTACGAACAATGGCCGACGAAAATTAATTATTTCGTCGGCCATAAGTTTTTTTAAAAAAAAATTATTTTACGAACAATGGCCGACGAAAATTAATTATTTCGTCGGCCATACGTTTTTTAAAAATAATTATTTTACGAACAATGGCCGACGAAAATTAAGCATTTCGTCGGCCATAAGTTTTTAAAAAAATAATTATACGATTATTTTTGACAGAAAACGACAAAAGAATAGCCGACGAATACTAGGTTTGATTTCGTAAGCTATGATTAAAAAAAAAACAAAAAAAGAGCAGTTTCCATTTTCTATCACTATCGACAAACCATTGCTTCATCCTTCAAATGCAAATGTTTCGTGAAATAAGACATGACCAAAATATTGAAATACGGCTACGGTTGAAAAATGGGAAGATTCCGACAAAATCTGTGTGCCGAATGTTGCGGTTAACTGTTTTTTACTCCCGTTTTCCTATGGGTAGCCTTACGGTCGGTAAATATTTTGTGAAAATTTTTTATACGATTAGTCGCGTCTCATCAATCTGAAACTATTCTCTATTGAAGATCAGGCAAAAAAACGTCATTTAGACGGGCCAATTTCCGTTTTAAAGCGTTTAGAGGTTTGACTCACCCGGTTGACCGTCCCGATCGAGCCTTTAACGTTGTCAGATGTAGTTGGAATTTTTTTCATACATGTATTTAATCTTAACGGTGATATCTGACGGTTGGAATAGATTTTCCAAACTTTTAGATTCAAAATCGGAACATATGTACTAATGTTCTTTAACTTGTTTACTAAGTGTTTAAGTGAATGTATAGTTTCAAATAGTTACTATACGTACACTCTTCAAATGCAAATATGTCGTCAAATAAGATATGACCGAAATAATGAAATACGTCTACGGTTGAAAAATGACAAGATTCCGATAAAATCCGTGTGCCGAAATAATGAAATCAGTCAAAACCCGGTTTACTGTAGATTTGGCGTCCGGCGTCCGAATGACGATTGTGATACCATTCCGGAAAGGGAACGACGCCAGGAACAAAACTCGTGGCTTTGCCACGATGTGTGGGCTTTTTCGGGCTTTCGAGTTCGTTTAGGGCCTCAAAACCGCAGTTTAGTATGTTTTCATAGAATAGCCGACGAAACATTCAAATTTCGTCGGCTATTCTCTAAGTATAGCCGACGAAACATTCAAATTTCGTCGGCTATTCTCTAAGTATAGCCGACGAAACATTGTATTTCGTCGGCTAAACTCTTGATCCGCGCCTTTTTATTGTCCGCCGTTGGATGGCTCAGATCCAACGGCTGTTGATTTTCCAAAGTATAGCCGACGAAATTAATATATTTCGTCGGCTATTCTCTAAGTATAGCCGACGAAACATTGTATTTCGTCGGCTATTCTCCTTCTAAATCTTTTAAATCTTCCTCCCGCCTTTTTTCTCTCATCCTTCCCCCCCCTCCTCCTCCTCTTCCTCCGGCCTCCTCCTCCTTCCCCTCCTCCTCCTCCTCCTCCTCCTCCTTCCCCTCCTCCTCCTCCCCCTCCTCCGGCCACCTCCTTCTCCTCCTCCTTCCCCTCCTCCTCCTCCGGCCTCCTCCTTCTCCTCCTCCTCCTCCTCCTTCCCCTCCTCCTCCTCCTCCTCCTTCCCCTCCTCCTCCTCCTCCTCCGGCCTCCTCCTTCTCCTCCTCCTCCTCCTCCTCCTCCTTCCCCTCCTCCTCCTTCCCCTCCTCCTCCTCCTCCGGCCTGCTCCTTCTCCTCCTCCTCCTCCTCCGGCCTCCTCCTCCTCCTCCTCCTTCTCCTCCTCCGATCCGGTATTTTTTTTTGCCAAAAATGCAGTAATAGCCGACGAAATTGACATTATTTCGTCGGCTATAACTTTAAAATATTAATATATTCCGACGAAATAGCCGACGAAATAGCCCAATTCGTCGGCTATACTTCAGAACAAATAGCCGACGAAACCAAATTTCGTCGGCCATACTCGAACAAATAGCCGACGAAATCATTTTCGTCGGCCATAATTCGTCGGCCAAGGTTGGAATGGCCGACGAAATTTTTTTTTTCGTCGGCCATTGGTATTACCGACGGCGTATTACCGACGACTTATGGCCGACGAAATTTTCGTCGGCAGAGGGTATAGCCGACGAAAAAATGGAATGGCCGACGAAAAAATTTTCGTCGGCTATTCGGCCGTATCTGGTAGTGAACTGAAATCATTATATGATGAGTGATGACGAAGAAAATTAAGAGAAATAAAACAACGTGATTGTTGACAGTAGCAACTGACAGACCCGCTATCACAGCCCGAACCTCGAATTATCTCCTGACTGTTTTACTTTTACTTTTACGTTCCGGGAATTGTGTTTTTTTACAATTCAGAAATTCTAACGGTTGACTTTTTATAAGTTGACCCGACCGAAAATTTTAATTCATAATGAGGTAGAAGACGTTGAAACGAGTTTGTGGACACGTAGCACGTTTAATTTGGAGTTCGTATGAAAAAGTTTCGATGTAAAATACGTAACTTTCCAATTTTGGGGAATGAAACTTCCCGAAACGGAAACCTTCTTTTCTTTCCTTTTTTTTATTTTTTTTTATTTTTTTGTTTTCTCATTTTTTCTCTTCTTCCTCTCTCTTCTTCCCGACCCGATACCCCCCACCGACATAGCCACTGCCTCCACCTAACTCCGCCGTCCGATAACGATTTTGAAGAAGACCCACGGCATCGAGCTCGTCTCTTCCTCCTTTACCCCCCTATACCAGCTTTGCAACGCGTCGTGTCCCAAGGAGAGAGCAGCGCGCCAGTTTCAGTCGAGCCTAGGACTGATCGGAGCTCCACTTTCCGGCCTCGAGCTGATGCAATCTATACATCATCTTGAAGCTTGAGAGACGTGTGACAAACCCTCCAAAGGGTTTTACCCAATTTTTAACAGGTAAGGAGAAATTCAAATTGGAATTTCTAGGGTTTTGGGAATTTCGGTAAAGGGTGATTGAAATGGTGAAATTGGTGTAATTGGAGGTTGTAATTAGATTCAGGACGTTGTTTGGAGTCGAATTAGTGTAATTTGAAGTTTGGACTGTTGGAATTTGGTGAATTGCAGGTTTGGGGGTTTTAGGCCGCCGTGTCGGCCGCTGTTCATAGTGGCTGCAACGGTTTTGTGCGGCTGAGGCAGTGGGGGTGATTTTGGCTCTGTGGCGGAGCTGCAGCGGTCGCGGCAGCGGTGCTGCTGCTGTGGCGGCAGCGGAGAGGTAAAAGTGAAGGTTAAAGGTTAAATAGTAAATGGTAAACAGTAATTCCGTTTTTAGTAAATGGTAAAAGTAAGACAGTAAAGGTGAAAAAGTAAATTGTAAATTTAAAAGTTACTGTCAAGGTACTGTGTGACTAATTTATTTACTATTGGACTTGCGTAAAAAGAAGATTAAATGTGAGTATAAGAGAATTTACGATGAAAAGACCAGTAAATGATTAAATAGTCTTGAACTGGGTGTACTGGGTAATGTCAGTCGTAAACAGGTTGGCGTTGACGCGTAATTTTTATTTGGGAGTTTCGTGCGAGTGAGGACATTCGTAAATTTAACGTTTATAAATAAATTCCGAGTTCCGCAATATTTATAAATACGTCTCTATTACAGGTCGAGAGGTTACTCGACGTTACGAGAGCTAGGAACAGTGGCAAGCTCAACTGTACTGTGAGTGGATTTTATTTTAAATAAATACATGCATAAATATTTTATTAAAATGAAGTTTATTTTCATTACATGAAATTTCAAGCCTGATATGAATTATCGATAATTCATATAGTTTTATGAAATTTACACATTTAGTATTTAAAATGAATATGGATTTGGGGTATATGTTTACTACTATTCTATATAGTACGTAATTTTACCCGGAAATGAGATTTCCGGAAATGGTACGATTTGATAAATCATATTTGATTATTTTGAATATATTTATATTTAAAAGACCGGAAATGAGATTTTCGGGGATTTTATGATTTCATAATTTGTGATTTCACGACATGTGAGACATGTCGATGTTATATACATTTATTTACTTCGAGGCTACTATTTTAATTGATTATATTTATAAACCTCAGATGTACGATCGGGGACCGTACGGATTTTTGATTTAATGGGGGAAGCGTGTTTTCGAATTTGATTTGACTTGTTTTTACACCATTTATTGGGTCGTCATATTTGCTAGCTAGCCATAGCGTGGGAAGCTACTCTAGAAGCCCTGAGAGGTTCCGACCCGAGTCTGGGAGGCTCTTGTTCATGGTGTAACCACTTCCCCATTGTTTCGTTTGTTGGGCCAATGAGATTGGTTTTTCGTTTTACCTTGGTTTTCGAGAATATTTTCTTTTATGATACTTTCATTTATTTAATAAATTCCCGAACCAGCGGGGTTGGGTTTTTATATGACCAATGAGATTGGTCGTGATATGTTATTATTTGATTTTCAAAAGTATTTCTTTTTGAAAATATAAACAAAATATTATTTGATATATCAGCGGGGCTGATTTATAATTAAGATTTTTCTGGAACGTAGGACGTTTTATTAAAATGCATGTATCGTGGTTTTTATTTATAAAATGTTGGGAAAGTAATATAATACTTTTTATTTAAGGTATTATATGAAATTGTTTTTATCCACTCACTCTAACGTTTTTAAACTACTTTCCCCTGGGCCCTTCGCTTTAAATTGCCCAGTGTGCAGATTAGTTATCAGAGGTCAAGAGTACTCGGAGTCGAGGCATAGCTATCATCGTTGTCGCTTCCGTTAGGTGGGATCTGTGATCCCTTATTCTTATATTTCGTGTTCTATTTCCATTTGTATTTCTAGTTCATTGTATTAGATTGCTCTGATTACCTGTGAGCCAGTTGAGTTAGATTTTGTGTTTATTTGTGGCGGTGGTTGTGATTTGGGAGAGCAGATGGCTCTAGGTGTTGAGGTTGGAACTGGATTTAGAAGTGTTTTTGGTTGTTGCAGGTTTTAGGGTTGTCCATCCTTAGATTGACTTATCGATTTATCGATAGAGTTAGTCTTAAGGTGGTCCCCGCATGACCTTATCCGGATTTCAGGGTGAAATTCGGTGCGGGTCCTAACACCCACCCCCAGATTTTCCCTTGAAATCCAAGGTTGACCTGTGTGGCCAAAATTAGAGAATAATTACACTGAATATTCGACATAACCACCCCTCAAAATGGAATGCCCCAAAACCTGTAAATTAAACATTACACTTTTAATATAATACATCTCCACTAAACTCCCAATAGGACCTCTTGTCCCTCACAAAAGCATCCACCACCAACCTCAAAGAATAAAGGTCACTAGCCCAACCATGACATAATAAGTATTCAATATTTAACCCATGGTTACATTAGAGCATAAGCTACAAAGTCTAATAAAATGCAAATATAAAAGAGTACGAAGGAAACAAGTCCTACAAGCCCGGAATGAATGACGGTGGATAAGGAGAATGCCTCAACGTGATGCGGTCCAACCACAAGAAATCTACTACCTGGGCAAAACGGAAAACCAAAGAGCCCTGTTTCTGTTCAAACCCGGAGGGCTAAACAAGAAGTATAACAGAGATATAGGGGGATTTAGATATACACCCATATTTCAAGAGATGTTTTAGATTAAACCCACCCCTTAGAGGTTTTTAAAATACACCCAAACCTACTAATTAGGTTAATTTCTTTTTTTAAAAGATATCTTATATGCCTGAACAAAAGAACATGTTTTTGGACATATTTACTAAAAATACTACCCAACAAAGTCAAAACACACCGATTTTTTATTTTATTCCACAAACACAACAGAATTTCAATATGGTCTTCAATCAAGGATGTTTGATTCCAGGCCCCCGTGATCGACGCTACTAAATTCAATATCAGGAAATTATGAGGTTATATTTCTTCATTAAAAAAGAGAATCCCAGAACGATACCTGGGTAGAAGTTGCCATCCGTCGGTTTAAATCGGTGATATAAATGGATCGCACAATTAGAGGCTTATGGGTGAGGTTTCTTCTTCGGCATCGCCATTTGTTGAACGAGGGATCGACGTTTCTTTTTCGGCCTGTGCGGTAGGTATGACTACGAGTTCTATTCTGTGTATTTGGTTTCATTTTTCTTTGAAGATCTAAATTTGATTCTACAGTACAGGTTTAAAAAGGCTAAATAGCCTAAACCCTAAACCGTAAACCCTAAAAGGCTAAATCCTAAACCCTAAACCTTAAACTTTTCTTTTTAAAATATAGAATAAAATCTAACGCACCTTGGAAAGAGGAAAATCAGCCACACTGGTCTGTTGAAAGACGAAAGTATGTAAGAAGGCTAAATAGCCTTGGAGAGCTAGAGGAAGAAATGCCATCAATGAGAAAAGTTAAAATTAAGGGCCAATTTGACAACTTTTAAGGTATTTAATCGTGTTCATTAAGACATAAATAAAAATTACATGAGTTCATTCTCTTTGTTTGACTCTTCATAACATAAATTTCAACCCGCTAATTCAGTAAATTAAAACTTTAATTTTTACGTACATTTATGTTTTCGACCTGTTACATGTTAATTAAATTCGAGAAATTGTGGCAGTTATATTTATGAAGAAAATTTCCTTTTTAAACCAGAAGGGCAAAAAGGTGAATAAAAAAAAAATACAATGAAAAATGTTAATTATATAAACAAACTCTATAAGGAAGCAAGTTGAAATATGTATGGGGTGTAACTTAAAAAAAATTTGGGTGTCAAACGTTTATCTTGAAAGGAGGCTCGAAAATGGGTTTATCTCTAATTTTCTCAGAGATATATCGACACAATGTTTATAGTGGTTCGTCATGCCATCGGCGGGCATGACTACGTCCACTTAAGATTCTACTATAGCCGGCCAATAAGCCCTTGCAATGTTACAAGTATGGAATTCAAATTCTTTCTATCTAGGGGAAGCCTTCCTTTTATAACGAAGGAAGACTTCCTCCTAATACATGTTTCTGATATAGGACAAATACATATATATATATATATATATATATATATATATATTTTGTTTTTCTAAAAAAACTTTTTATTAAATATCTCACCGCACCCTTACATATGTCAATGAGATTTGAACCTATGACCTCAACGTTGTCAGTTAAGCTACTTAACCAACCAAGCTACAGCTCACTGACAAATACATATAATAACTACTCACGAAGCTTATTGCAGAGCACGAGAGCATGTCTTCTGAATGTGGCACCGATGATCTTCCGCCATGGTGAGGTAGCCGATGTGTCAGGCTATAGGATACATGTCAGAGGCGGGACCCACCACACCGGTTGGACGGTCTACGAGGTCGTTGCTTATGCATGGCAGTGTACCATATATACCATCAACAAGTCCCCTAAGTTCCCGAGTAAGATGACAATCTTACTTGGGCAATTTATATAATATACCGCCAAGCGTAAGTGATGACCGAATGACATCACCCCCACTAGTCCCCTAAGTCCGCAAGTAAGATTGGGCTCAAAACTCAGGCGTTCCAATAATCCCATTACTTCGTTCTGATGTTCGGATTGGCCGGACAAGGTAGCGAACTTTTTTCCCGTTGTTGTGATGCATAATGATATGTGTGTAGCACTGATATGATGCACATTTATGATGCACATGTAGCAAGTGTTGGGGTCAAGAGTGACGTTTAGCCACCGAGTCCCCCAAGTTCTGCCCGTGTGTTACTTCTATTTGTGGTACATTGAACCTGATGCTTGGGTGTTACCATTCTTTGTGTTATACCCCGGTGTTACCGCTCAAGTGTAGTATATATGGCATTAATAAGTCCCCCAATTCAAAAGAAGCCGTCTAAGACCCTCAAAAATGTCTTTAGATGGGTTTTTTCAATAGCAGAGTTGTTCCGATGGATTATGAATCAGAGATTCCACCGGTGATATAGTCCCCAAGTCCGCGTTTCAGATTGGACTTGGCTGGGCGTTCGAATAATCCCGTTGGTTCGTTCTTATGTTCGGATCGGTGGGGGAAGGTAGTGAGCCTTTTCCCGTTTGTTGTTATTGTTCGTGCCTGCAGGGTTTTTAGCCTGCGGGAAGTGCCCTGCTGTGTTAGAGGATGCCCTCCTGGTGGAATACCTTAGCCATAGGTCTTACTGGCTTTCACTTTTCCGGTGGAGTACCTCAGCCATCAGTTCGTACTGGCTCTATGTTTGTGCCAGTAGGGTTTTTACGCCTGCGGGAAGTGTTCTCCTGTGTTAGAGGATACCTTCCTGGTGGAATGCCTAGCCATAAGTTTCTACTGGCTCTCACACTTGCCTGTTGGAATGCCTAGCCATAAGTTCGTACCGGCTTTCTTACTTGCCCGTTGGATTGCCTAGCCAAAAGTTTGTACTGGCTCTATACTTTCCCGGTGGAATGCCTCGCTAATTGTGTTGGAAAATTTAGCACTGACTTATGCCCGTTGGAATGCCTCAAAACCATTGGAATACATTGCTAATTGTGTTGGAAAAATTAGCACTGTTGGTTGTGTGCTGCCTCTCAACATTGTACCGAGTTGCCTTTTCACCTAACCTCTACACGCGTGAGCAACAACAGCGGAAAAATATCCTTCAAACACAGGATATCATTTCCCGTAGGTCTAACAACCCTAAAGGTTCAAAGCATAAGCCATACGGGCAAGGCTCGCTATCTTGTCCCAGCAGCCCGAACTAAGGAACGAACCAACGGGAATATTCGAACGCCCGGACAAGTCCGATCTTAAACACGGACTTGGGGGACTATATAACCGGTGGCTTGAAATGCCAACGGGTCGTGAACCCGCAGAACAGAACACATAACAAGTCCCCATTCAAGATTGCACTTGACCGGGAACTTGGGGGACTTGTTAGCGGTAGCAACAGCCAAGCTACCGGGGCCCACAGACCCGTACCAAGGGTTGGGACGAAAGCCCATGCATCCGGACCCAAGGCCCAGCCGCCCGACAACCAGTAGGAAGCGGGACAACCGATGGAAGAAGTTCACAAAGAGTGACCCAGAAGAGTGTTCGGATATGCAGAAGGAGCCTTGTCCCACATTGAAAGATAGGTCTAGCTCTGGGACCTGGAAGCTAATATAATAGCCTAACTTCCTTATATGGTAATGAACCAATTCCAAGATTAAGTGCTTTCTGTTATCAACTATTATCATTCCCTACCATACTGACTTAAGCATCGGAGTGGAATCGACCGGCCTCAACCGGTCTTTCATAGTAAGCATGATTATAACAAGAGAATGTCAACTAAGAGTTCCCCGGTATCTGCGAGTCTACGGATTCAGTCAGAAACAAGCCCCGACATAAAAACATAGGAAAACGTGAGACAAACTCAATGAGAGGACAAAAATAAAGTCATAAACATCCTTTTAGAAACTTGATTTCTTTGAAAATCATTTCTCTTTCGCAAACCTTTTGCATGCAATGAACGAAAATTGTAGAAAACAATTTGCAAGATAATAATACAAGTGAAAACTTGAGAATCGATTCGTAATATATATCTCATAGTGAGAAAAATAGCTAAATATATCTTAATATAATCTCATAAGAAATGAAGGCAATAACTGAGATAGAACACAATACTTCCTTGCAAACTCAATATGTGTAAATAACTCGTAACTCAAAACTTTATCAAACTTGTAGCCAAAACTAAACTGGTCATGCACCTACACTGAACTAGGTCAGAATAGGTAGAGCGCGGCGGACAACTGGTCATGCACCCATGTTAAGCAAACTTAACATGGGCAGAGCGGGGAGGGGGAATAACTAGTCGTACACCTGTGCGCATCAAGCAGAGCGGGGAAACTAGTCATGCACTTGTGCGTTTGCCGATACATAAGCAGAGTGAGGAGGTATACGTGCACGTAACCGGAGTAGCTGAATCATCGTATCGTAAAATCACTGGAGTTGGGTAGTCGTAAGGTAGTTAAAAATCTCATTTCTTATTTTCTCAAATTAAAAATTTCCTTTCTTTCGTAACCGCACGACATTTAAACTTTCTTTTCCAATAACAATTGAAAATTCTCTTTCTTTTCCCAAAACAAGCAATTAACTCAATATATATATATATAATAGAATCCCATAAAAACGGTAATAATGAATTTATCAGGCAACAAAATAAGCTTCATGAGAAATAGGTAGAAAAATGAGGAACACAATAAAACATTGAGAAAACTCATTTTCTTTCCAAAGGTAAGCAACATCATTTAAAACATAAACCACAAGATAGTATAAAAACATAATTAAGAAAAAAGAAAATAAGGTAAAGTCTCATGAAAATAAATAAGTAACTAAATAAATAGATGCATCAAGAAATTAAATATCGGAGTAATTTCATGCAATTATTAAAAACAAAGTCCAACTCATAATGAAGAATGACTAGGTGTGTCCCAACTCGGGATCGTCTTCGGAAACTCCATCGACCGGATTACCTAGATGAATAATTATGTAGACAATATTTAAACTCGAATTCAAATAAACCAAGTAGAGGAAACATAGATCTATCCTAGGAATCGTTGCTCTCCCTCTCACCCAAACCTCTATGTCCTCATATATTATCAATACTGTTTCTGTTCAAACCCGTAGGCCTGATAGAAGCACAATAAAGAAGACTAATAACACAAGCATGTATAGTGGTTCGCCGTGCCACTATACAGCTTGGTGAGATGTCTCGTACGCCGCTGGACCGGGCGGGCGGTTGAGGTGCTGGACCCGCTCTCGACGTCGAAGACCTGGAGCTATCATTTCCGCCTCCTCAGACTGCTCCTCCGGTACCTCACAAAAATATCACCGGAGAGCCACTTGCTGACCCGTCTCACGTCCTGGAAGGCCGCTACTAGATTCAATTCCCGCTGCTGGAGCAAAGCTTCTCACCGGTGCCAGAGCAGAATCTTCGCTCGACTTATGGCCAGCGGGTCCGACGCATCTGTTGCTTCCCTCGACTGCCCTAGACCGTTGACTTCCTGGCTAGTTGACCCGCTCGCCGTTTGACCGATCCGGTAGGTGAGCTGATACACCGGGCGGATGAGCTAACGAGGCCGGAGGTGAGGCGCTAGCGTGAACGGTGGTGCCGGGGGGGGGAGGGTCTGACGCAGCTGTGCGGACCCGGGGTGCCTAGAGAAGATTCTCTCGAGGTTGACCCGTTGGAGATCTTGACCCGCTGTGTGAGTGGTAAGCTGGTACCGGCTCGATCGATGGAATGCCGCAACCATTAGTTGGAATAGGTTCTACCGTTGGAATGCATTTGGAGTACCGTTGGAATACCTTTGGAACCGTTAGAATGTCCTTTACCGTTGGAATGCCTTTTGTCGTTTGGACTGTCTTTTACCGTTGGAATACCTTTGGGATACCTTTGGAATGCTTGTTACTGATGGAATGCCTATTACCGTTGGAATGTCTTTTGTCGTTTGGACTGTCTTTTACCGTTGGAATACCTTTGGGATATCGTTGGAATGCCTGTTACCGATGGAATGCCTTTTACCATGTCTACTGATATGCGTGCAATACTGAAATGTAATGCATACGGATATTCGTGCAATACTGACACGATGGACGTATACGGATATGCGGTATATATATAGCTTCCAATAAGTCCCCCAGTTCGAATAAGGACTCGGCCGGGAGTTCGAGTATTCCTGTTGGTTCGTGGTGGGGTGTTGCGGTCATGCTGGTGCACTGGTCAACACTCGCTCATTCTTCCCAGCCTGTTTGAACAGGCGTGAGGTGATGTGCATGTTTGCGAGCCTGTGGGGAGATCTATTAGGTGCCAGCCAAAAGATCTGTCGGTGGGGTGTTGCGGCCATGTTCTTGCACCAGTCAACACCCGCTAGGTTTATAAAGCCCATTGGTACCAGGAGCCCGTAGGTTGTACGAGGCTTATCCGTAGGAATGTGCGCGGGAACTCCGTGCCAAACTGACCGGTGGAGATCCGCAGGCGCTGGACTAAAAATGGAATGCGTGTACTGAAATGCATGCACTAGGATGCATTAAAATGCGTGTACTAAAATACATTGAAGTTCGTGTACCGTAATGCGATGCATACTGATATGATCGTGGACTAAAAATGTGATGTAGTACTGAAATGACTGACCGATGCATACTGATATGCAAACATGATCGTGCTATCACTCATAAACGTATGCAAGGTTTTTATCCTGCTGGAAGAAGCTCCTGTGTTAGAGGATACTATCTTTCGATGCGGTGACCCGGTTGTTCATGGGCATTTCACCAATCACGTCACAGCCTTTGTTGGAACAGGCGTGAGATATGTGCAGGGTTTCTATCCTGTGGGAAGATTTGTCCTGTGTTAGAATAACAATCTTCCCAGTGGGGTGGCATAGAGGTAACAAGTCTCCCATGGATCCCCTATTTTTTCACAGCTTGGTGTGATGCAGGGTTTCTAGCCTGCTGGAAGAATTTACCTGTGTTAGAGGTAAAATCTCCCGGGTTTATAAAGCCCATGTGTTTGAAGCCATGAGTTGTTGCCGGCTTGTCCGTAGGAATTTTTCGGGTAGCTGGACTAAAATAGAAGCCATGAGTTGTTTTCGGCTTGTCTGTAGGAATGTGCGCGGGAACTCCGTGTTGGACTGACTGGTGGAGTTTCGCAGGCGCTGGACTAAAATGGAATGCATGCACTGAGATGCGATGCATTGAAATGTGTGCACCGTAAGCGCATAATGATATGCGTGGGACGTTGCATACTGATATGATCGTGCAATACTGAAATGATCGACCGATGCATAATGATATGCGCAGCACTGATAAGCGCATAATGATATGCGTGCAACGATGCATACTGATATGATCGTGCAATGATGAAATGATCGACCGATGCATAATGATATGCGCAGCACTGAGCAAGTATGGAATGGAAGCATGTAATGCTCGATGTTTTGAGAGTGCATGATATACCCTTTCCTGTTGTTATACCTCAGCCAACCACACACGAAAGACCATGTTGCTATGCACCAACAAGCAAAATTATACCGTTCCAGCAGGTAATTACACGCACACAATTATCGCATGTCTAACTTTATCAAGATACCCAACGCAATCATGTGGAGACGTAATAATATGAAATGTGGTACTTATCTTTGGAAAAGCTGTGGGGTGTTTGAATAGCCTGCGCGAATATTTCTGGGTTGCCCGGTGACTGTCTACGGGAGTAGAGAGCAGCTTGGGTGTCCAAAGAAAATTGGTGGGTAGCCATAGGATATTTGCCCCAGTCCAACTTGCTGCAGCTCTACCTGGCCCGGCCCAATCCGTTCCAGCTTGTTGACCCGCTGGGTCCGTTGACCGGGCTGCATGCCCGCTATTTTTTTATATATATATATATATATATATTTTTTTTATTATTTTTTTTTAATCTTTCTTTCCTGCTCTTTTTTCTTTCTTTCTGCCTGCTTCTTTTTTCTTCTTCCCTGGTTCCTCTCTCGTCCTGCCCGGAGGGGGACGACCAGAGAGGGATGAGCCACCTGTACCCGGAGAGGGAGGCCAATGGCGTCGGCGCTCGAACCGGAGAGGAAGGAGCCGTCCGAACCGGATGAGGAGGGGCGCGCGTAGCTCTCGGCTAGGGTCACCGGGAGGAGACTCCGAGCTGCTAGTCACCGGGAGGTAACTTCGGGCCGCCGGTCTCCCTTTTTTATGTGCTTCCTTCTCTTTACTCATCTCTTTCTGGGTTTTTTTTTTCTCATTTTTTTGTCTCTGCTTTCATATCTGCCATCACCATCAAACTATTCCCATTGCTCCGGCACCGGAGAGGAAGATGACTGGAGAGAGAAGCCCAGCTGCGAGGTCCCGAAATGGAGAGGGAAACCATCCGAACCGGAGAGGGAGGAGTCACCGGCGTCTGGCGAGGAGGACGACCGGAGAGGGAATGGCTATCCAGAGAGAGCGCGGCGTGGCTAGGGTCACCAGGAGGCGACGTTGGGCGGCCGTTCACCGGAAACACTGCGAGCCAATGGGCTTTTGCGGCAGATAGCCGCTCCGCCGGCTCGTGAATGGGCCACGGGAATGAAAGGTGGTTGCCCAGTGCTTGCTTAGGTATAGCATGGCTGTCCAAAGAACGTTGGAGGGTGCCCAGAGAAGATATGGGTTTGACTCGCTGATTTTTTTTTTTTTTTTCGTTTTCCCGCTTCTGTTTCTGTCGTATCTCTTCTCTACTCCGCATCTCCACCAACTCTCGCCCCATGACCGGAGAGGAGGATGACCGGAGACGGAAGCCCAGCACTCAGAGAGAAGAACGATCGGCAGCGCATCGGAGGGTAGGACGATCGGCAGCGCATCGGAGGGTAGGACGATCGCACAGAGATGAAGACTTGGCCAGGAGAGGACATCGTAGAGGGAGCCACCGGCTCTCGCACCCGTACACGGAGAGTCACCAATCCCTCACCCGAAGTCACCGGCACCCGCATCCGGGGTCACCGGTACTCGCACGCGTACCCGGAGAGGAGAGCCTTCGATACCCGGAGAGGAGAGCCTCCGGTACCCAGAGAGCAAGGACGACTACACCGAAGAGTGAGGCCCCTCGACTGCCGGAGACGGCGTCCGCTCGACCGCACGGAGATGGAGGCCCATCGGCTGGAGAGGAGAGCCAGCGGGGGGAGGTGCCCGACGGTCTTCCGTTCTTGCTGCCCTGCTGGCCTGCTGGACCGGGCGGGTCGACCTGCTGACCAGTCCTACTGGGCCGCTGACCAGCCTGCCTGCTGCTGACCCGAGGATGGGCCTGATGGCAGCAGGGTTATTATTTTTTTTCTGGCCGGGTACTTGGCGATGGAATGATTATAAGCAACTAGACTTATTGATCTCTACCTGCCCCGGTAGAGCAACACAACCTTTAGAACTGATTCCCATAGACGGCGCCAATTGTTTCTGTTCAAACCCGTAGGCCTGATAGAAGCACAATAAAGAAGACTAATAACAAAAACATGTATAGTAGTTCGCCGTGCCGCCGGAGGGCACGACTACGTCCACTTAGAATTCACTAGGATCGGCCAATAAGCCTGGTGGTGTTACAAGGGTGGAATGCCCAATTGCTAGTCATCCTATTCTAAGGGGGGAAGCCTTCCTTTTATAACTAAGGAAAGCTCCCTCCTACACCATGTTTCCAATGTGGGATGGAGGCATAGTATTCTTGCTCATGAAGCTACTTGCGGAGCCCGGAGGCATGGCTTCCGGATGCGGCACCGGTGATCTTCCACAATGGAGATGTAGCCAAGGTGTCGGTCTACCCAATGGATGCCGGAAGTAGGACCTATGGCGCCGGTTAGACGGTCCACGAGGTCGTTGAACATGCTTAGCAGTGCACTATATCTAGTGTCAACAAATACATTCTTCCACCACCTTCCCTTTAAACCCAACACCTCAACCTCACAATTTCCCCAAATATTGATAGGAGCATATAATGCGATGTTCTTAATGTGTTTTTACCTCTATTTATACTTTGCTTAACCCTTAATGTTGTAGAATCAAGTCATACAATAGAGTCATGAGACTTTGGTAGAGTTACAAAGAAATTGTGCTAAGAATAGATAAAAATGTACAAAAATGCTAAAAGCCGATTTAAAGAAATATAGAGATGTTTCATTGGACCTGTAAAGCTTCAGTTATACTTTTGATAGATTTTTCTTCTCTTATATGCAGAAAATATGTTGATGATTGAGCAATGGAAGGAATTACAACAATCGGACAAAGAAAAGATTCCCGGAATTACAAAACACAAATCGGTGCAAATCGAGTAACTTCAGCAATTTCCTGGGCACATCATCCAACTTCCAGAATTTCTCCAGGACGATTCATAAGGAACCAGAGTGCGAGCCATATATGCATGGAACGCTCTACGAGTCTAGTTTCTACATAATTTGGAATCGCACCAAAAACTTTATGGAGGAGAGAGTTATGCCCATTGCAAGGCAGCAAGGTCACTGCCCTGCCGAGAAGACTACCTACTGCCCATTTTTGGGAAATTCTGTGTTGCTGCACGAAAAGCCAATTCAAGTGCACCAAATGATGATTGCTGATCCACATGAAGCCTATAGGAGTCGACCAAGCCAAAAGGAAGTGCAAAATATGGATAAAAGAGTTTTCCTAGTCCAAGCAGGAAAGTTGCCGATTCTAGAAGGAAGCTTTCCCGATTGAGTTAGGGAGACTAGCAGCCGATCCATTGGACTTTGATCCATCAAGCAATGTTGCTAATCCATTAAGGAGTCCAAGAGGGCTGTGATCCTTGAAGAAATCGGCTGAAGAAGAGTCTAGAAGAAGAGAAACTTGGCCGGTAAGAAAACCTAAACCAAATTGGTTTAGGATTTGTGTATTCCTTGTTGATGCTGGCCTTGTGCAGTTTTTCCCCTATAAATAGCACTCGATTCTCTACAGAAAAACTATCTCATCTCAAGCACAGGTACTAGCCTAAAGCTCTACAAAGTTTCTCAAGCACCAATCACAAAAGTTACTTAGCCATAACCCGATTCCACCACATCCCCTAAAACCGAACCGAACCGAACCTATACCTTCTGCCGATCATTCCATCAACACTTGCCGAAGTCTTCAAGTTTTCTAAAGTGTGATCCACTCCATCTATGACTCTTGTATTCTTTTATGTTTGTGTGTGTTGTATGAATTTATTTCAATATTTGGTTTTTGTTAAACTCTTGTATGAACCGATTGTTTAAATTGTAGTTTATAAAGTTGTTTTGCAATTTTAACTTGTTTGATTTGTGTGTTAGATAATTAGGACAGTGGCATTAGATGCATGTTTATGATTTAAATTGGTTAGTAATCTAAGGATGGACCTTAAAAACTGAAACATTAGTCGTGTGTGAGAAGCATGTAATTCTAGATGTTAGTTTTCATATAACCCGAGTAATAACGGATAAAGTGGTATGTATGTAGCTTTGATTTGTTGTGCTCACTTAGTGTAAAAACCTTAGATAACTTGCATGTTAAATAAGATGATTGACAACCTTGCTTGTTTACATGTCTTCAATTATAGATTCTTGTGCTTCAATGTTACGAGTTGTACAACGGTAGCATAAATTTTAGGATCACTTTATGCATAGCTAGATCATAAAACATTAGAAGTCTTTCAACTAGGTAAAATCGGAAACATTCTAGTTGTAGGTCGAAACTTGTTTGAGTCTAAAGCATGTTAAATACTTGTTCCTTACTTTCTTACATACATGTTTTACTTGTTAAAGAGTCTTTGTGTGAATTGGTTGGTCTAAAAGATGATGATCACTTGTATATAGTAGATTTAATTAGGTTTTATTTCGTGTTGTAGTAGTTTAGGGCAGCCTTCTCGCTGCCGAACCTCATCTTTCTATCCGCCATGAAAACGTGTGAATAAGTAAATAAATGTGTGAATATGTGTTTCTAACCTTTTTCATGTCAGGTACCCTTAATCCCCGGCTAGAACGATCCATACTTATCATATACTGCTAATATTTCTTGTAGGGTTATTATTGAAGATGTGCTTAGGCAACTCGTCAATTTTTGGCGCCGTTGCCAGGGATTATAAAAACTTGATATGTTTGATTGTTAATAGTTTTGTAAATTTTCGTATTATGTAAAGTTTTTTTTGTAAATTTTTGTTGGAAGTTTTGTTGTAAAGTAGAAATATGCTTCGCCATGTAGAGTTTAAATTCCGAAAATTACATGATGTATGCCGAATGTTGGATTTGTTTTGAGTTTCGAGGGGAAGAGGAATAGGCAAGGTCGCTTTTGTTAATATTAGTCTTAACCCTTCATGTTATCTTTCGAGGTCTCATGAGGTTGAGGGCGGCTTTTATTGACACTTGTAGAAACTGTAAACACGAGGTTCTTAACTGAGTAAGGGGTAAAAGGTTCGTCTATAAGTGTGTGTTGTCCCGACTAAGACTCAAAGGTTTGTCAAATTAGATCTCAGAGGCCCACAGACTTGTCCTCCGTGGTTACCAACAAATGAGTCTTGCGTTTAGCTACTTTTGGATGACACGCCTAGCCTTCTGAAAACACAAAACTTTGTGTCTAGACGATGTAACCTAGGCCGCATGTCCACCGAGCTTCAAAACTTGAAGTAGATTCGGCATAAGTGAGCTTTTAAGCTTAAAAGAAAAAGTTTCGTGGTTCAAACTTTCTAGGTATATCAGAATAAGCATGATACTACATTGAGCTGTCTCAGCTCATTGCACTGTTATCTCCTCTGCTCCATGTACCTTGAGAGTTAGAACAAATTTAAAAGCAATTAGACTTAGAAAATTTCGACATCACCATAAAATTTAGTGTGTTTTACTCTTTGTGTCGTTTATATCTCTTCTTTGCCGTATGTTTATAGCTTGAAATTGTTTGAAATTTGTTTGAAATCGCCAATGTCGTGGCTTGTAATAGCCTTGTATATTCTTGTTTTCTATTTGTTTTCAATGATTCTAACTTGCTTCATGTTAAAAATCTTCAGAATAGTGCATGTCCGAGTCTAATCTTTGGACAAGAGACAACCGCGGACGCTTGCAACGAATCAACGAAGATCTCACCATCGCCATAGCAACGCCACTACCCCCATTCAAATCTTCTAGCTCGGCATCATCACCATCACCACCTTCTAGCCCTAGTTCGGCATCTCTAGTTACTTCATCGTGTGATCTTGATATTGAGAGACCCGAATTTGAGATCCTTGCCTAGCCAAATATTGAAGAGAATTTCGTTTTCAACTTTATCGAGCTACCAATCATGACTTCAATTCGTGCTCAAAATGGGCATAGCACCGGAGGAGGAGCCGTACCCACGAACATCACTTTCCCTCCTTGTGCCGCCGGCAAGAGTGGTGACTTTGAGTTGAAAAGGGAATTTCTCCACCAATTGAAACCGTATCATGGACTTGCTGGTAAGGATCAAAACAAGCATCTTCAATGGTTCAATTTCACTACTGAAAGCATGTGTCTCACAAGTGACGACATTCAACACTTCAAGATGAAGGCTTTTCCATTTTCACTTGAGGATCAAGCCAAGGAGTGGCTATTTGAGGTGCCAACCGGTCGTATCACATCATGGGAAACGATGGTGAATGTGTTTCTACTCAAGTATTATCCGGCATCTCGTATCACTGATTTGAGGAAGCAAATCACGAGCCTAAGGCAAGGAGGAGATGAGACGTTTTTCGACTATTACAAGAGGTATAAAACCCTCGTTGCTTCGTGTCCGTCTCATGGCATTAGAGAGGGGCTACTTCTTCAATACTTTTATGAGGGCTTGCATCTCATGGAGAGAGAGAGTTTCTAGATTCGGCTGCTCAAGGTTCTTTCCTTGAGCTTGATCCTACACCGACCAAGAATTTATTGGAGATTCGAGCGTTGAATAGTCAACAATTTGGCATATCGCGAGACAATGCCTTGAAACACAAAGTGAATAAGACTTCATCGAGTTCGGCATTGGAGAACAAGGTTGATAAGCTATCGGATATGGTAGCGAGTCTCATGCGAGGGAAGAGAGCACAAGTGTGTGGAGTGTGCACGGAAGACAATGCAACCGATCAATGTTCACAAGTGTTGAGTGAGGGATATGAGGAGGCCAATGCAATCGGCTTCCAAGGAGGACAAAAGTATAATCCTTACTCAAACACTTACAATCCAGGATTTCGTGATCACCCTAACTTTCGATGGTCTAACAATGACAATGTACAAAGGCCACCGAATGCAGCCCCATATCAACCAAGGGCACCCTTTTTGCCGAGACAACCTTTTCAGCCGAACCAAGGAGAGCCGAACCAAGCTATGCAACCGAGCAACCAAGCCATGTTGTTTCAACCTATGACGAACCAAGCTCAATCTGCGCCAAGCTTTAATTCAATCTCTTTCGAGTGCAACTCAAGTATTGCTCGCGGGACAACAAACACACTCGAAGGACATAGCCGAGTTAAAAGCTCAAATGGGGTAAGTTGTGAACTTCATGGGAAAAATAAACGAGCAAGAAAAGATACCGGGAGGTGTTATTAAAAATTCGGGACATGAGCATGCCAAACTCATCACAACACGTAGTGGAAGAGTATTGGAAGAGCCACGAGCAAGAAATCCAAAGAAGAAGGTGACTTTCGGCAGCATTATAGAGGAAAAAGAAGCAATCGGCAGGAATTCTACCGATGTGCCGATGTTGTCGACAACCCTGCCGATGAAGCTGCACGCCACGCTGCCGAGAACCCTGCCGATGCCGTGCAGCCTGCTCCTGCCGATAGTCCTGCCACTGATAGGAGCATTATATGCGAGATTATGATTGATAAACAATAAAGCATGCATGTTAGAGTTAAATTGTTTCCATAATATCCTATGTGAGCTTTTGTGCCAAATACTTTCTTCTTGTGCGTTAAACATAATAAAAATGGCAGAAATTTATACTAAACTTCATCATTCTTTGATTATTCAATGACTATGTGCCATAGCTTTTAATGAACTCTAGAATGCTAGAACTTTCTCTTGATGATTTTTGAGACTATTAGTCATGACTATGCCTTGATTTCAAAAGTGATTGAAAAGATCTTTCTAGGATTACCACCAAAACTAAATAAAGCTTGTGCCTAATTTGTGCCCGTCATGGGACTCCTTAGTTTTAACCCCTTTGAGCTAACACTGAACCTATCTTTCATTACCTATACATATTTCATATGCTTAGAATAGCTATATCTTTACCTTTGTTCTCAAGACTTGGTAAATCTTGATTTTGTTGCGGATATGTGATTGGAGTAATGTTGTGAAACAAGTGTGGAGTGAACTTAGCAATATTGATGAAAAATTGATTCACGCCGTGCCTAAGGAAAAGAAAAATAATTCGGACAAAAAAATAAAAAGAGAAAAATGTTAAGTCCGAAATAAAACAAAAGAGGAAGGCACGGTTACAAATTGATAAATTGCTAACTTGTTGTGAAATTGGAGTTTGTTTATAGATTGAAGGTCTATTATTGAATATTTGACCTTTATTCGATTTCATTATGTTGTGGGAAGAAAAGAATGAAGAATGGGCCCAACAAGTTGAAACTTGGCCCTTGGAGTGAAGTCATAAGGAGAATTGAGCTTTGCAAAGTCTTGGTGACATTTTTATCACCACATTCCTAAATTCGAATACCTTATGCCAAGCCCCATTATTTTCCCCTTCAAAGATCTTTTTCATGATTCTTAAAATAGGTAAACTTTGATATGTCGAGATCATCTCAAGAGTCAAGCTTATGGTTTTGGTTCATCGGTGCATATAGTTGCTATATGAAGTTTATCTTGACAATATTATTCACAAAGTGCTTTTATTTGATGAAATATGCAAGTTATTTGTTGCCTTACAATCTGTTCTCTTGCATATACTTTGAGTGAATATTGCCATATCATGAGTGAAAAGAAAAGAGTATGCCTAGTGAGGAGGATTGAATTAACTTGACATGTTTACATGCTTATTTTCTCACTTCTTACTTATTCATGCCATGAAACATGTCTATGACGATTAGGATTATTGTGCTTACACTTGAATGCTTAAGCTTGAAAGCTATGTGTTTAAAAGATCCTGAGACGTTCATTTAGGGGCAGCAGTTTTAGTAGAGTCTTTTATTTTGTTTTGCTATGGGACTAATAAAAGCTAAGTGTGGGGTAGTTGATAGGAGCATTATATGCGACGTTCTTAATATGTTTTTACCCCCATTTATGCAATGCTTAACCCTTATTGTTGTAATTTAGAGTCGTTTAGTCGAGTCAAGAGTCTTTGGTAGAGTCGGTTTGTGAAATGAGCTAAAATGTATAAAAACGCTGAATTTGTGAAGAGTTTGAGTTGAAATTAGATTCTTAAGTCAAGAGTTTGATTAAAAGTAGGAATCGTTATGCAAATAAGAGTCTTAATCGGTTTAGGAGTCTACAATGTCTCGACGTTTCTGAAAACGTCGAAAGTTTTAAGAGTTTTCAATCAAAGTAGAATCCTTGTTGAACTAGGAAATCCTGAATGAATCAGGAATCATACTCTTAATAATTCTCCTACATTTTATCTTGTCTTTTTAATATTTCTTCTCTCTTATTTTCAAGAAATAATTGAGGAAATTTGGTGGAGAAAACAAAGAAGAAATCGGGCAGAAATTATTACTTATTGCCGAATGCAAGAGAAGAGTTGCAATGCAACTAGGACAAGAAGAGAGGCTGAATTAAATAAAAAAAAAATAGAAGAGATATTGCAAGAATATTCAGTAATTATCTAAGGGAAATTCAGCAACAAATTCAAGAGAAAAGGAAGAGATAATTCAGAAAAAGAGGAAGAAAAATCACAAGAAACCCTGATTAAATTCGGCAGAATTCCTGTGCACGTCATCTAACTTCCACGGACTCTCCAAGACATCTCACTTTGAACCAGATGGCGTGCCACATATGGATGGACAGCTACGGGAGTCTAGTTTCCAAATAAGTTAGAATCACCTCAATAGCTATTTTCTAGAGGGAGATATTCCATAATCTTTACACGAAAGTCAAATCTGCCAACAGGATAAGTTTGAGAAAAACTACGTTTTGTAAACCCTAGTTGCTGCCGAATCCTTTTACCTTTGCCTCTATATAAAGAACGGTTTTGACACAGAAAAATCATCTTCTTCTCACACATAAAACTAACCAAAATTCTGCCAAAATACTTCCAAGTCCATACAGAAAAATACAAGCCATAAACACCATCACCACCTCCAAAATATCGCACCATACCTAAGCTTCCATCCGATCTCACCACCTTTGCCGAAAGTTCTTCAAGGTTCTTCTTCAAAGTGTGATTCGTCCTCTCTATGGCTTGTATAATTTTCTGTATATTTTAGGATTTCATGATGTATTATACTATGGATGTTTGGTTTTTGGTTTTATATTTCAAGCATGGAATTCGGATTAATCAGGGTTTGTTTGTTTTGATTCTATGAACAATAACTTGTTGTGATTTGTATGTTGTAAATAGGCAGAAAATTTTCCTATGTTTCCATTGTTTATTTGATTAATTTTTATGAATTCAAGCTCAACAAATTGTGTGTTTAAGGGCTGACTTTGTGGCTTCTCCTTAGGTGCCGATTTCATATACCAGAATGATTAAGATTCCATCATACGCCATGTTTTTGTAGTCTAAGTTATTTAATTAGGGTTACCATAATTCTGAAAATTAACATGTTTAATAAGGTGAGGTGACGCCATACTTGTTGCATGTCTCTAATTCGGCTTATTGTGCTTATGTGTTCTTCATGTTTAATTTCTATGCCAAGTGCCTTTAAACTGGATTGCATATGTTTAGAATAAGGCGCAAAGATAATTCTAAATAATTGAGAATTCTTAACGATTAGATGAGCCGCCAAGGACTCTAATTAGAATTGGAATTAAATGAAGTTTATTGTGCTTGTAATAAACTCCCATCAATTTTTGGCGCCGTTGCTGGGGAAATTTAAATTGTTTAATTTCATGAAGTGTTACTTTGTAATAATTGTATATTTTGCTTATATTTTGTTTATATTTCGGATTGTTTAAAAGTTTTCGGTTTTGTATAATAAGTTTTTTTTTGGTTTGTAATAGTAATTAGGATTTTATTTTGGTTTTATAATTTTTGCCGAAATTTATTCATTTTACTATATGATATATGTTTGTAACACTTTATTTAAATTGCTAGAAGTTTAAAGGTTTATTTGTGTTTTATTTACTTTGGTTTCAAGGGGAAGAAGGAATAGGTAAAGTCACTATTGTTGATATTAGCCTTAACCCTTCATACGTGTGATGCCTTGGCAGACCCATCTTTTATGAGATTGAGAAACGTGGTCCTGATCAATAATTGCATTTGCTATTGTTGGCCCCTCAACTCTCATACGAGCGATGACTTGGCAGATCCATTTTTATGAGGTCGAGGGCGGCTTTTATTAGACAATAGTGGTAATGTCAACACAAAATTCCAAACTGAGTATGTGGCATAAAGGTTCACCTATTAGTTCGTTTGTCTTTATTATGGATGTCAAGGTTTGTTTAACTAGATCTCAAGGCCCACAGATTGCTATCTCTTCTCTGTGAAGGGGGCGATAGAGAGTTCGCTCTCCGTGGTAACCAACAACGAGTCTTGCCTTGCTCCATGATAGAACTTTCGTTCTAGCCTTCTGAAACCACGAAATGTTGTGTCTAGACGATATCACCTAGGCCGCACGTCCACCGAGCTTCCAAATTTAAAGTAGATTGAGCATGAGTACGTCTTAAAGACTTGAATTAAAACGTTACCTTTAATCTTTGAGGTATATCGGATAAAAACATGATACTACCTTGGACTGTTTCAGCTCATTGCACTGTTATCTCTTCTGCTCCACGTACCTCGAATTTTAAAGTTGTGAATAAAACCAATTAGACACTAAGAATTCGACATGTTATGCTTTAATATTTTCGGAAATTTTGTAAAGTTTAAATTTGAATCATTTGTTACGTGTTAAACCGAATGCTTGTTTGATACTTGTAAATTTGTGATACTTATACTTTGTTTGTTATATACTTTTATACTTGTTCGAAACTCATTCTCTAAACATGTTGTGATTCTCGTTACTTATTTGTTTTAATATCACTAACACATATTACTAACACCTAACTATACGTATACAAACTTCTACTTGCTTTTCGTTTTTAGTTTCTAATTATTAACAACTTGATCTTCACAAATTCTCAGGTACATGAATGTCCATCATTCCAGGTTGGTCACAAGAAATTGAAGATCGCTTAAACAGAATTTGTGGAGATAGAACCGAGCAAGGATCACCGAGCACACCACTTTTTGAACATCAATTCGTCTCCCCCACATCGTCACTCTTTGATCGTGACATAGTAGCTCCATCATCACCATTTCCATCCAACGTTTCGTGTGAACTTAACCCTTTGTTCCACGAAGATCCAGAGTTTGAGCTACTTACAAGTCCATTCCCAACAAATCTGAACTTTGATTTACCTGATCCACAACCATCAATGGCATCAATCAGAGAGAAGAATGGACACTTGACCGATGGAGGCATGGTGCCTTCAAACATCACTTATCCGGCCGTAGCAGCCGGCAAATCTGAAGATTTTGAGCTTCGTGGTGGTTTCATGAGTGAATTGCCGAAATTTCATGGATTAGCGGGTGAAGATCCCAATTCTCACTTGCAACATTTTCAATTCACATGTGAATCCATGTGTCCAAGAGGAGCAAATTTACAACTAGTGAAGATGAGAACCTTTCCATTTTCACTTGATCTTAAAGCAAGAAGTTGGTTGTTTGCCATACCATCAGGAAAGATCACCTCGTGGAACACCATGGTACATGAGTTCCTTTTCAAGTACTTTCCAACATCAATAGTGACTCAACTGAGGAGTCAAATTACAGGGATTCAACAAGCTTAAGACGAGCCATTTTGTGACTACTATGATATGTTCAAGAGTCTCATTGCCTCTTGTCCAGCTCATGGTATTTGTGAGGGCCTTCTCCTTCAATACTTCTATGAAGGAATGCGTGATTATGATAAGGAGTTTCTCGATTCAGCAGCTGTTGGATTGATAGGAGCACAATGTGTGACGATATTAATATTTTTATGCCCTCATTTATGCTCTGTTTAACCCTTATTTATCTAAGAACGAGTCATAATATAGTTTAGTGTCAATTTGGTAAAGTTTTGAAAAATATATGCTTTAGAATCCGAAAAATGACTAAGTTTAGAAATCTGGAAAATATTGCAAAATTGTCTTTTTCGGGATACTGAGATGAGTGGAATTGTGACTTATCCTTTTCCAAATTTGATAAAATTTGGTATGCATGTTATTTGCTTACTAAAGGGTTTTGTGTCAAAAATACAGATCAATCGGAGTTCGGGAAGTTACCCAAAAGATGGCTGCAAATCAGCAGTTCGAGCAAACCAATCCAGGGACTTCCAGGATTTTTCCTGGGACTGTGTCCCAAATTCAAAATTTCATTCCGGATGTTTCACAAAGAATTTGATCAAGTTTTTTTGTATGAAGATAGCTCTATGTGTCTAGTTTCTCTAAGACTTAGAATCGCATCAATCGGAGATCCGATGAGGGAGTTATGCCATAATTACTGGAGCAAGGTCATTCCAGCCGATTCCACCAAGTTTCTGCCTCTTTTCCTTTGTTTCTGCTTTCGATGGACATTTTGGCGTACAATTGCATATTTGAAGATTGTCCAAGCTTATTGAAGGATAGAGGAAGACATTGAGCCAAGGCAATGGAGGAAAACATGAAGAAAAGATGCTTTCCTAGTCAAGCTAGGAAAGACTGCCGATCGGCTAGCAATGCTGCCAGTTTTGTGTTCTTGGCGGTTTGTGTATTTTCCATGGATCAAGTTCATCAAATGGAGTTGTCGAGTCCACATATGAAGTCCATGAAGATATTGATGGGAGCCTAAGCTCGCACACAATAATAACCCTACAAAATATCGTTAGTAGTATGAGTAAGTAGGGATCGTTCTAGGCCGGGGATTAAGGGTACCTGAGATATGAAATTGTTAGACAAACATATATACATATATACATCACAAACGTCACATATGGGGGTAATAATAGGATCGGCAGCAATGCTGCTCCTACACTAGGCTCGGCAATAAAAACAGAAAATAAATCCTAGGCTACTATATACAAGTGATCATCATCTCTCATACAAAACAGTTCACATAAAAGACTCTTTAACAAGGCAAATTGCATGCAAGAAAGTAAGAAACAAGTATTTAGCATGTTCAAGACCAAAATTAGTTTCGACACAATTAGAGCCTCCAGCAGTTTTCCAATTGTTAGACTTCTTAAATTCTTAGAAACTACTCCAGCGTATGACTTCTAAGGTGATGCTAATCCGGTTTTACGCGTTTTAACATTTAAGCATATGAGTCTTAATCGAAGACAAGCAAACAAGTAAGGTTGTCATTCTTCTTATTTAACTTGCAAGTTCTAAGGTTTATTAGACCTAGGTGAGCAACACAAAACAAACTACTCCAGCGTATGACTTATCCGTGTTACTCTATCACATGAAACCTAGCACTTAGAATTACATGCTAATCATAACTAGTGTGTCGGTTTATTTGCCCTAACCTTAGTTCTAACCAATTTTAAGTTTAAACATGCGAAATACCACTGCCCTAATTATCAATGCATACAAAAACACACAAGTTAAAATTCAGGAAAAACATACATAACATATCATATTCGGTTCATACAAAGTTTCAAGAAAAACCAAGAATCGAAACAAGTTCGTACAAAACAACCAAACATAAATAAATACAAAAGCCATAGGGGAATGGATCACACTTTAAGAACCTTGAAGACTCCTCAAAGTGACTAGATGGATCGGCTGCTGCTCCTTGGTGTTCGGCAAGAACAGAAATCGGCAGGAAACCAAGGTGGAAGGGATTCGGCAATATGGTGGTGGTGATGATGGTTCGGCTAGGGTATTTAGGTATTGGTGTTTTGGAAGACTTGGTAGAGCTTTAGGCTAGTGTATTATGATTGAGATGAGATAGCTTTTCTGTAGAAAAAGTGGGGGTTTATATAGGAGAGGGGTGCCGGCAATCCCTTAAGCCAAAAGGAATTCAGAAAACCTAGTTCAATAAGGTTTTGCAACCTTCCTTTCTTAGTCCAATTAGGTTTTCTTTTCTGAATTTTTCTTCAAGGCTTGGGCTTCACATCTTCATGGACTTCTTATATGGTCTTGGACTGAAATTGATAAACTTTGATCCACCAAAAATGCATCACATTGCCGGCAGCCTGAAGTTGCACCCGATCTGCCTCAAATCGGCAGCTTCTCCTAGGTTGACTAGGAGACTTGATTTCTTCATGTTTTTCTTTGATGCCATGGCCAAGTGTCGTCCTTCTTCCTTCTATATGCTTGGGATGTCTTCACAAATGCTCTTGTACATCATATGGTCCATCAAAATGAAGCACTTGTGAAAAGGAAGCAATCAGTCCCTGGAATCGGCAGCTTTGACCTTGTCGCAGTAATTCCGGAATATCTCCACGCTCGGAGCTCCGATTGATGCGATTCCAAATCTCACGTAAACTAGACACATAGGGTCATCTCCCCATAAAATATCTCGGCCAAATTCCTTGCAAGTCGTCGGGAATGGGAATTCGAAGTTGGGGCAAAGTCCCAGGAAAATCCTGTAGCCCCTGGATTGGAATGTTCGGACTGCCATTTTACAGCCAACTTTTGGGTGACTTCCCGAACTCCGATTGATCTGAAATTTTAACACAGCATTCCTCAACATATTAATATTAAGCACATAAAATTTCATAGAATTCGGACAAGGATAGATCATAAATTTGCTCATCTCAAAATCACGAAAAAGACATATTTTGCAATATTTTCCAGATTTCTCAAACTTAGTCATTTTTCGGATTCTTAACCATTTTTCACCAAAACTCTACCAAATGGACGCTAACTACATTACGACTCTATCTTAGACAAATAAGGGTTAAACAAAGCATAAACGAGGGCATAAGCATATAATATCGTCGCACATTGTGCTCCTATCAGATATGCAGCCCATGCCATAAAGAAAATTCAGAAAAAGAAGTCCAAGAATGCAATATTTATCCCACAAGGAAACATAAACCAACTAGGAAAAGGAAAACCTCTTTCCTTGTGTGGCCGGCAAACCGTAGCCTTTTCTCTATATAAAGCAACGAAAATTTCAGAAGAAAATCATCTCATCTCAAGCATAGAATACTAACCTAAATCTCTACCAAGTCTCTCAAGCACCAAACACCCAAATACTTAGCCAAAACCCATCATCACCACCACCCAAAACCCGTACCTCCCACCTTGTGTTTCTGCCGGCAGCCGCACCCTTCCACCACACGATTGAGGAGTCTGCAAGGTTCTAAAAGTGTAATCCATTCCCCCTATGGCTCTTGTATTTAATTTTGTTTGGTTATCTTGTAAGAACTTATTTCGATTCTTGGTTTTTGCTAAACTTTTGTATGAACCGATTTTGTTGAAGTTTATGTAAAGTAGTTTTGTAATTTTAACTTGTTGATTTTGTGTGTTAGATAATTAGGGCAGTGGTATTAGATGCATGTTTAGGATTTAAATTGGTTAGTAATCTAAGGGATGTGACTTAAAAACCGAAACATTAGTTTTGTTTAAAGCATTTGTTGTTTAAAACAAGTAAATCTAGGTGTTAGGTTTCATCACACTAGAGAACATGAATAATTCACACTCGTAGTTGTCTTGATTTGTGTTCTCGCCTAGAGTAAAACCCTTAGAACTTGCATGCTAAATAAGATGATTGACAACCTTGCTTGTTTACATGTCTTCGATTTGTGATTCATGTGCTTAATTGTTAAACGTATAAAGCCGGTTAGCAAAACCTTAGGATTATACTCGTAGTTAATCTTAAGAACTTTAGTAATCAAACGATTAGATGACATCGTAGGCTCTAATTGGGATCGAAACTAATTTGAACTTAAAAACATACTAAATACTTGTCCCTTACTTTCTTGCATGCGAGTCTACTTGTTAAAGAGTCTTTTTGGTGAACTATTTGGTGTGAGAGATGATGATCACTTGTACATATTAGATTTAGGTTTTCTTTTCTTTTCCTTTAAATTTTCGTGTAATTAGTTTAGGGCAAACCAATGGCTGCCAAACCAATTCTTCCCCCATGTGTGACGTGTGAATATGTATATATGTATATATTTTTATCTAACATTATCATGTTTCAGGTACCCTTAATCCCCGGCTTAGAACGATCCCTACTTGCTTATACTACTAACGATATTTTGTAGGGTTATTATTTGTGCGTGCTTAGGCATTCATCAAGGATCTTTCCTAGAGAAGGGGAACGTGGAGGCTAAGGCACTTTTGGACACTAGAGCTTTGAAGAATCAACAATTTCAAACTACAATACGTGCAAAGCAAGTAAATGAGACAAGGTCTAATCCGGCTCTAGAAGAAAAGGTTGACAAGCTTGCCAACATGATGGCACAAATAATGAAGTCTCAACGTGCTCAATTATGTGGGGTGTGTTCAGATAGTCATCCTACGGATCAATGCCCTCAAATAGGAGGAGAAAACATGAAAGAGGTCATTGCTTTGGGGTACCAAGGAGGAGGATTTCAGAATTTCAACCCTAGATGGCGTGATCATCCCAACTTCAGATGGAGCAACAATGACAATGTGCTCAAGCCAAATGCTCAACCGAATACCGCACCTTTTCAACCAAGGGCAGCCGTACCTTATCAGAGGCCTCCATTCGTCCCACACAATCAAGGTGTGCCCACTACACCTAACTTTGATGAGATACTAAAGTCCACAAACTGCCCCACTAAACCCTAAAAGCCAATTGAATGCCTCTACACAACCTTTGTTGGTGGGACAACAAATCAATGCTAAGGACATAACCGAGCTCAAGAATCAAATGGGGAAGGTTGTGGACTTCATGGGGCAGTTTAATGAGCAAGGGAGGTTACCCTCCAATGTGATCAAGAACCCCAAGAAGGAGTAAGCTCAAGCAATAACCACAAGGAGTGGTAGAGTGTTGGAGGGACCAATCCCTAAAGCACAAAAGAAGAAAGGAGGAGCCGTGATTGATGAGGATGTTAATGACAATGTACACGGCAACAATGAGGCCGAAGGTGATGATAAGAACGTGCCAAGCAAAGAAGAGTTCGAAGTGATGAAGAAAAGAGACTTGGAGAAAGATCCAGCAACTTCCAATAATGAGGCACCAAAGGTAAACGATTTTAACTCAAATAGTTTAGTTAAAACTAACCCAAATTTGTGTCAACCTTTTCCCTCTAGGTTCAACAAGTCCAAAAAGGAGAAATCTGATGAAGAGGTATTGGAAGTGTTCAGGAAAGTGCAGGTGAATATCCCCTTTTTAGAATGCATCTAGCAGATTCCAAAGTATGCAAATTTTTTAAAAGAGTTGTGCACCACACGAAAGCATACAAGGGACGAGCATGTAGTGCACATATGTGAGACGGTTTCAACCGTCATCCAAAGGAAGCTACCTCCAAAAATGAAAGACCCAGGCAGCTTCACCGTGCCGTGTGTAATTGGTCAATCACATTTTTCAAATGTAATGCTAGATCTAGGGGCATCAATAAATGTGATGCCTTATAATGTGTATGAGTCTCTAGATTTAGGACCGTTGAAAAAGGACAATGTGATTATTCAGTTGGCTGACAGGTCTACTCAATAACAGGATATATTGAGGATGTTCTTGTGCAGCTAAATAATCTGATATTTCCTGCAGATTTCTATGTGCTTCATATGGAAGAATCGCCCATTAATTCTACTCAACTTTTGTTGGGGCGACCATTTATGAGAACGGCAAGAACAAAGATAGATGTTGCCGAAGGCAATCTCACCATGGAATTTGATGGTGAAGTGATAAGCTTCAATGTGTTTGAGGCTATGAGGTATCCAATTTCTGATTTAAAACCATGCTATGCTATTAATGTGGTTGATTCTTTTGCACAGGTTTGATCAGAGACCTTAGATCAATAGCAACGAGCTATTGAAATGGAGGCTGAATTTGATAAAGAAGGAGAGGAGATCTCGGGTGAAGAAAGGGTTGTCCTCAATCCACAAGTGTTTGAGGTCATTGCCGAATTTGAGGCAGCCCCCTACAAGAGGTATAATCTTTCTTTGTCAATTCCCATTACCACTAACAAAATGTTACTATCTGTGGAACAGGCCCCCAATCTAGAGCTTAAGGCTTTTCCAGATCATCTCAAATACGTGTACCTTGGAGACGATGATACTTTACCAGCAATTGTGTCATCACAGCTAAGTGAAAAGCAAGAGGAGCGATTGATCAAAGTGCTTAAGAAGAACAAGACCGCTATAGGATGGACCTTGGCGGATATCAAGGGAATCAGCCCTACAAAGTGCGTGCATAGGATCTTACTTGAAGAAGGAGCTAAGCCTACACGTGATGGGCAGAGACGTCTCCACCCTCCCATGATGAAGGTGGTGAAGGACGAGGTGATCAAGCTTTTAAATTGTGGCGTGATATATCCAATCTCGGATAGCCAATGGATCTCACTCGTTCAAGTCGTGCCGAAGAAGAGTGGAGTCGCTGTTGCGGAGAATGACAAGAATGAACTCATGCCATAACGTTTGGTAACAGGTTATAGGATGTGTATCGACTACAGAAAATTGAATGCTACTACACGTAAGGATCACATGCCTTTACCTTTCATGGATCAGATGCTTGAGAGACTAGCTGGACACGAGTTCTATTACTTCTTGGATGGTTATAGTGGCTACAATCATATTTGCATCCACCCAGATGACCAAGAGAAGACGACGTTTACATGTCCCTTTGGTACGTTTGCCTATCGCCGCATGCCTTTTGATTTAAGCAACGCACCAGGTACATTTCAACGTTGTATGTATTCCATTTTCTCAGATTACATTGAAAATATCATTGAGGTCTTTATGGACGATTTTTCTGTTTATGGACAAGACTTTGATGCATGTTTAGAAAATTTGAAATTAATCTTGAAGAGATGTGTCAAAACTAACCTTGTATAAAATTGGGAGAAATGTCATTTTATGGTTAATCAAGAGATAGTTTTGTGACACATAATATATGCTAAGGGAATGGAGGTTGATAAGGCCAAGATTGATGTTATGCAACACTTACCCTCCCCCAAAACTGTGAGAGAGATTCGTTCTTTTCTTGGCCATGCAGGTTTTTATAGGAGGTTCATCAAAGACTTCTCTTTGGTGGCGAAACCCTTGTGTTCTCTTTTGCAGAAAGATGTGTTCTTCGTGTGGAGCAAGGAATGCGAAGAAGCTTTTGGCAAGCTCAAAGAGTTATTGATTTCGGCACCCATCATGGCGCCACCTGATTGGAGTTTGTCATTTGAGCTTATGTGCGACGCATCTGATTATGTTGTTGGAGCCGTTCTTGGACAAAGAAATGAGAAGAGGCCGAATGCTATATAATATGCCTCTAGAACTTTAAATGATGCTTAATTGAATTACTCCACCACAGAAAAAGTACTTTTGGTTGTTATATTTGCTTTAGAGAAATTTCATTCTTACCTTTTGAACTCTAAAGTGATTGTATATTAAGATCATGCAGCTCTTAGGTACTTGATGAAGAAGAAAGATGTCAAACCACGCTTGATTCGATGGATCCTCTTATTACAAGAGTTTGACATCGAGATCAAGGACAAAAAGGGGAGTGAAAACGTTGTGGCGGGTCACTTGAGCAGAATTGTGCGAGAGGAGGACACGCTCCCATTGAGAGAGTCCTTCCCACATGAGCAGTTTTTTCGATTGGAGACACATGAACCTTGGTATGCTGATATTGTGAATTATTTAGTTACTAAGACTTTTCCTAGTACAGTTTTCGAATGCAGCCAAGACAAGGATCAAAAAGATAGTACGACACTACATTTGGGATGATCCATACTTTTGGAAGCATTGTAGTGATCAGATCATTCGAAGATGTGTCCCATACGAAGAGCATAGGCTGATCCTAACATTTTGTCACAATGAGGCGTGTGGAGGACATTTTAGACCTAAGAAGACATCCCTTAAGGTATTGGATTGCGGATTTTATTGGCCCACAATTTTCAAAGATGCATATTCGTATTGCATAACATGTGATAGGTGCCAACGAACAGGTAATATTGGTTTTAGAGATCAAATGTCCTTTTCCCCTATTATTGTTGTTGAAATATTTGATGTTTGGGGAATTGATTTTATGGGACATTTTCCCTCTTCTAAAGGCTTTCTATATATCGTATTAGCTGTTGATTATGTTTCCAAATGGGTGGAAGCGAAAGCCACAAGGACTAATGATTCTAAAGTTGTTGCAGAATTTTTGATAACTAACATATTTTCCAGATTTGGAGTACCACGTGTTCTTATAAGCGATGGAGGTTCTCATTTTTGCAACAGAACTATAGAGGCGTTACTCAAGAAATATGGAGTAACTCACAAGGTTTCCACCCCATAACACCTTCAGACAAGTGGAATGGCAGAAGTTTCGAATAGGGAGATCAAGAAGATATTGGAGAAAACTGTTGGCCCAACAAGAAAGGATTGGAGCGACAGACTTGATGATGCTTTGTGAGCATATAGGACAGCCTACAAGACACTGATTGGGATGTCTCCCTTTCGGCTCACATACGGCAACGTATGCCATCTCCCAGTGGAACTTGAGCATAAAGCGTGGTGGGTAGTAAAAGAATTCAACATGAGCATAGATTCGGCAGGATTGCACAGGAATTTGCAATTAAGCGAGCTTGAAGAAATAAGGAATGTTGCATATGATGCCGCTTGGATTTACAAGGAAAAGACGAGAGCATATCATGACGAAGACTTAGAGGAAAATCGTTTGTCATTGGACAAAAAATTCTTTTACATAACTCTGGGCTTAAATTATTTCCTGAAAAATTGCGTTCTTATTGGATAGGTCCTTACATTGTTACTAATGTGTTTGTTCATGGTGCCATTGACATGAGATTCAAAGTTTGGAAACAGGACAAACATTTAAGGTAAATGGGCATCGACGCAAACCTTACTACGAACCTTTTGAGGAGCACACCATTGAAGAAACACATCTTGAGGACGCACCACGATCCTAAGGTGCATGAAGAAAAGTCTAGGCTAAAGGACTATAAACAATTAAGCGCTGCATGAGAGGCAACCCATTTCAACCGAAATAGTGAAGGAGCCGTCTACGAGAGTTTGCATTTTCTAATCCCTAAACTCTTTTTGGTTGAATTGTATAAATGGAGATATGTGATTTATCATGTGCTTAGAAATTACAACATTATTTTTATCTACATTGAGGACAATGTAATTTTCTAAGTGTGGGGTAGTGATACATGTTTCCATGATTTATTTTTATTTGTTTTGTTTGTTTATTTAGTTTTATCGAGTCAGAAAAAGACAAAAAAATTAAAAAATTTTCATTTGTTTTAGTTAAGATCGAGTCATAGATGCCTCTAAAAAGTCTACGATGATTATATTTTTGAATGCATAGATGATTCTTTTGCATAATCATAAGAATTAATTATAAGTTTCATGGATATTGTGATTGGTATGAACATGTGAGATTATGATTGATATACAATAACGCATGCATGTTAGAGTTAAATTGTTTCCATAATATCCTATGTGTGCTTTTGTGCCAAATACTTTCTTCTTGTGCGTTAAACATAATAAAAATGGCCGAAATTTATACTAAACTTCATCATTCTTTGATTATTCAATGACTATGTGCCATAACTTTTAATGAACTCTAGAATGCTAGAACTTGCTCTTGATGATTTTTGAGACTATTAGTCATGACTATGCCTTGATTTCAAAAGTGATTGAAAAGATCTTACTAGGATTACCACCAAAGCCAAATAAAGCTTGTGCCTAATTTGTGCCCGTCATGGGACTCCTTAGTTTTAACCCCTTTGAGCTAACATTGAACCTATCTTTCATTACCTATACACATTCCATATGCTTAGAATAGCTATATCTTTACCTTTGTTCTCAAGACTAGGTAAAGCTTGATTTTGTTGCGGATATGTGATTGGAGTAATGTTATGAAATAAGTGTGGAGTGAACTTAGCAATATTGATGAAAAATTGATTCACGCCGTGCCTAAAGAAAAGAAAAATAATTCGGACAAAAAAATAAAAAGAGAAAAATGTTAAGTCCGAAATAAAACAAAAGAGGAAGGCACGCACTACCAGAAAAGGGGTTATAGCCGACGATATGGGAAAAAACGGCCGACGAAATAGTACCTCGTCGGCTATAACCCGTTATAGCCGACGAACTACTATTTCGTCGGCCACATCGTCGGCTATAATATTATAGCCGACGACTGCCGACAACTCGTCGGCTATAACTATAGCCGACGAAACGTTTTTAGTTATAGCCGACGAGGATGGTATTCGTCGGCTATAAAAGTTATAGCCGACGAAAAGTTTTTGTTATAGCCGACGAGGGGGGTATTCGTCGGCTATAACTCTTATATCAGATCGACCTTCTGCATCAGGGAGCTCATTCGTCCATGAAATCGTCCAAAACGCTCTGAAATCGTCCAAAACCTCGGCCATAAGCTTGAAAGGTACGTATATTGCTGTGTGTGTTGATTTAGTTGGTTATATGCAGAGGTGTATTAATTTAGAGTTTAATTAGAATAAATGTGTGATTAATTTGATATATATATATATATATGTGTTGAGATGAGATTATTAATGGGTTGATATATATGTTGTATTGGTTAGATAGAATTGAAGTTTTGTTGAAGATTAGTGATTGATTAATGTTGATTTATAGGTGATTTTAGATGAATTTGATGAAAAAATGTATATATATTAATTAATTTAATTGTAATTAAAAATATATTGTTGGTATATATAAAAAATACATTGTGTTTAATTAATTAGGGAGATTGACGATGTTTTAATTAATTTAGGGATGCATGTGTATATATATATATATATATATATATATATATGTGTGTGTGTGTAATGATGAATTTTTTAATTAATTAGTACGTACGTAGTACGTGCATATATACATATCTATATATAGCTATATTTATTTCTTGAATTTACAGGATGGACAAGAGTTGGATTACCCTTGGAAGATGGGATCAGGCGTATCATGATGGAGTTAGGAGTTTCCTGGATTTTGTGATGGCTAACTGTGGAGACACTACACTTCATTATTGTCCGTGTAAAAAGTGCAAGTGTGCCACCCCACGTCACCGGTTTTCCATAGAGACAGTGGAGCAACACCTGGCTAGATATGGATTTTGGGTCCTATACACTAATTGGATTTATCACGGTGAACCAGAGTTTGCGGGTCGTCATGATCATGGACAATTTGCCGAGAGAGGGAGTTCCTCCAATGATCCGACAACGAACTGGATCAACGATATGTTTCCTCGTGAGAGCGGTGTCTTTGAGGAAGCACCAGATGTGCAACTCCCACCTCCGGAGATGGAGTGTTTCCCTGATATTGAGCCACTCGAGCCATTACCCCGATCTCCGGTCAACACAAGTGGTATGGAAAAGTACAACAACCTGATCGCATTGCAACAGACTCCGTTGTACCCCGGATGCAGTAAGACTGTCCTTGAATCTGTCATGGGAGTGATGAAGATCAAAACGGAGAACAAAGGCACTGTCAAATCGGTTGATGATTGGCTTCGGCTATGGGGTGGGGCGATGCCCCCCGGACATCGGCTTCCTACCAGTCATCATAAGGTGCGACATATCCTTAAAGATCTCGGCCTTTCCTACATCAAGATTCATGCATGCAGATACGATTGCGTTCTGTTTTACGGGGAAGGACTTGCAGATCTTGAATACTGCCCATTATGCAATACAGAGCGGTATAAGTTCACTCCTAAAGGGAACAAGAAAGCTGTGAAGATACTTCGGTACTTCCCGCTGATTGATAGGCTTGAGCGGTTGTTCATGTGTGCTTTCACGGCCGAAGCTATGAGATGGTGGGCTGAGAGGAATGTGCCTGACGATGACACCCTTAGACATCCCGCCGACGGAGAGGCTTGGAAGAAGAACGTGTTGGAGTTTCCCGAATTTGCATCAGAGGTTCGAAATGTTTGGCTAGGGCTATCATCCGACGGTTTCAACCCTTTTGGCAAGAAAGAGCTTCAGTACAGTGTGTGGCCAGTTATTTTGATTCCGTACAACTTTCCACCGTGGATGTGCATGAAGAAGGAATATAACATGCTCACATTGTTGATTCCAGGCCCAGGTTATCCGGGAAAGTGTCTCGATGTGTATTTGAGACCCGTAATTGAGGAGCTTCGGTACTTGAGTCTGAACGGCCACCTGGTCTACGACCGGTTCAAAAATGAGATGTTCCGGATGCATGCCATGCTTGTTGGCACGATCAGTGACTTTCCTGGGAGGGGTATGTTGTCGGGCAGCGTCACCAGGGGTTACAGGGCTTGTTCAGAGTGCATGACTGTTGATTGCTCCAGTCCTCATTGCAGCAAGATTGTCCAGATGCGTCACCGTCGTTGGCTTCCGCATGACCATCCATTTAGGGACGATGCACAGGCTTTTGATGGGACTGAAGAAAGGGGCTGGGCACCGGAGCAATGGACAGGGGAGGAAATATTGGCAGTGTTGAATGAGTATGACTTTGGTCCGCTTAGCAATCATCCCGATGTGTTGCGCACGATTCCAGAGAGGCCGGATCGGTATAGGTTCTGGTCACACAAGAGCATCTTATGGGAACTTCCTTATTGGGCCAGGTTGGCTACCAGATACTACCTGGATGTCATGCATATAGAGAAGAACGTGGGTGAAGCCGTGGTTGGCACAGTTTTGAATTGGGAGAAGAAAACAAAAGACACCCCCAAGGCACGCGTTGATCTGAGAAATATGGGACTGCGGGACCATTTGTGGTTGAGAGAGGGCAGGAGCAAAATGCCCCAAGCTCCTTACACCGTCACCAGGGACCAGAAACATGAAATCTTTGGATGGCTGAGTAATGTCAGGTAAGTTTTTATTAATTAGGCATGTATTCCCTAAAGAATCCATCTGTTGTTGGACGACTATATATGCATGAAATCTAATTGTTGTTAATGGCTATGCAGGTATCCTTATGGCTATGCGGGTAACATAAGCAAGTGTGTTAACTACCGAGACAACAAGATGTACGGATTGAAGAGTCACGACTGCCATGTACTGCTTCAACGCCTCTTCCCTATTTTCATTCGAGCGTACTTGGAGGATGAAGTGGTTGAGCCGTTGGTGGCGTTGTCAAGATTCTTCCAGAAGTTATGCGCTAGAGAAGTTAGAAAATCAGACCTCATGAGAATGCATGAGGAAATCGTTTTTATCTTGTGCAAGTTCGAGAGGATATTTCCCCCAAACTTCTTTGACATCATGCCTCACCTGATGATCCATCTTCCCCAACAATTGTTGCTTACCGGTCCCGTACACTACACTTGGATGTATCCCATCGAAAGGTACATGTTATTCATAAATTTGATTTATACATGTTTTTAAATAAAAGTTGCATGCTCTTAACACGCACTTGTTAACCTTGCAGACAACTTGGAGACTACAAGAAATATGTGCACAATAAATCTGCGCCTGAGGGGTGTATTGCTGAAGCTTACATTGCGCATGAGTGTGTAACGTACGCCAAGTTGTACTTGGGAGCGATGGAGGACCCCCCACAACATCCAAGTCGAGATGACCCCGAGTTCAACCTATCTATCGTCGCCAACTCTGTTGTACCATACGGAAGCTTCAAGAAAAAGGGTGTGGACAAGTTGCCTGACCATGAGGTAGGGATTGCCCACTGGTGGGTTCTAATAAACTGTCCGGAGGTACAATATTGGAAACGTCACCATCTTCACAGCAAGGAAGTTCGCGGTGATGTCGAGTACCACAACACGACGTTTGCAGACTATTTTCCACAATGGGTAAGTGTATAAATATATATATTAGATGGCTTTCTTTTATAGTTCCCTATTCTTTAATCATAAACACACCGAGTGATTTGAGTTATATTTTTCAGCTGATGCAAGTGGCTGCGAGGGGTGGTCATACAAATTACTCAGAGGAATTGAGGCTGTTGTCGATGAAGCCGATATCTTCCACAGTCCGCCCAATGTGTGATGTCAACGGCGTTAAGTATATATGTGAAGCTAGAGACGGGGAACGCAAAACACAGAATTGTGGGGTGATGGTCGATGGTGCAGAGGGGGGCGTGGATTTTTACGGTGTCCTACAGTCAGTTGTTGAACTCATTTATGGGAACCGCATGAAAGTCCACTTGTTCAAGTGTCGATGGTTTGATACTAGGCCGCACCGCACACGGATCGATCAGTACGGCATACTTTCGGTGAATACCGCCACTAGTGTGTATGAAGACGACCCCTTTGTTTTCGCCACAGCGGCCAAAAAGGTCTTTTATCTTGACGATCCTTTGAACAAAGGCACGTGGAAGGTAGTGAACCATGTGTCTCAGCGAGACATATACAGTGCTACCACACTTGGTGTGAGCACAGAGTGTCAAGAAGCGACCGCATACCAAGAGCCTGACGCCGGCGACATTCCAGAATCCTCCACCATCCGCGATAATAATGTGACGCCGGGCAGAGTGGTCCGACTTCCTAGGGGTCAGGTGCCCATGTATGATGTTAATCCGAATCGTCTATATCAGGCCGACGATGACTCAGACGACGAGTACGAGCACCGGTTGCCAGATATTAACTACTATACTACGTCTGACTCAAGTGATGAGGATGATTCTGATTATCATCCTTAGTATACTATTTATGTATGTATTTGTGTACGATGGTGCATGCATGTATGAAAATAATTTTTGTCCTTAATTACCGTTTTTCGAATTTATGGGAAATTGTATTGATTTGTTTGTGCGATATTCAGGAATTTATCAGGTGAAATAGGCAATTTTCAGGCCCTAAATGGCAAATTTTCAGAAAGATCAGCGTTATAGCCGACGAAATGGACCATAATTCGTCGGCTATAATGCCCATACTTTAGCCGACGACTTGCAATTCGTCGGCTATAATGCCCATACTGTAGCCGACGACTTGCAAGTCGTCGGCTAAAGTATATTGACCGAAACCATACGTAGACCGTTCAAATGCAAAAGTGTCGTGAAATAAGATACGACCGAAATATTGAAATACGACTACGGTTGAAAAATGGGAAGATTCGGACAAAAGCTGTGTGCCGAATGTTGCGGTTAGGTGTTTTTTACTTCCGTTTTCCTATGGGTAGCCTGCCGGTCGGTAAATATTTGGAGGAAAATTTTTATACGGTTAGTTGCGTCGCATCGATTTGAAACTATTCTCTGTTGAAGGTCAGGCCAAAAAACGTCATCTAGACGGGCCAATTGCCGTTTTAAAGCGTTTAGAGGTTTGACCAAGCAGTTTGACCGATCCGATCGAGCCTTTAACGTTGTCAGATCTAGTTGTATTTTTTTTCATACATGTATTTAATCTTAACGGTGATATCTGACGGTTGGAATAGATTTTCAAAACTTTTAGATTCGAAATCGGAACATATGCACTAATGTTCCTTAACTTATTTACTAAGTGTTTAAGTGAATGTATAGTTTCAAATAGTTACCATACGTAGACCGTTCAAATGCAAAAGTGTCGTGAAATAAGATACGACCGAAATATTGAAATACGACTACGGTTGAAAAATGGGAAGATTCGGACAAAATCTGTGTGCCGAATGTTGCGGTTAGGTGTTTTTTACTTCCGTTTTCCTATGGGTAGCCTGCCGGTCGGTAAATATTTGGAGGAAAATTTTTATACGGTTAGTTGCGTCGCATCGATTTGAAACTATTCTCTGTTGAAGGTCAGGCCAAAACACGTCATTTAGACGGGCCAATTGCCGTTTTAAAGCACGCAGAGGTTTGACCGAAAGTTTGACCAAACAATAGCCGACGACATACAGAACTTCGTCGGCTAAAGTGTTGCGATCCGCGCCGTTTCATTGTCCGCCGTTGGATGGGGGAGATCTGACGGCTGCTGAGGTCCTTGACTATAGCCGACGAGATTCATACTATACGCGACGATGTGCATACTATAGGCGACGATATGCATACTTCGTCGGCTATAACCGGCCCGCAAAGCCCAACTTAGGCCCGGCCCGGATTTAGTTAGAGACTATAGCCGACGAAATCGTCGGCTATAGTCATAGCCGACGAATTAAAATGAAATCGTCGGCTATAGTCCCTCGATTTAAACTGAAACAGAGGCGCCTCTCCCCCATTTCTGCAGAAATACCTAAACCCCTAAATCGCCGCCCACCCCTCCCCGAGCCTCCCCGACGCCGTCCGAGCCTCCCCGACGCCGACCAAGCCTCCCCGGCCCTCCCCCACCCCTCCCCACCCCGTCCCCGGCCTTCCCGAGCCCTCCCCGACCCGAACTCGAACCGATCGGCGCCGTCCTTCCCTAGCCGCCGTCGCCGCCGCACCGCACCGCCGTCCTCGTCCCCTAGCCGCACCACCATGTCAGGTAGTCCCCCTCTCCCTCATTTAGGGTTTTTGTTAATTTTGTGGAATTTTGTGATTTTGTGGAATTTAGGTATTTTTGTGAAATTTTATGGTTTTTGTGAAATTATGTGGAATTTAGGGTTGTTGTGCAATTTATGGAATGTTGTGGAATTGTTGTTAATTTTTTGGAATTATGTGGAATTTTGTGAAGGATATATATATATATATATATTTTCCGGAATATATATATATATATATATATATATATAATTAGGTATATGGAAGTTTGTGGAAATTTTTTTAATGTTGTGAAATTTTTGTTAATTTTGTGGAATTTTTAGGAGGATATATATATATATATATATTTCGGAATATATATATATATATATATAATTAGGTATAAATATATTTAGGTATATATATAATTAGGTATATATACATTTAATGAAGTTTTTTATTTTTGTGTGAAATTTATGGAATTGTGTAGAATTTTGTTTAATTTTGAGGAATTAACAAGAATTTTTAGGTATATATATATACCTTTAGGTATAAATATAGTTATGTATATATATAATTAGGTATATATATATATTTAAAAAAGTTTTTTATTTTTTTGTGAAATTTAAGGAATTTTGTGTTATATTTCGGAATATATATATATATAATTAGGTATAAATATATTTAGGTATATATACATTGAATGAAGTTTTTAATTTTTTTGTGGAATTTTTGTGCAATTTATGGAATTTATATACTAATTGTGCAGGAAACCGTCGCTTTGTAGACCGATGGCTTGGCAGACGGACCGAGAGCGACCCCGACGCTCAGGCAGGATCCAGCCGTGGGGGGAGCGGATCCAGCGGTCGTCGGGGCCTAGGCCGGCCTTTGAGTCGACGAGAGGAGACGTTGATGGGATTGACGCCGAGCGATCCACGTGGGGGCTCCTCGTATGAGTCGACGGGAGCGGGCCCTGACTCGAGTGTCGGAGGAGGACGCAGAGCCACCAGACCCCAGTGCACTTCAGCACTGTTCCAGGATCGGCAGCCGACCCCACCGCGCGCCGATCTGGACCCTCCAGAGATGCTCCCTGTCCCCCCACAGCGACATCATCCACAGCTACGGGGCCCACCGTCAGGGGGAGCAGGCCCCTCAGGGTCCACGCCCCGTATGTCTCCGCCATCGGGGATGTACATGGTCCAGTTCCTCCCTGCCATCCCTGAGTACGACGCCAGGGGGAGGCAGATTTGGAGGCACGACCGGCCCCACGAGATTCCCTGGGAGGAGGCCTACTTCTACAGTCCTTTCGACTCAGAGGACTGCCGCGGCCTGTGGGCCGTTCGTGAGAAGGACAAGCAGTACAACGACGCAGGTAATTGGTTAGTTTAATTAATTATTTACATTGTTTAATTAATTATTTAATTAGTTAGTTTAAATAATTATTTAACTATGTGTTCATTTTAACAGGCGTCCTCGTCAATAAACCCGCGGGGACGAGACGGACCAGAGGGCCAGCGAACATGTCCACCCTGGAGAGGGAGCTGGCCGGTGGGATCAGAGAGATCCTGCCCGGTCCCGGTGAGGATGGACGCCCGATTGAGCGGAGAGACACCACCACCAAGTACATCAACGCGACGGGCATGCTCGTGCGGGACAGGGTCCCACTGTTGTGGCCCGACTGGGGCTCTGTGCCCGATGAGATCAAGGCGCGAGTGTACAATGCACTGTCGGTGAGTTAAATATGATTTTTATTATAGAAAATAAACAATTATGAATTCAGTCCTTATAACTATATAAAAATATTTTCTAATTAATTTATAATGTTGCAGCAATGGTTTAGAGTCCATCCTACCTTGGACTGGTGGAGAGACGAGCAGCTGAAGAACAGGTTATGTGTTTTGCTTTTTTTTGTATAAATATATTTATTGGCAGTGTACGAATATATATATCTAACAGTTGTGTTCTGTTAATATAGGTACTCCGAGTGGAAGAACGAGCTGTCCACGCACTACAGGACGTACCATGTGGAGCAGCGCTTGGGGCGAGCTGCAACCCCCCACGAGTTCCGGTACAGGGAGTACGAGTGGCTATGGCTGGTAGCCTACTTCGGGAGCGACAGGGTCTCGGTAAGAAAATTTAGCCTGGTAGTATATAACTTTTTAATGTTATTTAATAATTAAATTATGTAGTTACTTAATTCAATTAATTAGTTAGTTAGTTAGTTATTAGTTATTAAATTAAGTCAGTTGGTTAGTTATATAGTTAGTTAGTTCGTTACTAAATTAAATCAAATTAAATTAAATAAAATTAGGTAGTTAGTAAGTTAGTTAGTTACTAAATTAAATTAGTTAGTTAAGTAGTTACTAATTAAATTAGTTAGTTAAGTAGTTACTAATTAAATTAAATTAGTTAGTAACTAAATTAGTTATTAATTTTATTTTGGTTAGTTCCTAATATTTTAATTTAGTTACTAATTTATATTTGCGTTTATATGTTTGTTGTTATAATACAGAAAATCTCGCGGACGAACAGCGACAACCGCAGGAGGAACGAGCACCCCCACCACGGCGGCGCCCGCTCCTGGAGGCAGTGGGCAGAGATGGCGAGGAGGGACCGACCGCTGAGGCCGTTGTCGTGGATTCATGCGCAGATATATCCGGGGCGTCCCGACCAAGTGGTAAGTATTCGTCCATCTTAAATAAAAGTGTTTCATGAAATTAATTTATATATATAATTTTTAATTCGTTTATTATATTTTCTTGTCAATTAGGCGGAAATAGATGCGGAGACCGACGCGATCACCTTCGGGATCGCGCGAGACACTCTGGGAGACGGGGCGTCCGACGAGGCGATCGCGGAGTTTGCCTCCACGATCGACACCCTTGAGCCGCGCTTGGCCTCTCAGATCATGCACGCGGCGGTAGGGACGGGGAACAACTACTTCTACCAGAGAGGCCTAGGCGCGGCGGGAGATGGGGTTCTCAAGTTCACGCCGGCCAATCCCAGCACGCAGCGTGCGGCTTCGACGAGAGGAGACTTGCAGACGCAGCTGCAGAGGACTCAGGCGGAGTTGGCGAGGGCGGTGGAGGCGCTCCAGCAGGCGGAGTTGGCGAGGGCTGCGGAGGCTTCGGCGCAGCAGGCCAGAGACGCATCTGTGGCGGAGATGTACCGATGGATGCAGCAGTCTTGGGAGGCCCAGCAGGCTGGACTCCAGCCCCCGCCTCCGCCACAGATGCCCCAGTTCGTCGTCCCCACTCCCCCCCCGCATCGGAGTACGCCAGCCGATCAGGACAGCCATAGCCACCGGAACTCGAACGATCCGGTCGACGACGCTACGCGTTTAGGGGGTGATGATGAGTAGATATATATAGTGGGTTAATTTGTACAGTATGTAGGATATTAGGGATGGATTGATGTGGATATTTGTTGGATATTTGGATGTTTGTTTGTGCATTTTCTGCAGCCCCCGAAGACGAAGAGAAATTGGGCCCGAGTAAAATTTTTTAATTTTTTTAAATATTTAGGGGTTATAGCCGACGATATTGGCATTATTTCGTCGGCTATAACAGTTATAGCCGACGATTTTTACCAAATTTCGTCGGCTATAACCGTTATAGCCGACGAACATGACATATGTCGTCGGCTATACCCTCCCGGCTTCCGGCAAAAAAAAGCCGTTTCTGGTACCGGCGATTGTTATGGCCGACGATAGTGTCGTCGGCTATATTGGACGTATAGCCGACGATAGTGTCGTCGGCTATACTTCGGGTTAGGGGCAGTTACGTAATTTTTAAAGCCGACGATCTTCTCGTCGGCAATGTTCGGAGTATAGCCGACGACGCTTTTTTCGTCGGCTATACCTGGTGTTTCATAAGCCGACGACTTACCCCGTGTGTCGTCGGTTATACTATAGCCGACGGAGCATTCCCGACGAGACTATAGCCGACGAAGTATCGTCGGCTATGACTATAGCCGACGAATTAATGGAAACGGCCGACGAGATGGCGTCGTCGGCTATGACGCCTTTTCCGGTAGTGACGGTTATAAGTTGATAAATTGCTAACTTGTTGTGAAATTGGAGTTTGTTTGTAGCTTGAAGGTCTATTATTGAATATTTGACCTTTGTTCGATTTCATTATGTTGTGGGAAGAAAAGAATGAAGAATGGGCCCAACAAGTTGAAACTTGACCCTTGGAGTGAAGTCATAAGGAGAATTGAGCTTTGCAAAGTCTTGGTGATATTTTTATCACCACATTCCTAAATTCGAATACCTTATGCCGAGCCCCATTATTTTCCCCTTCAAAGATCTTTTTCATGATTCTTAAAATAGGTAAACTTTGATATGTGGAGATCATCTCAAGAGTCAAGCTTATGGTTTTGGTTCATCGGTACATATAGTTGTTATATGAAGTTTATCTTGACAATATTATTCACAAAGTGCTTTTATTTGATGAAATATGCAAGTTATTTGTTGCGTTACAATCTGTTCTCTTGCATATACTTTGAGTGAATATTGTCATATCATGAGTGAAAAGAAAAGAGTATGCCTAGTGATGAGGATTGAATTAACTTGACATGTTTACATGCTTATTTTCTCACTTCTTACTTATTCATGCCATGAAAGATGTCTATGACGCTTAGGATTATTGTGCTTACACTTGAATGCTTAAACTTGAAAGCTATGTGTTTAAAAGATCCGGAGACGTTCATTTAGGGACAGCAGTTTTAGTAGTCTTTTATTTTGTTTTGCTATGGGACTAGCAAAAGCTAAGTGTCGGGTAGTTGATAGGAGCATTATATGCGACGTTCTTAATATGTTTTTACCCGTATTTATGCAATGCTTAATCCTTATTGTTGTAATTTAGAGTCATTTAGTCGAGTCAGGAGTCTTTGGTAGAGTCGGGTTGTGAAATGAGATTAAAACGTCTAAAAACGCTTAATTTGTGAAGAGTTTGAGTTGAACTAGGATTCTTAAGTCAAGAGTTTGATTCAAAGTAGGAATCCTTATGCAAATAAGAGTCTTAATCGGTTTAGGAGTCTACAATGTCTCGACGTTTTTGAAAACGTCAAAAGTTCTAAGAGTTTCAATCAAAGTAGAACCCTTGTTGAACTAGGAAATCCTGAATGAATTAGGAATCATACTCTTAATAATGCTCCTATATTTTATCTTGTCTTTTTAATATTTCTTCTCTCTTATTTTCAGAAATTAATTGAGGAAATTCGGTGGAGAAAACAAAGAAGAAATCGGGCAGAAATTATTACTTATTGCCGAATGCAAGAGAAGAGTTGCAATGCAACTAGGACAAGAAGAGAGGCTGAATTAAATCAAAAACAAATGGAAGAGATATTACAAAGATATTCAGTAATTATCCAAGGGAAATTCAGCAACAAATTCAAGAGAAAAGGAAGAGATAATTCAGAAAAAAAGGAAGAAAAATCTCAAGAAACCCTGATTAAATTCGGCAGAATTCCTGTGCACGTCATCTAACTTCCACGGACTCTCCAAGACAGCTCACTTTAAACCAGATGGCGTGCCACATATGGATGGACAGCTACGGGAGTCTAGTTTCCAAATAAGTTAGAATCACCTCAATAGCTATTTTCTAGAGGGAGATATTCCATAATCTTTACACGAAAGTCAAATCTGCCAACAGGATATGTTTGAGAAAAACTACGTTTTGTAAACCCTAGTTGCTGCCGAATCCTTTTACCTTTGCCTCTATATAAAGAACGGTTTTGACACAGAAAAATCATCTTCTTCTCACACATAAAACTAACCAAAATTCTGCCAAAATACTTCCAAGTCCATACAGAAAAATACAAGCCATAAACACCATCACCACCTCCAAAATATCGCACCATACCTAAGCTTCCATCCGATCTCACCACCTTTGCCGAAAGTTCTTCAAGGTTCTTCTTCAAAGTGTGATTCGTCCTCTCTATGGCTTGTATAATTTTCTATATATTTTACGATTTCATGATGTATTATACTATGGATGTTTGGTTTTTGGTTTTATATTTCAAGCATGGAATTCGGATTAATCAGGGTTTCTTTGTTTTGATTCTATGAACAATAACTTGTTGCGATTTGTATGTTGTAAATAGGCAGAATATTTTCCTATGTTTCCATTGTTTATTTGATTAATTTTTATGAATTCAAGCTCAACAAATTGTGTGCTTAAGGGCTAACTTTGTGGCTTCTCCTTAGGTGCCGATTTCATATACCAGAATGATTAAGATTACATCATACGTCATGTTGTTGTAGTCTAAGTTATTTAATTAGGGTTACCATAATTCTGAAAATTAACATGTTTAATAAGGTGAGGTGACGCCATACTTGTTGCATGTCTCTAATTTGGCTTATTGTGCTTATGTGTTATTCATGTTTAATTTCTATGCCAAGTGCCTTTAAACTGGATTGCATATGTTTAGAATTAGGCGCAAAGATAATTCTAAATAATTGAGAGTTCTTAACGATTAGATGAGCCGCCAAGGTCACTAATTAGAATTGGAATTAAATGAACTTTGGAAGTTTCAGAAATTGCTATTTTGTTTATTGCATACGATTGCTACTTATTCTTGAGTATTTTGTGTTATGTTTTGTGTTTGGAAGATGATCATGTGTGTGTGTGTGTGTGTGTGTATATATATATATATATATATATTTAATTTTAGGATTAATTTTTGTAATTTCAGTAGTGTTAGATACAATTCTCAAACCCCCCATATTGATATGTGATGCTTTGTGTGATTAAATGCCCTTGATTTCCCCGGATAGAACGATCCCTACTTGTCAATACTACAATCGACACAAGAAGGGTAATATATGTATGAGATTATTTTGCAGGTACAAATTGTGCATGTAATTTTGTTGCATCAGCCACTACCGAGGCTGCAGCCGAGAGAGCTGCCAAAAAGAAGAGGATGGCCGACTTAAGGAAGAATGAGTTAGAAAAAGATCCCGCGACTTCGATGAAGGAGAGTGTGCCGATCCAAGCAACACAAGGGAGAGGTAGCAAACTCTTGCATACCCTTCCCTTCTCGATTTGCAAAGTCCAAGAAGGATAAGTCCGACGAGGAAGTGTTGGATATTTTCCGGAAAATGGAAGTGAACATCCCTTTGTTGGAGTGCATAAGGCAAGTGCCTCAGTATGCAAAGTTCCTTAAGGAGCTTTGTACGACAAGGAGACATACAAGGGATACACGTGTGGTGACTATGAGCGAGACAGTGTCGGCCGTTATTCAAAGAAAATTGCCACCGAAGATGAAGGATCCGGGGAGCTTCAATGTGCCATGTGTGATCGGCAATACACATTTTGAAGATGTCATGCTCGACTTAGGAGCATCAATCAATGTCATGCCTCTCAATGTGTACCAAACGTTGAACATAGGGCCTCTTAAGAAGGACAATGTCATCATTCAACTTGCGGATCGATCAAGCAAGTATCCGGAGGGCTATGTCGAGGACGTGCTAGTACAAGTAAATCACCTCATCTTTCCGGCTGATTTCTATGTCGTGGAGATGGAAGACTCACAGGTTAATAGCACGCAATTGCTATTAGGCCGGCCATTCATGAGGACGGAACGCACCAAAATCGATGTTGCCGAAGACAACTTGACATTAATGGAGTTTGATGGTGAGGTGATCAAGTTCAATGTTTTCAACTCCATGAAGTATCTGGTTGTCAAGCAAGAAGAGTGCCGAGCTATTGATGTTATTGAGGAGGTCGAGCAAGTCATGTCGACCTCGCTCAATGCATAGCAACTAGCAATCGAGCAAGGGGTTGGATTTGACAAGAAAGGAGAACGAACAAGTGAAGAAGAACGAGAAGAGCTTGATCCGAGCCTAAGAGAGGTGGTTGCCGAGCTAGAGGCTGCCGCACCATCTAAGTATAGTTCGTTCTTGTCAATTCCAACTGCCACAAACAAGTTTCGTCAAAGTGTGGAAGAGGCCCCAAAGTTAGAATTAAAAGAACTCCCTAGCCACTTAAAGTATGTATATCTTGGAGAAGAGGATAATCTACCAGTTATTGTGTCTTCAAAGCTTAGTAAGAAGCAAGAAGTTGATTTGATACGTGTGCTTAAGAAGAATAAAACCGCTATAGGCTAGACCTTGACGGATATTAAGGGAATAAGCCCTACGACGTGTGTTCATCGCATTTTACTTGAGGAAGGTGCGAAACCAACAAGAGAGGGGCAACGCCGATTGCACCCTCCAATGATGAAGGTAGTTAAAGACAAGGTGATCAAGCTACTCGATTGTGGAGTCATCTATCCAATTTCAGATAGTCGTTGGTTTTCACCGGTGCAAGTAGTTGCAAAGAAGAGTGGTGTTACGGTTGTGAAGAATGAGAAAAACGAGTTTGTGCCTCAAAGACTTGTGACCGGCCATAGGTTGTGTATCGACTATAGGAAGCTCAATGCAATAACAAAGAAGGACCACATGTCTTTGCCGTTCATGGATCAAATACTCGAAAGGTTAGCCGGCCATGAATTTTATTACTTTCTTGATGGATATAGCGGCTATAACCAAATCATGATACACTCGAATGATCAAGAGAAGACTATTTTTACATGTCCATTCGGCACCTTTGCATATAGAAAAATATCATTCGGCCTATGCAACGTACCCGACACTTTTCAACGATGCATGTACAACATCTTCTCTGACTTTATTGAAAATAAGATTGAGGTCTTCATGGATGACTTTAGCCTGCAGTGATAGCAAGTAGCTGCGTATCTAGTACTAGTATTAGGGTGACAATTAGCACTAGAACCAGTGACACTTCCAGATGGTAACTTGTTGTCACAGCTGCATGTGTTTGGTCGATGATTAACCACAGCTTGGATCTCAACAAAATTTTCACTACCTTGTTGTATATTCATTCCTGTACATATGATCGATGATGTCAGAGAGCTAGCAGAAGTTTGAGCTGCAATACAAACGATTATATTGATATTGGAGCTGGGGACCGTTACCTCTTAATAATTGTAACGTTGCCGCCGTGCTTGATGTTCTTGATCTTCTTGCCGTCTCCTTGCCGATGTCTTCTCTGATCTTCTTGGGGGATCGGAGAGACCCACAGGACCAATCCTATGAGTGAGGGAACTGGCAGCGATGAAGACGTAGACCTCGACAACCTAGCTTCTAGGGGTCGAACTTGGGAGGGGTGGCTGGAGGCTGGGTTTTAGGAGATTAGGGTTTTAAGGGAGATGGGGAGAGTCAGAGTGCATTAGGGTTTCTTTAGATTCTTGGTTCTTTGTTTTACTGTGGCTTCAATGTTTTGTCACTAACCAAGATTTGCTTATTTTGTCTTGCATAGGACTCAAACTAGCTCTGTATAAATATAATCTAAGCAAACGGAAAAATCCAATCTTAATGCGTAACGTGCGCTAAACTAAACGCATGCTTGATTGAGATGGGAAAATTTCAAAACCACAGAAAATAGTGTCCTCGCATCGCGTGATCAGTAGAGCAAATACTGATCGAGTCAAAATCAAATTTTGAAATATGGAATTTGGTGATAACAGCAACGAAGATGAGGGCGATGCAACAACAAAGTCATGGCCTGTCTCAAGAAAGGAGTAACTTTTGTGGTTGAAGAAGAAATAATGTTCAAATTTACAGATACAACCAGTTTGCGCATTAAGCCTCACAATGCTCCTATATATGCTTGTTACTCAAATACAATAATATTGCCGTGGAAATAATAATGTTCAACCTGTACAATTACTTTACTGTCGCAGCTACAAATGATTGTAATTGTTTATAAATTAATAAAGTGTAGAATAACTGGTTTCATTCCACATCACTCCGGAGTGATTGTAGTAGTTGAGGATCCTCAAATGGCGGATACTATATATGTATATATGGAGCATACGTACTGTATGTATATGTTCGTATCATGAACTTCTTATACGATCTCGCCCAGAACAAAGGACATGCAATTTTATTACAACAACCATACGTGAAACCCTCACTCTCTAATCAGGATTGATGAATCAATAAGAAACTTTCTTATTTTGTATTGTCAAAAAGAAAAATAAATAAATAAACTACAACCCTAAAACCGGCCCGAAACCCGAAAACCACTCCCAATGTAAAGCCTCCCCTCTCTTCCGAACCCCAAAACCCTAAATCCTTAAAAAGTTAAAGAGTGATAGGAGCACAATGTGCGACGTTATTAATGTGTTATTATCCCTTATTTATGCTTTGTTAAGTCTATTTAGAGTAAGATAGAGTCATAATTTAGTTTAGTGTCCATTTGGTAGAGTTTTGGAGAATGTGTGCTTAATAATCAGAAAAATGACTAAGTATAGAAATCTGGAAATAAAGTAAAATATGTCTTTTTCGTGATTTTGAGGCTGGTGCTAAACTGATCTATCCTTTTCCAAATTTGCTGAAATTTGGTATGCATATAATTGGCAAGCTAAATTATATTGTGTCAAAATTTCAGATCAATCGGAGTTCGGGAAGTCACCCAAATGAAGGCTGCAACTTGGCAGTTTGAGCAAACCAATCCAGGGACTACCAGGATTTTCCTGGGACTGTGTCCTGACTTCCGGAAGTTCTGTGGGATATATCGCTTGGAACCAGAGAACGAACCATACGCCGTTGGAAAGCTCTACGAGTCTAGTTTCTCTGGGACTTAGAATCGCATCAAAATCTTTCTTGAGAAAAAAGTTATGCTGGTTTGAATGTACGAAGGTCAAGTCTGCCAAAAGAAGAAAACCTAAACCGAGTTCTACATGGATTTGGCTTACGAATGTGGATTGAATTCCATCCTTTGTGCAAGATTTTTGGCTGAATTAATTCATGAAAAACCTAAAGAGATATTGCTCAATTATTCAGTCATTATCTTGGGAATTTTCGGCAGAAAATAGAGAAAGAAAATCGCAACAAATCCTGATCAAATTCGGCAGAATTCCTGTGCACGTCATCCAACTTCCACGGACTCTCCCGGACAGCTCACAATGAATCAGAGTTCGAACCTTATATGGATAGAAAGCTACGGGAGTCTAGTTTCCAACCCAACTAGAATCACCTCAATATCTATTTTCTAGAGAAATATATTCTATAATCTTCACTCGAAGGTCAAATCTGCCAGCAGGATAAGTTTGAGAAAAACTAGGTTTTGTGAACCCTAGTTGCTGCCACCCTTTTGCCTCTATATATTGGACGATTTTTACACAGAAAAATATCTCTCTTATCACGCTCAAGCAAGGCCGAAACTCTACCAAAATAATCCCACAAAAATCCTATACAGTAAATTACCTAGCCGATTCCATCTCACCTTCACCAAGCTTGCCGATTGCAAGTGTTCTTCATCATCAAGTCATCCTTTGCCGATTCCTCTCAAGGTTTTGTTTAAAGTGTGATTTACTCATCTCTCATGGCTTGTAATTTTCTGTATAAATTCAATACTTTGTCTATGAAGATTGAATGGATGGTTGTATTTTGTTTTGGTTTTATGTATCTAATATTGGATTTCCGAAACTTTGTTATATGTTTTGGTTTTCTTCATATTTTATTTTGTGAACAGTAATTTTGATTTTATGGAATTGTGATTTAGGGCAGTAATTTCGTATGAATACTTGTATAGATTTGATTAATTTTCATGAGTTCGTGCATCACAAATTGTGTGCTTGAGGGCTGACTTTGTGGCTTCTCCTTAGGTACCGATTTTATATACCAAAATAATTTAGATTGCATCATACACGAAGTTGTTGTGATTTAGGTTGTTTAAATAGGGCGGATATAACCTTGAAAATTTGCATGTTCAAATATGATGAGTGACGCAATTACATGTTTGCATGTCTCCGATTCGGCTTACTGTGCTTATGTGCTTCTTGTGTTTAATTTCACGAAGTGTCTTTAAACCGATTAGTACCATGTTTAGGATTATACACGAAGTTAATTCTAAATACTTGTGAAGTCTTAACGATTAGATGAACCACGAAGGGCTCTAATTAGAATTGGAATCGAATCTGTCTAAGTGTTTGTATGAATAACTTGCTGCCGTATGTCATAATTGTGTGTTTTCGAATTTGCTGAGTTGTTTCTTGTGCCAAGTTTTGTGTGTGGAGATGATGATCAAATGTATATAGTAATTTAGGATTTAAATTCAGTAATTTTCAGTAGGTTTTAGAATTAAATATCAAACCCCCAATATGATTTTGTAATGCTTTATGTAATTGAACGCCCTTGATTTCCCCGGACTGAACGATCCCTACTTGTCATATACTAACGATGACACAAGAGGGTAATATTTGTATGAAGTTGTTTTGCAGGTACAATGTGCTTGGATAATAGCTCCATCAATTTTTGGCGCCGTTAGCTGTCCTCCTTGACCGAGCCTCCGAGCTTCGTTCCTGGCCCTCTTAGGTTTTACTCTGCCTCACTAACCCTAACCCCAACTCCAAACCCTCTTAGGTTTTATCCCAATCCATCGTCGAAGAAGATGATCAAGTTCGAGAAGAAGAAGTTCGATGCCCAACTCTACCAGTTGTTGGAGGACTATGGCCGGTCAGGTTCTCAATCGTCGCCGCCGGTAACGTCGGCTCCATGCAGCTCCTGCACATCCCTAAAACTTTGCGCGGTGACGTGAGCCGAAGCTCGCATACAATAATAAACCCTGCAATCGTTAGTAGTATAGAATAAGTAGGGATCGTTCTAGCCGGGGATTAAGGGTACCTGAAACATGAGAATGTTAATAAAAATATTCACAAACATATATGCATATAATTGTCACACTTATATACATATATACATATTCACACGAAATCAAGAGGGATTGAGATAGGATCGGTAGCACTAAGCTGCCCTAGACGACACACGACAATAAGAGAAACAAAAACAGAAAATTAAAAACCTAAGACTAATATTTACAAGTGATCATCATCTCTCACATAACATTTAGCACAAATGACTCTTTAACATGTAGATTAATATGCAAGAAGGTAAGGAACAAGTATGAATGTTGTTTCGACTTAACCAATTTCGATCCCAATTAGAGCCTACGAGGTCATCTAATCGTTGATTACTAGAGTCTTAAGATTAACTACGAGTATAATCCTAAGGTATGTGTTAACCGATTTTACTGGGCCAACAATTAAGCACATGAATCACAAATCGAAGACATGCAAACAAGCAAGGTTGTCAATCATCTTATTTAACATGCAAGTTCTAAGGGTTTTAAACTCTTTGCGAAAACACAAACCAAGACAACTACGAGTATGAATTATTCATGCTTTCAAGTTTGATGAAACCTAACACCTAGATTTACATGCAAACAACAAATGCTTAAGCACAACTAATGTTTCGGTTTATAAGGCATACTCCTTAGATTACTAATCGAATTAAGTTCTCAAACAACATCGCATACCTATTGTCCTAGTTATCAAACATAAAAATCTACAAGTCACATATCATAAATTAACATGCGAAGCATACAATTTATAAAACCAAAATTGATTCATACATAGACATACAAATCATCACCAAAAATTCATGAGTGTTTCATAGACAAAACTTAAACATAACTAGACAAAAATACTAAACCGAAGTAGGGAGTGGATCACACTTTGAGACACCTTGAGAGCTTCGCTTGGTGTGGATCCGGTGGAGTATTGATGATGGGGTGAGGCTGCTCGGCAGTAGGGTATGTCGGTAGTAGGTTATGGAGGAGAAGTTCCAAGATTCGGCAAGAGCAGAAACTTGGTTGAGGTGAGGTGAAGGTGGTTTTCGGTTTAGGTTTTTGTCTAGGATCTTTAGTGAATTTTGGTAGAGTTTAGGCCTTGTGTTTAAGCTTGAGATGAGATGATTTTTCTGTAGGAAAACATGGCTATATATAGAGGCAAATTCGGCAGAAACCCTAGGTAGAAAATCTAGTCCAAATCGGCAAAGGCAATCCTTGTGCAACGAGGTTTTGGTTCCTTCCTTTCTTGGTTCTTCTAGGAAACTTCTTTTTCTGATTTTCTTCCTTGGATTGGGCTGAATATCTTCATGAACCTCTTGTGTAGGCTTGACAACTCCATTTGGTGAGCTTGGTCCATGGAAAAATGCCCCAAACCCGCAAGAACACAAGACCGGCAGCAACTCGGCTGGAATGACCTTGCTCCAGTAAATCCGACATATCTCCCTTCTCGGAGCTCCAATTGATGCGATTCCAAGTCTCAGATAAACTAGACACATATGGCCATCTCCCCATAAAATATCTCGATCAAATTCCTTGTGAGTCGTCGGGAATGATTTTTCGAAGTTAGGACAAAGTCCCAGGAAAATCCTGGAAGTCCTTGGATTGGAATGCTCGGACTGCCGTTTTGCAGCCATCTTTTGGGTGACTTCCCGAACTCCAATTGATCTGAAATTTTAACACAACATTCCACAGCATATGAATATTAAGCACACCAAATGTCATAGAATACGGACAAGGATAGATCACAGTTTCATTCATCTCAAAATCACGAAAAAGACATATTTTGCAATATTTTCCAGATTTCTCAAACTTAGTCATTTTTCGGATTCTTAACCATTTTTCACCAAAACTCTACCAAATTGACACTAACTACATTACGACTCTATCTTAGACAAATAAGGGTTAAACAAAGCATAAACGAGGGTATAAACATGTAATATCGTCGCACATTGTGCTCCTATCAACTACCCCACACTTATCCTTTGCTAGTCCCTTAGCAAACTAAATAAAACTAAGACTCTAAACAAGCTAGTGCCCCTAACAATTTGTCTCAGGCTCGTATGTACACATAGCTTTCAAGTTAATGCATGAGAATGCTAAGCACGAAAATTCCAAGTTTCATGAACATGCGACATCAATATGAACATATAAGAGCAAAAGGTAAGCATGTAAACATGTCAAAGCTAATTCAATCCTCCTCACTAGGCATACTCTCTTCTTTTCTCTCGAAGCATGGTAATTCACTCATAAGTATATGCAAGCGAAAGATAATGAATTACAAAGAGTGACTTGCATATATCAAAGAAACGAAAGCACTTTGTGAATTTTTATGGAAAAACCTCATATGATAACTATATGCACCAATGAACCAAAACCATATGCTTACTCTTGAGATAATCTCCACAAATCAAGTTTAACCATCTTAAGAATCATGAAAAAGATCAATAAAAGGGTTGCAATGGGGCTAGGCTAAGAGGTATTCGATATTTGGATAAGGAGGCTTAAAAACGTCACCGTGGCCTTTGGCAAAGCTCAAATCTCCTTATGTCTTCTCGCCAAGGGTCAAATTTCATCTTGTTGGACCCATACTTCATTCTTTTCCTCCCATAACATTACAACAATAATCAAGACAATAACCATGAACAAAATTTTTTCTTTTCTTTTTCAAGCCGTGCCTTACATCTTTCTTTTCTTGCTCTCGGTATCTTTTTCTTTTTCTTTTGGTCCGAGCAAAAATGTTTCAAAATTTTTCATTCTTTCTTTTTCTAAGGCACGGCATACATATACACTTTTCATAAATTCATGGCTAAGTCTACCCCACACTTGTTCTTCTTCATCACTTCACGCAAAAACTCCTTCAAAAATCAAGCTTTGCCGACACACAATGGTCAAGACATCACTATACTAAGTTCATGGAAAGTGTTTAAGGGTGATGAAAGAAAAGGCTAATCGTAGGCTCAAAAGGGGTTTACTAAGGTGTCCCACGACGGGCTCCAATATGGCTCATGCTTTATTTGGCAATGGTGGTAAACCTAAATGATCTTTATTCAATCACATTCAAAATCAAGGTAGTTTATGATTAAAAATGTTTTGAAAATCAACAAGAGTAAGTTCTAGCGTTCTAGAGTTCATTAAAAAGCTATGGCACATAATCATTGAATAATCAAAGAATAATGAGGTTCATATAATATCAAGCTCAAAATTTTCAGAATTTTAGCACTCATGAAGAAAGCAAGTTGGCTCTAAAGCTCACATAGGTTATTATGGAAACAAACTAGCTAAAACATGCATGCTTCGTTAATCAACAAGTCCTACATGCTCCTACCAATGCACATAATCCATGAAACTCACAATTTTAATTGTATGCATAACCATCATCTATGTATGCAAAGAGGAGAAAAACATCATTGACATATTAGGGGCATCCTAAGACTCAAAACAAACAAATTTAAACACTCTATTTTTGTGGAACAATTTTCTGAAATTTTCTTTTCTAACTAAGCACACGAAAACATAAACGGAATACGTTATCCCACCCCACACTTAGAAAATTACATTGTCCTCAATGTAAGCACAAATCTATATCAACGAATTTCCTAAGCATGCGATTGTCTAACATATACCAACATATCATCACAAATCAAAGAAAAAGAGAAGGGTTAAGAAATTTCAAACTCTCGGTGATGGCTCCTTCATTTTTCTTTGATCGACTTGGGTTGCCTCCCAAGTAGCGCTTTGTGTTTATAGTCCATTGCTTAGACTTTTCACCGCGTGTTTTGTGTATTCATTGTGCCATATGCAGCTCCGCAGTTGGGGCAGCAGCCCCTCTCGGCAGTAAGATTTTCTTGGCAGGCAAGCTTCTCTCGGCAGACGTGTCTTCTTTTCTTGAGGCCTGATTTTGGGTATGTTCCACTATCCTAATGCAACAGTGTTCTGAATAAATGTTGTAGTGGACACACAGAGCTTTCCATCGGTATAAAATTCGCCTCAATCGGACTAGCAGAATTACTCTTTGTTTGGCCATCAATCGGACCTATTGATCTGTCCAGTTTTCTGCTTCGCCAGATTGACCTTCGGGCACTCAAATTGAAACTGGGAACGGCTCGTAGCTCCAAATCCACTTCTGTAAAATCCTACGGAAAGTAGACTCAGAGATCTTTCCAACAGTGTATGGCTCACTTTCCCAGGTTTTGTGAGCTGAAAACGGCAGCCATCCAAAGTCGACGGACTGCACTGCCCGATTTCTGTTTGGGCAGAAATTTCCTCTTTTCTGCACTTTTTCTTTCCAAGTTCGACCTGCACACACACAAAACACATCAAAACGAACAAATACAATAAACTAAAATGCAAGAATATACAAATTCTATACTTAAACAAATTTTTCAAGGTATTACAAGAATTTTTCAAGCTATACACAACATCAAAGATTCAAGGTACGTGGAGCAGAGGAGCAAACTGTGCAATGGACTTGTGCAGCCCATGGTAAGGCATGCTTTATCCGATATACCTCAAAACTTTAAAGACTCAAAAAAAGATTTTCAAAAATTTACAAAGCTAACATTCAAACAAATCAAGATTTTATAATCCCCGGCAACGGCGCCAAAAATTGACGTGAGCCGAAGCTCGCATACAATAATAAACCCTGCAATCGTTAGTAGTATAGAATAAGTAGGGATCGTTCTAGCCGGGGATTAAGGGTACCTGAAACATGAGAATGTTAATAAAAATATTCACAAACATATATGCATATAATTGTCACACTTATATACATATATACATATTCACACGAAATCAAGGGGGATTGAGATAGGATCGGTAGCACTAAGCTGCCCTAGACGACACACGACAATAAGAGAAACAAAAACAGAAAATTAAAAACCTAAGACTAATATTTACAAGTGATCATCATCTCTCACATAACATTTAGCACAAATGACTCTTTAACATGTAGATTAATATGCAAGAAGGTAAGGAACAAGTATGAATGTTGTTTCGACTTAACCAATTTCGATCCCAATTAGAGCCTACGAGGTCATCTAATCGTTGATTACTAGAGTCTTAAGATTAACTACGAGTATAATCCTAAGGTATGTGTTAACCGATTTTACTGGGCCAACAATTAAGCACATGAATCACAAATCGAAGACATGCAAACAAGCAAGGTTGTCAATCATCTTATTTAACATGCAAGTTCTAAGGGTTTTAAACTCTTTGCGAAAACACAAACCAAGACAACTACGAGTATGAATTATTCATGCTTTCAAGTTTGATGAAACCTAACACCTAGATTTACATGCAAACAACAAATGCTTAAGCACAACTAATGTTTCGGTTTATAAGGCATACTCCTTAGATTACTAATCGAATTAAGTTCTCAAACAACATCGCATACCTATTGTCCTAGTTATCAAACATAAAAATCTACAAGTCACATATCATAAATTAACATGCGAAGCATACAATTTATAAAACCAAAATTGATTCATACATAGACATACAAATCATCACCAAAAATTCATGAGTGTTTCATAGACAAAACTTAAACATAACTAGACAAAAATACTAAACCGAAGTAGGGAGTGGATCACACTTTGAGACACCTTGAGAGCTTCGCTTGGTGTGGATCCGGTGGAGTATTGATGATGGGGTGAGGCTGCTCGGCAGTAGGGTATGTCGGTAGTAGGTTATGGAGGAGAAGTTCCAAGATTCGGCAAGAGCAGAAACTTGGTTGAGGTGAGGTGAAGGTGGTTTTCGGTTTAGGTTTTTGTCTAGGATCTTTAGTGAATTTTGGTAGAGTTTAGGCCTTGTGTTTAAGCTTGAGATGAGATGATTTTTCTGTAGGAAAACATGGCTATATATAGAGGCAAATTCGGCAGAAACCCTAGGTAGAAAATCTAGTCCAAATCGGCAAAGGCAATCCTTGTGCAACGAGGTTTTGGTTCCTTCCTTTCTTGGTTCTTCTAGGAAACTTCTTTTTCTGATTTTCTTCCTTGGATTGGGCTGAATATCTTCATGAACCTCTTGTGTAGGCTTGACAACTCCATTTGGTGAGCTTGGTCCATGGAAAAATGCCCCAAACCCGCAAGAACACAAGACCGGCAGCAACTCGGCTGGAATGACCTTGCTCCAGTAAATCCGACATATCTCCCTTCTCGGAGCTCCAATTGATGCGATTCCAAGTCTCAGATAAACTAGACACATATGGCCATCTCCCCATAAAATATCTCGATCAAATTCCTTGTGAGTCGTCGGGAATGATTTTTCGAAGTTAGGACAAAGTCCCAGGAAAATCCTGGAAGTCCTTGGATTGGAATGCTCGGACTGCCGTTTTGCAGCCATCTTTTGGGTGACTTCCCGAACTCCAATTGATCTGAAATTTTAACACAACATTCCACAGCATATGAATATTAAGCACACCAAATGTCATAGAATTCGGACAAGGATAGATCACAGTTTCATTCATCTCAAAATCACGAAAAAGACATATTTTGCAATATTTTCCAGATTTCTCAAACTTAGTCATTTTTCGGATTCTTAACCATTTTTCACCAAAACTCTACCAAATTGACACTAACTACATTACGACTCTATCTTAGACAAATAAGGGTTAAACAAAGCATAAACGAGGGTATAAACATGTAATATCGTCGCACATTGTGCTCCTATCACGCGGCGACTCCACTGTGCTAATGGGAAAAATACAATGATGAAGATCGAGGTCCATTAATAAGATATTAATGCGGGCATGACCGGTATCGATGCTTACCTTAACCAGCTCGTCCCCCTTATTGCTGTGAGTTTTTAACTGCGTGTGGTGGTTTTTACTGGAGATTTTGACTGATCTGAGGATTAAATTTGATTTTGTTTTTTTGTTGATTTTGCGTGTGGTGCTAGGATAATATTGCTGGTTTGATCTCCACTAAGGGTGATTTGAAGAAAGTCAGTGTACGTGGAGGATGCTAAGCACAAGGTGAGCTACTCAGCTAGCTTTTCATAGTTTCTATTATAAATGGTGTTTATCATATCATACTTATTGAATTTGGATGCGATGATATTTATATATATCATTCTAATATATTGATAAGAAACTGATTGAATTCTCTGCTGCTGTTTACATTCAACCTCGACTTTACTTTGTTTGTTACGCAACTGATTTTCATTTTCTATTTGATGGTCCTAGTAAACTCCCACTGTATCGATTTCATTTCAGGAGTGTAAACAGGTTTGAGCAATTCGTTTAAACATAATACAGGAGTAGTCCTTGTTTGATCAGTGAGCCATGACACCATATATTTGGAGGTGGTCTGCACAGAATATAGGTGAAATTTATACCCTCAAGAAGAAATTTGAATTAAGCTTTTGCCAAGGGAACCACATAAGATAATATAACGTACATATTATTATCAGTAAGCAGTGCTTACTATGCACTAAGCAAGCAGCCCTCCAAGACACGATCAGAGGGAAACAATTTAAATTCTTAGCAAGAACTTATATATCAAGAATTTTTTAAATAACCTACAAGGTATAATGAGTAGCACGCATTACATATGAGATTTAAACAATAAGACATATTCACTTATCTATGTCGACCCTTTGCATATGTATTCTGAAGATATCATCAACTTAATTCATCTTTCAATAAAAATAAGGGCTGATGATAAAAAGGTCAATTTTACTCTACTTAATGATAAAAGGTTGGTAGTTGTTTGATAATGATAATTAAGTCACTTAATAAAAACTCTTAAACCTTTACCCACAAAGTTGTAACTAATTACAACTTGTGCCTCTATGTATAACTGCTCGGTTTTATTATTCCAGATCCGAGAGAGTGAATAACAAAACCTTGAATTCGTCGAGATCTCTAGTCATTCCGTTGTCTCCTCCGCAATCCATTCTGCCATTCCAGCCATTCCCTTATTATCTCCTCCGCGGCTGCGTCCAAGTCAAGCCCAACGCCGTCGTCTTCAAGTCCAGCGCCGTCATCTTCAAGGTCCAGCGCCGTCGTCTTCAAGTCCAGCGCCCTCGTCTTCAAGGTCCAGCACCGACATCGTCTTCAAGGTCCAACGTCGCTGTTTTCAAGGTCTAGCGTCGTCGTCTTCAGGTTCGATTTGGTTTTTGTGCTCTGAATGGCTTTATGGATTGTGTATTGAGTGGCTTTATGGAATCTAATTGTCGATTGCTCTGTTGGATTGAATGCATTTTGTTTTTGTGCTCTGAATGGCTTTATGGATTGTGTATTGAATGACTTTATAAAATCTAATATGGATTTGGTGGAGTATAATTGTCGATTGCTCTATTGGATTGATCATTTTGTGCATCGAGAATTCGAGATCATGTAATGCATTGTAGTTTGCAGAGAACTGACTGATCATTAAGGTTGAGGGGTGTCTCAGCAGGCTCAAAGGAGAGTTTTCAAGTATAAGTAGCTGCTTACTTTAATAAACACAACTAGAATAGTTTTATTCCTGTGTCCACCAGCCTCTTCGACTGCCTTTTGTTTTCTTGTTTGTTAATCTCCTAGTTCATAGCCTACTCAAGGCTCAACCGCTTGTAGGAGCCAACTTTAGTTCTAGTCTCCCTTATTATTATGTTCTTCTCAAATACCAACATATATACTCTGCTGTTTGCAGTTGATTTGTATAGATTTTCACGTTCCAAATAATTTTCAGTTATATGAGTAGTCTCTAGAATTTTCCTCATTTAATGCAAAACCCTGCAACATCTTCTTTTGGTGGTGATGTTCATTCTGATAAGTCTTGCAACTGTTTCTAATCTCTAATGTCAAGTTTGAGTATGAGATCCTACACATTGCTACTCACCTAATCTCTAATGTCAAGTAACTGTTTTTGTAACTACTGGTATAACTACATGCAAACATGAATAATAATGTAACTAGTAATGTACCTATAAAATGTAAATGTGCATGTTAAATTGCTTTTGTAACTGCTTCTGTAACTACAAGTAAACATGAATAATAATGTAACTAGTAATGTACCTATGAAAAGTAACTGTGTAACTAGTAACGTACATGTTGTTGACTATAAACACATAATTTCAAGTAACTAGTAATGTACCTATAAAATATAACTGCTTTTGTAACTACTGGTGTAACTACAAGGAAATATGAATAATAATGTAACTAGTAATGTACCTATAAAAAATAATTATTTTTGTAACTACTAGTGTAACTACAAGCAAACATGAATAATAATGTAACTAGTAATGTACCTATAAAATGTAACCGATTCTGTAACTACAAGCAAACAGGAATAATACTGTAACTAGTAATGTACCTATAAAAAATAACTGTGCATGTTAAATTGCTTTTGTAACTGCTTCTGTAACTACAAGTAAACATGAATAATAATATAACTAGTAATGTATCTATAAAAGTAATTGTGTAACTAGTAACGTACATGTTAATGACTATAAACACATAATTTCATGTAACTAGTAATGTACCTAGTTGTAGTCTCTATTTGATCTTGTTGTTAAGTTTGTTTGTGATTAGCAACTGTTGTGGTTTTTTATTATTCTCTTTGGACATATAATTGTTAGTGTACCTATCTTGTAACTATTATTTACTATTGTACTATTCAGGAAAACAATGGCAAAACCAAAAGGTAAAAACATTGAATCCGATGACGACATTGACTATGAAAACAGAACCAAAATAAAGAATGATTTCAGAACAAGAAAAACACTGAGAATAATGGAAACAAAGAAGCAGAAAGTTGCTGATACGGAGCAGCATGTAATGTAGCTGGTATTGTAACTAGAAATGTAGATGACATGTAACTCTGATAGTACAGTTACATAGGCAGTTACTTGGGCTACTGTTCTTACAAGTATATGCATTTGCAATTCTAATATTTTTCTTTCTTTAACAACAATGTACAAAAAAAAAAAAAAACAAGAGCTAAAAGAAAAGTTGCCGAATCCAGTAATGATGGAGAAGATGCTCAAAATCAACAGAAGAAGAAGAAGAAGAAAGAAGAAGAAATGATTTGAGAAAGGAAGAAATGAAGAGAGTGAGGAAGAGCAAGAAGTTGTAATGGAAGACGAAACAGTGGGAAAAATACAAAGCATACAATACAGATGTCATCTGTCAAACTTTGCAGCATTTAAAAAAGGAATAAATGAAGAGATAGTTGAGGAATTAAAGAACGGTTTTTTTTATGAGTTGTTTGAAGCTTTTTATGAAGAAAAAGTAAGCAGTACGGTGATTGGGAAAGTCGACAAGCAAATGTGGCTGATTTTGGAATCATTTGACCCCAAAGAAGAGGTGTTTGTGTTTGGTGGATAGAAGTACAAAATTACTGATACCATTACATATGAAATTCTTGGATTGCCCAAGACTGAAGATCGGGTAGAAACTGCTGAATTAGACCAAGAGGTTGGAGATGTGTTGGTTCAGTTATTTGGTGAGAGAAAAAAAAAAGACAGGATTCAAAGAGACATGGTGCAAAGTGCAAAGTAATGTACCTATAAAATATAACTGCTTTTGTAAATACTAATGTAACTAAAAGCAAAAAATAATAATAATGTAACTGGTAATGTACCTATAAAAAGTAATTGTTTTTGTAACTAGTAATGTTACTATTGCTGACTATAAACACCTAATTTCATGTAACTAGTAATGTATCTATAAAATGTAACTGCTTTGTAACTACTTGTGTAACTACAAGCAAAACAGAATAATAATGTAACTAGTAATGTACCTATAAAAAGTAACTGTTTTTGTAACTAGTAATGTACATGTTGCTGACTATACTTTTGTGTAACTGTTTTGCTTGAATTAGCATTCGGTGGACAATCTACATGCGAGGAATCTTCACTATTACATGTGCGAGAAGCTGTTTGAACATTTAGGAGAATCAACAATGTTGTTTTTCTCGATGACACATCAGAATCAATTTCACCACACGTTGTTAATGTTTCAAACAGATCCGCCCCAATTTTTCCACCTCGACTCATTGCAGCCAAGTAGACGAAATCGTGACAACGCCTAGAAAGATGCAAAAAAAAATGGTAAGCAGATTTTGCCCAAGTCTAATATGTATTGTACGCAAAGAGAGAGTATTTTCTTTAGTTTTCTCATGGCTGTTTTATGACACTTAAATTGTAGGCAAAAATGATTGAAATTTGGATTAAGGCAGTAAAAGATCAAGCAGGGGAAATGCTTAACGAGAGTTTTAGGATGAAGTATCACGATTCAAGCACCTAAGAAGAATTTATATTGAAGAGAAAGAAGCTCACTGCAAAAGATGTGAAGACGATCAGATATATCCAAGCAAATTTTGAAGAGAGCGAGATCTGTATCCATAAGTTTAAAACAATAAAAGGAGAAAGCCCACCTCAACAACAACCCTCCTCGTAAATAAAAGTTTTTTAACTTATAAGTTAAGATCTCTGCACAAGAAGTCATATTGTAACAGAAGATGTAACTGGAAATAAATAATGTAACTGACAGGGTAACTGTGTAACTATGTATGTAACAGGCAATGTAACTTTTACAGTAACGGGCTTTGTTTTGTAGCTACATATGTAACTGGCTAGATTTTTTCTTTGGCAAACAGATTAGATTGCAGCGCATTTATAATGTACTACATGAACAGGCTTGCCGATGAGAGAGATTTTGAAGATAAGTCAGATATTATGAAGTTTCGATCCGAAGTGATCAAGAAGTTACTAAATCATCAGAAAAGTTGGATATCGATACAAGATAGGAGAAGAAAAGTATCGTTTAAGTAGAGACTGTTCATTGATTTTCATATGCTTTTAGGGAACTATGTTATATTCACAGTTATTTAAAATTGTTGACTTGTAACAATTCAAGTAACTGGTCATGTAACTAGAGTGGTAACTGTGCATGTAACTATCATTGGTATCAAGTAACTATAAATGTAACTAGCATTGTAACTAGTATGGTAACTGTGCATGTAACTATGCTGGGTATAAAAGTAACTGAAGTGAAGATGAAACTAACTACACCACTAAATGACATGGTGATAAAAAGAGATGTAACTAGTAATGTAGCTTTCAAAAGTAACTGTGCATGTAACTGTTTCTGTAACTACTGGTGTAACTACATTCAAACATGAATAATAACTTACAATACATGAGCCATTCACCACATGAACAGTACAAGATTGCTAGATTTTATATATTTCATATATTCCCTTTAACTTTGCAGCGTGCCGCTGCACAATGCATATAAAAGAAAATTTCTTATGGAAATGTAACTAAAGATATAACTGGAAATGAATAGTGGATCTGTCAGGGTAACTGTTAGAAAAAATTTGTAACTATTAAAGTAACTGAAGATTTAACTGGAAATAAATAATATAACTGACATGGAAAGTGTTAGAAAACAATTTGTAACTATAAAAGTAACTAGCATTGTAACTAGTGTGGTAATTGAGCATGTAACTATCCTTAGTATCAAGTAACTGTAAAAGTAACTAGCATTGTAACTAGAGTGGTAACTGTGCATGTAACTATCTTTGGTATCAAGTAACTATATGTAATACCCCGTACATTTTAAAAAGAAAATTAATTATATGTACATGTAAATGACTCGTTATTAATATTTGTATTGAGACGAGCAAATTGGTGTTTGTCGGGAAATCTAATTGAACCCGGTGATTACTAAGAATGCACGGAGATTGAAAATGTAAAGATTTGAGACGATATTGCTCTAATCGCAAAATTTTCACAGATATAGTTTATTAAATAAATATATTCAAGGTATTAAGTGATTAAAATAAAATAAAAGCATTTAGATTGTTCAATGTATCGCCGCTGAATCTCAGTCTTTAAATCGCATTTGAAAGAGATGAGGACTAGAAAAAAAATATTAAAAAAATGAGGGGGTTCTAGAGTCGGTTGAACCGACTTAAAGGAAAGAAAAAATACATAAAAAGAAGAGAAGGGGAAAGGACCTCTCTGATCACCGACAGACCGACTCTATCTCGAGCTGCTCTGCAGCGACGGAGCTTTGCTCCTCCTCCCTCGTCCGGCCGTCTCCCGATGCGGAGATGATGGCCACGGCTTCGCCATGACGTCACAGTCCACCCCATGCCTCTGGTTTATCATACATGCTCTGGTGACTGATAAACAAAGAAGAGAAGGTAGTGAGTATTCTGATTCCGACCACGGCGGGAGGCAAGACAGGTAGCTATACCTTCGTGTCGTCGACCTTACTGCGGTTTGGTTTTTAAAGACAAGTTTAAGGAGGGGGATTCGATGAATTGAAGCTCAGGGTTTTGTGTGGTTTTCTGCTCTTGTCTGGACTTGTAATTTCGATTCAGGTATCAAAAATAATCCTCATGTTGAGCTCTACATGTTGTTATAGTTAGTTTTGGGATTGGTTGTGTTTTGGAGCAATTGGATTTTGGGCAATGTTATTCGGGTGATATATATTACAAAATGATTTTCATAACACCTTAAATCCGGATTAATCTCTCTTAATCTAGGTCAGGGTGTCACACTATAAAAGTAACTAGTATTGTAACTAGAGTGGTAACTGTGCATGTAACTATCTTTGGTATCAAGTAACTATAAAACTAACTGAAGTGAAGATGAAACTGACTCTGTAACTACACTAGTAAATGGTTATGCAACTAATTATGTGCATTGTCATTTCATCATATAACTGATTAAAGTGACAAAAAGAGATGTTTCATGTAACTAGTAATGTAGCTTTCAAAAGTAACTTGATAGGAGCATAAAGTGCTACGTTCTTAATATGTTTATGCCTATATTTATACATTATTTAGCCCTTATTTGCTTAAGATTGAGTCATAATATAGAGTCATGAGCTTTTGGTAGAGTTTTAATGAAATCATGCTTAAAAGTCGGAAGTTTACAGAAATTTGACTAAGTGCTAAAAATCGGAGTCCTCAAATGTTTCGTTGAACCTGTAAAGCTTCCATGTTACTTTTGATGGAATTTTCTTCTCTTATGAGCAGTATATACATTGATGATTGAGAAATGGAAAAAGTTAGAGTAATTGGAGATAAAAAAGCTGCCGAAAATTGCTAAGCAAGTTCGGATCCAGTAAGTTCCAGGAATTTCATGGGCACATCACTCAACTTCCAGAATTTCCCCAGAACAGCTAATTTGGAACTAGATGGCGTGCCATATATGCATGAAAAGATCTCTGAGTCTAGTTTCCAAAGAATTTAGAATCACATCAATAGCTATTTTTCTGAAGGAAGTTATGCTCGATTGAAGACACAAAGGTCAATCTGCCGAGAAGAAATCAAGTATAGGACACAAAGAGAAGCAGCAGCGCAGCCTCAGTCCCTGCTGATAGGCTGCAGTGCCAGCCTTCAAAACTTGCAGCCTCTGCCGTAGCGCAGCGCTCGCAGCCTGACACTCGCGCAACCGCACAACGAGACATGCAGCCTGCCGAGAAGCACGCGCACTGACACTCGCGCTGCCGAGTCGTGTCCAATCACGACATGCCCGTATCTGATACGTGTTTAGGCGTATCCAACACATGACCAGGGGTATCCAATGATGTATACACGTATCCATGTCAAGGATGCCGATGTATCAGATACGTGTCTGATACCGGCACCCATGCTGTCGAGAAAAGTCGACACTGACATTACTGCTGCAGAGAAGTTGTTGCGCAGCATGCTGCACATGCCGAGGCTCATGTGCGCGCCAGCCCCCGCACCTGCCCTACCAGCATGCACACGCCCTGCAAGTGCCCTACACGTGTCCTGCCGAGAAGCAGCACCAGTATCCGATAATAGGCTGCAGCTGCGGAGAGCCTGAAACTCTGCCAAGGAAGCTTCCGAGAGGGCTGCAACGGCACAAGATGTGTCCTAGAACATCAAGGAAGATGAAAACGTGTCCTAGGCGTGTGAAACATGTGAAGACCAAGTCTAGGCCGGTCAAGACAAAGGAACCTAGTCCAACTAGGGAAAGAAAATCCCATACCGTTTCAATTAAGGAAACCAATTCTCAAGAGGATTTTCTAACCCATTTTGGACTAGGAAAAATCTCAAACTGCACAGCACCTTCTCCTATAAATAGAGGCCGGCACCATGAAGAAAATCTGTCACGTCTTAAGCCAAAGCAAAACTCCAAAGCTCTACCAAATACTCTACCTTAAGTCTTAGAAAGAAACACAAAAGAAAAACTTTTCCACCACCATCCAGAAAATCCTTGTCGTTCCACCTTTAACCTTCATCCGTCCAACATACTTCGAAGCATTAAAGGTGTCTAAAAGTGTGATCCATTCGCTACTCATGGCTTGTACTTCTTTTATTTTTCGATACTATGTCTATGTAGTTCGGATATTCTTTTGGTATTAGTTTATATGTCGATGTATGAACAATTTGTTTATTTGGTTTTGTATGTTAAATTCAATATATGATTTCGATTCTTGGTATTAGGTCTTTTGATGCATGCCTTGTTTTAATTCTTGATTTCGTACTTGGTTAGTTTTAAGGATTCGTGTGCAACCGAGATTGCTGCCCTATACAATTGCGATGTATTATGGGTGTCGATTTCATATGCCGTAGCATCATAGGTCAAATTAGATCAACGAGTCGGTTTGGTTTGTGTTGTAGCTTAAGGGTTAGAATAATTCTTAAAACTTGTTTGTTTAATATGAAGAGTGACGCCTTACATGTTAACTTCTTTCCAACTAAAAAGATTTCATGCCTTATATGCTACTTGTTTAATTGCTGCAATAAGTGTCTTTAAACCGGTTAGCTGAAGATTAGGGTTATGCAATAAGCTAATTCTAAGTATCTTCGTGAAATCTAAATAATTAGTAAACCAATAAGATGCTAATTAGGTTGAAACTAAGTCGAGTCTAGGATATTTCAAGCATGTGTTCGTGAGTCCCTACTTGTTACTTGTTTCGTTTTATGAAAGTTATGGTATGTGCTTTGTGTGAAAGATGTCGACCAACTTGTATATAGTAGTTTTAGTTTTATTTTCATGTCTTAGTCATTAGGGCAGTAGCTGCTGATCATCATCAAAATCCCCCAATTTTCGGTTCATGTTTGTATATGTGTGAATATATATTTTTTCTAACCTTTTTCATGTCAGGTACCCTTAACAATTGTAGGGTTATTATTGAAGATGTGCTTAGCCAACTCGTCAATTATTTGCGCCGTTATCGGGGATTATAAAAGCTTGACATGTTTAACTGTTAATTGTTTTGTAAATTTTCGTGTTATGTAAAGTTTGTGTTGTAAATTTTTGCTGGAAGTTTTGTTGTGAAGTAGAAATATGCTTTGGCATGTAGAGTTTAAATATCTAAAAATTATATGATGTATGCCGAATGTGCTATGATGTAATAACTTAGTTAAACTGCTAGGAAGTTTAGAGGATTATTTGTGTTGGATCGATTTTGAGTTTCGAGGGGAAGAGAAATAGGCAAGGTCGCTTTTGTTAATATTATCCTTAACCCTTCATGTTATCTTTCGAGGTCTCATGAGGTTGAGGGCGGCTTTTATTGACACTTGTAGAAACTGTCAACACGAGGTTCTTAACTGAGTAAGGGGCAAAATGTTCGCCTATAAGTGTGTTTTCCTGACTTAGACTCAAAGGTTTGTTAAATTAGATCTCAGAGGCCCACAAATTGTTTTCTTTTCTCTTTTGAAGAAGGGCGATAGGGGACTTGTCCTCCGTGGTTACCAACAAATGAGTCTTGCCTTGAGCTATTTTCGGATGACACGCCTAGCCTTCTGAAAACATGGAACTTTGTGTCTAGACGATGTAACGTAGGCCGCACGTCCACCGACCTTTGAAACTTGAGATAGATTCGGCATGAGTGCAATTCTAAACATACAAGAAAACGTTTTGTGGTTCAAACTTTCAAGGTATATCGGAATAAGCATGATACTACCTTGAGCTGTTTCAGCTCATTGCACTGTTATCTCCTCTGCTCTACGTACCTTGAGAGTTAGAACAAATTTAAAAGCAATTAGACTTAGAAATTTCGACTTCACCATAAAAAAATTTCGTGTGTTTTTGCTCTTCTTGCCGTGTGTACTTCCTTTTTGCTGATTGTTTATAGCTTGAAATTGCTTCAAATTTTTTTGAAATTGCCAATGTCGTGGCTTGTAATTGCCTTGTATATTCTTGCTTTCTATATGTCTTCAATGATTCTAACTTGCTTCATGTTGAAAAATTTCAGAATAGTGAATGTGCGAGTCTAATCTTTGGACAAGAGACAACCACGGACGCTTGCAACGAATCAACAAAGACCTTGCCCTTGCTATCATAACGTCACTGCCCCCATCTGACACCTTTAGCTCTGCATCATCACCATCACCACCTTCTAGCCCTAGTTCGGCCTCTCTAGTTACTTCATCGTGTGATCTTGATATAGAGGGACCCGAACTTGAGATCTTTGCCGAGCCTCACTTGCAAGATTTCGTTTTCAACTTTCCCGAGCGACCAATCATGACTTCGATCCGTGCCCAAAATGGACATGTCACCGGAGGAAGAACCGTACCCGCAAATATCACTTTCCCTCCATGCGCAACCGGCAAGAGTGGGGAGTTTGAATTGAAAAGTGGATTTCTCCACCAATTGAGGCCATATCACGGTTTGGCGGGAGAAGATCCGAACAAGCATCTTCAATGGTTTAACTTTACCACTGAAAGCATGTGCCCTACAAGTGTCGATATTCAACACTTCAAGATGAAGGCTTTTCCGTTTTCGCTTGAGGACCAAGCCAAGAAGTGGTTATTCGAGGTGCCAACCGGTCGTATCATTTCGTGGGAGACGATGGTGAATGAGTTTCTACTCAAGTATTATCCGGCATCTCGTATCACTGATTTGAGGAAGCAAATCACGAGCATACGGCAAGGAGGAGATGAGATGTTTTCTGACTATTACAAGAGGTATAAAACCCTTGTTGCTTCGTGTCCATCTCATGGCTTTAGAGAGGGGCTACTTCTTCAGTATTTTTATGAGGGCTTGCGTCTCATGGAGAGAGAGTTTCTAGATTCGGCGGCTCAAGGTTCTTTCCTTGAGCTTGATCCTACACCGGCCAAGAACTTGTTGGAGATCCGAGCATTGAATAGTCAACAATTTGGCATGTCGCGAGACAATGCCTTGAAGCACAAAGTGAATGAGACTTCATTGAGTTCGGCATTGCAGAATAAGGTTGACAAGCTATCAGATATGGTAGCGAGTCTCATGCGAGGGAAGAGAGCACAAGTGTGTGGAGTATGCACGGAAGATCATGCAATCGATCAATGTCCACAAGTGTTGAGTGAGGGATATGAGGAGGCCAATGCAATCGGCTTCCAAGGAGGACAAAAGTATAACCCTTACTCAAACACTTACAATCCAAGATTTCATGATCACCCCAACTTTCGATGGTCTAACAATGATAATGTTCAAAGGCCACCGAATGCAGCCCCATACCAACCGAGAGCACCCTTTGTGCCGAGACAACCTTTTCAGCCGAACCAAGGGCCGAATCAAGCTATGCAACCGAACAACCAAGCCATGCTGTTTCAACCTATGCCGAACCAAACTCAAGCCACACCAAGCAACCCCAACTACGATGCATTGATCCAATCTCTTTCGAGTGCTACTCAAGTTTTTCTTGCGGGGCAACAAACTCACTCGAAAGACATAGCTGAGTTAAAAACTCAAATGGGGGTCGTGGACTTCATGGGAAAGATAACCGAGCAAGGGAAGTTACCGGGAGGAGTTATTAAAAATCTGGGACATGAGCATGCCAAAGTGATCACAACTAGTAGTGGACGAGTGTTGGAGGAGCCACGAGCTAAAAATCCAAGGAAGAAGGCTCTCGGCACAAGTGTAGAAGAGGAAGATGCAACCAGCACTGATTCTGCCGAGGCTGCAGAGCAAGCTGACCTGCAGCCTGCCACTGCTGAGCTACAGCCTGCCGATGTCACTGCCGAGAGAGTTGCCGAGAGAGAGAGAATGAGGAATGAGCTCGAGAAAGATCCCGCAACTGATGAGTCGCCAAAACGAGCATCAAGCAATAATAACCCTACAGAATATCGTTAGTAGTATAAGCAAGTAGGGATCGTTCTAAGCCGGGGATTAAGGGTACCTGAAATATGAGAATGTTAATACAAATATTCACAAATACATATGCACACAATTGTCACACTTATATACATATATACATATTCACACGAAATTATGGGGGATAAAAGGCTCGGCAGCAAAGCTGCCTTTAAATTCCTAGACATGAAATTAAAGTCCTAATTTACTATATACAAGTGATCATCATCTCTCACACAAAATAGTTCACACAAAAGACTCTTTAACATATAAACTCGCATGCAAGAAAGTAAGGAACAAGTATCAACATGTTTAGATTCAATTTTAGTTCCGACTACAACTTAGTTGTAAGACTTCTCAAGTTCTTAAGATCGACCTTTTGAGTATGGACCCTAGAATATATGTTAATCATTTTGAGACTTAACAATTAATCGCAATAGTCTAAATCGGAGACATGCAAAACAAGTAAGGTTGTCAATCATCTTATTTTAAACATGCAAGTATCTAAAGTATTAAACCCTAAGTGAGCAACACAAATCAAAGCGACCTTTTGAGTATGGCAACGTTCGTAATTACTCTAGCTGATTAAACCTAGCACCTAGATCAATGTTCAAGACAACACTAAGTACCGATTTTCATGCCCAATCCTTAGATACTAACCAATTTCAAACCTAAACATGCAAGATACCTACTGTCCTAATTATCCAACATACAAAAATACTACAAGTTAAAGATTACAATTTGTCATACAAAATTCGCATGCATTCGAAGTTCATAAACAAAGAGTAAAACCAAATTCAACAACCATAAAAACATACAATCTTCATAGACAAAGTATTGTAAAATTACAGAACAATAAAGAAGCCACGAGAAGATAGAGCACGCCTTGCAGAAACCTCCAAAGAAATTCGGCAAGGGTGTGGGACGGATCTACATGGTGGTGGTGGTTTGGCTAAACTATTTTCTGTATAGGATTTATGGTGAGGCTTTGGAAGAGCTTTTGGCTAATACTTGTGCTTGAGATGAGATGATTTTTTTCTGTGGGAAAAAAGTCCCTATATATAGGAGAATAGGTGCCGGCAGCCCTTGTTGCACAAGGCAATCACAAAACCTAGTAGAATAAGGTTTTGAAACCTTCCTTTCATAGTTCAATTAGGTTTTTCTTTTTCTGATTTTTCTTCAAGGCTTGGGCTGCACATCTTCATAGACTTCATATGTGATCTTGACATCTTCATTTGGTGACTTTGATCCATGGACAAATGCCCCAGCCGGCCTATCAAACAATTGGCACAAATCTGTCTTTTCTGGCAGCTTTTTCTAGCTTGACTAGGAGAACTTCTTTCTTCGTCTTTTTCTGCATTGCTTTAGCTTGGTGTCTTCCTCTTTCCTTCCTTAAGCTTGAACCATCTTCACATATGCATTTGTACACCATATGATCCATCGAAAACAGAAATTGCGAAAACGAGACAGTAGCATCCTGGAATCGGCAGAAAAGACCTTACTGTAGTAACTCCAGCATATCTCCCTCTTCGGAGCTCCGATAATTGCGATTCCAAGTCTCAGATAAAATAGACACACATAGCTACCTACATATAAAAGGGCTTGATCAAATTCTTTGTGAAACGTCGGGAATGAATTTTTGAAGTTGGGACACAGTCCCAAGAAAATCCTGGAAGTCCCTGGTGATATTTGCTCGGACTGCCAAGTTGCAGCCATCTTTTGGGTGACTTTCCGAACTCCGATTGATCTGAAATTTTAACACAACATTCCTCAGTATATGAATAATAAGCACGCCAAATTTCATTAAATTCGGACAAGGATAGATCGCATTTTTACTCATCTCAAAATCACAAAAAAGACAACTTGCATTATTTTCCAGATTTCTCAAACTTAGTCATTTTTCGGATTCTAAAGCACATTTTATAAAAACTCTACCAAATTGACACTAAACTAAATTATGACTCAATTTTAGATAAATAAGGGAAAAACGAAGCATAAACGAGGGTAAATACAAATAATAACGTCGCACATTGTGCTCCTATCAGCAACCGCGAAGAAGGAAACTATGCCGATCAAAGCCAACAAGGGAGGGGTGTCGAACTCTTGCATACCCTTCCCTTCTCGTTTTGCTAAGTCCAAAAAGGACAAATCAGATGAAGAAGTGTTGGATATTTTCCACTTTCAGTGTATAAGGCAAGTGCCTAAGTATGCAAAGTTCCTCAAGGAGGTTTGCACGACAAGGAGACACACAAGGGAGACACGTGTGGTGACTATGAGCGAGACGGTGTCGGCCGTTATTCAAAGAAAGTTGCCACCAAAGATGAAAGATTCGGGGAGCTTCAATGTACCTTGTGTGATCGGCAATACTAGGTTCGATGGTGTGATGTTGGACTTGGGAGCATCAATAAATGTAATGCCACTCAATGTGTATCAAACGTTGAGTATAGGGACTCTCAAGAAAGACAATGTCATCATTCAACTTGCGGATCGATCAAGTAAGTATCCGGAGGGGTATGTCGAGGACATACTTGTGCAAGTAAACCATCTTATCTTTCCGGCCGATTTCTATGTGGTAGATATGGAAGACTCGCCGGTTAATAGCACACAATTGCTATTAGGTCGGCCATTCATGAGGACAGCACGCATAAAGATTGATGTGGCCGAGGGAAACTTGACCATGGAGTTTGATGGTGAGGTGATTAAGTTTAATGTATTTGACGTCATGAAGTATCCGGTTGTCAAGGAAGAGGAATGCCGAGCTATTGAAGTTATTGAGGAGGTCAAACAAGTCATGTCGACCTCGCTTGATGCATAGCAACGAACCATAGAGCAAGGGGCGGGATTTGACAAGGAGGGAGAACGAATCACACAAGAAGAAGAAGAGAAGCTCGAGCCATGCTTAAGGAAAGTGGTTGCCGAATTCAATGCAGCCCCACGGTTTGAGAAAGGTTCGTTCTTGTCAATCCAACAAAATTTCGTCCAAGTGTGGAAGACCCAAAGATAGAATTTAAAAGAGCTCCCTAGTCATTTGAAGTATGTATACCTTGGAGAAAAAGACATTCTACCGGTTATTGTGTCTTCAATGATTAGTGAGAAGCAAGAAGTTGATTTAATACGTGTACTTAAGAAGCATAAGACCACCATAGGTTGGACCTTGGCGGACATCAAGGGAATAAGTCCTACAACATGTGTTCATCGTATTTTGCTAGAGTAAGGAAGCAAGCCAACTAGGGAAGGCCAACGTCGACTTCACCCTCCAATGATGAAGGTTGTCAAAGATGAGATCATTAAGCTACTCGATTGTGGAGTTATCTACCCTATTTCGGATAGCAAGTGGGTCTCACCAGTGCACGTAGTAGAAGAGTGGTGTAACGGTTGTGAAGAATGAGAAGAATGAGCTTGTACCACAAAGGCTAGTGATCGGCCATCGCATGTGTATCGACTATAGGAAGCTCAATGCAACAACGAGGAAGGATCACATGCCTTTGTCATTTATGGATCAAATGTTAGAGAGGCTAGCCTACCACAAGTACTATTGCTTTCTTGATGGCTATAGTGGATACAACCAAATCGCCATACACCCGGACGATCAAGAGAAGACTACTTTCACATGTCCATTTCGCACCTTTTCTTATAGAAGGATGTCATTCGGCCTATGCAACGCACATGGAACCTTTCAATGATGCATGTACAACATCTTCTCCGACTTTATTGAAAATAAGATCGAAGTTTTTATGATGACTTTAGCGTATATGGACGCGATTTCGACACATCTTTGGAGAACTTTGAGGAGATACTAGAGAGGTGTGTAGAGACCAACCTTGTACTTAATTGGGAGAAATGTCACTTTATGGTGAACCAAGGCATTGTGCTCGGCCATATCATATCCGAGCAAGGCATTGAAGTTGACAAGGCTAAGGTGGAATTGATCCAACACTTGCCGAGCCCTACATGTGTGAGAGACGTGAGAAGCTTCCTTGGTCATGCCGGCTTATATAGACGATTCATCAAGGATTTTTCATCAATTGCAAAGTCATTGAGCAACATGTTACAAAAGGAGGTACCATTCGCATGGAGTGAAGAGTGCAAGCATGTTTTTGCTCGGCTCAAGGAGGCTTTGTGCTCGGCACCAATCTTAGCCGCACCGGATTGGGAATTGTTGTTTGAGTTAATGTGTGACGCCTCGGATTATGCCTTAGGGGCTGTGTTTGGCCAAAGGAAGGAGAAGAAGCCACATGCCATATACTATGCTTCACGAACTCTCAATGATGCTCGACTCAATTACACCATAACGGAGAAAGAACTCTTGGCGGTAATTTTTGCTTTGGAAATTCGATCATATCTTTTGAATTCCAAACTCATTGTTTATAGTGATCATGCCGCCTTGAGATATCTTATGACAAAGAAGGATGTCAAGCCTAGACTTATTCGATGGATTCTCTTACTTCAAGAATTCGATATTGAGATTAAAGACAAGAAAGGAAGTGAGAACGTTGTAGCCGACCACTTGAGCCGAATTGTGAAAGAAGGAGACGAGCTACAACTACTTGAGAGTTTCCCGGATGTGCAACTCTTTCGGATCAATGCCACACAAAAACCTTGGTATGCTGACATTGCCAATTACTTAGCAATTCGGCACTTTCCAAAGGACATGCCGAGCCACCTTAAGCTCAAGATCAAAAAGATGGCACATCATTATCTATGGGATGAGCCATACTTGTGGAAGCAATGTAGCGATCAAGTCATAAGATAGTGTGTTCCGGAAGACGAGCATTGATCTATTCTTGCCTTTTGTCATAGCGAAGCATGTGGAGGACACTTTGGTCCAAAGAAGACGACTTTGAAGGTACTTGAATGTGGATTCTTTTGGCCAACACTTTTCATGGATACGTATGCATATTGTAGAACTTGTGATAGGTGCCAACGAATGGGAAACATCGGACCAAGAGATCAAATGCCTCTAACTCCCATCAATTCAATCGAAATTCATGATTTATGGGGGTAGACTTCATGGGGTCGTTTCCATCAAGCAAAGGATTCCTTTACATCTTACTTGCGGTTGACTATGTGTCAAAGTGGATGGAAGCGAAGGCCACACACACCAATGATGCCAAGGTGGTTGCCGAATTCCTCAAGACCAACATATTCTCACGTTTTGGAGTTCCAAGAGTCTTGATAAGCGATAGAGGTTCTCATTTTTGCAACCGCACAATTGATGCGTTATTGAAGAAGTATTGCGTCACTCACAAGGTTTCTACACCATATCATCCTCAAACAAGTGGCGTGGCCGAGGTAAGCAATCGAGAGATCAAGCAAAAACTAGAGAAAACCGTTGGACCTTCACGGAAGGATTGGAGTGATCGTCTCGATAATGTTTTGTGGGCTTATAGGACCGCTTACAAAACGCCAATTGGTATGTCTCCCTTTCTGCTAACATATGGAAAAGCTTGTCACTTGCCGGTAGAGCTCGAACATAGAGCATGGTGGGCGGTTAAGGAGTTCAATATGAATATAGACGATGTCGGCCTACACAGGAAGCTTCAACTCAACGAACTCGAAGAAATACGCAATGAAGCTTACGATGCCGCATGGATCTATAAGGAGAAGACCAAGGCCTATCATGACAAGATGATTCGAGGGAAAACGTTCGAAGTTGGCCAAAAAGTTCTCTTATTTCATGCACGACTTCGACTTTTTTCGGGTAAGCTTCGCTCTCGATGGCTTGGACCATTCATTGTCACTAAAGTTTTTTCTCATGGAGCCATGGAGATCCATAACTCCATCACGAGCAATACCTTCAAACACTACCAGAAAAGGGGTTATAGCCGACGATATGGGAAAAAACGGCCGACGAAATAGTACCTCGTCGGCTATAACCCGTTATAGCCGACGAACTACTATTTCGTCGGCCACATCGTCGGCTATAATATTATAGCCGACGACTGCCGACAACTCGTCGGCTATAACTATAGCCGACGAAACGTTTTTAGTTATAGCCGACGAGGATGGTATTCGTCGGCTATAAGAGTTATAGCCGACGAAAAGTTTTTGTTATAGCCGACGAGGGGGGTATTCGTCGGCTATAACTCTTATATCAGATCGACCTTCTGCATCAGGGAGCTCATTCGTCGCTGAAATCGTCCAAAACGCTCTGAAATCGTCTAAAACCTCGGCCATAAGCTTGAAAGGTACGTATATTGCTGTGTGTGTTGATTTAGTTGGTTATATGCAGAGGTGTATTAATTTAGAGTTTAATTAGAATAAATGTGTGATTAATTTGATATATATATATATATATGTGTTGAGATGAGATTATTAATGGGTTGATATATATGTTGTATTGGTTAGATAGAATTGAAGTTTTGTTGAAGATTAGTGATTGATTAATGTTGATTTATAGGTGATTTTAGATGAATTTGATGAAAAAATGTATATATATTAATTAATTTAATTGTAATTAAAAATATATTGTTGGTATATATAAAAAATACATTGTGTTTAATTAATTAGGGAGATTGACGATGTTTTAATTAATTTAGGGATGCATGTGTATATATATATATATATATATATGTGTGTGTGTGTAATGATGAATTTTTTAATTAATTAGTACGTACGTAGTACGTGCATATATATATACATATCTATATATAGCTATATTTATTTCTTGAATTTACAGGATGGACAAGAGTTGGATTACCCTTGGAAGATGGGATCAGGCGTATCATGATGGAGTTAGGAGTTTCCTGGATTTTGTGATGGCTAACTGTGGAGACACTACACTTCATTATTGTCCGTGTAAAAAGTGCAAGTGTGCCACCCCACGACACCGGTTTTCCATAGAGACAGTGGAGCAACACCTGGCTAGATATGGATTTTGGGTCCTATACACTAATTGGATTTATCACGGTGAACCAGAGTTTGCGGGTCGTCATGATCATGGACAATTTGCCGAGAGAGGGAGTTCCTCCAATGATCCGACAACGAACTGGATCAACGATATGTTTCCTCGTGAGAGCGGTGTCTTTGAGGAAGCACCAGATGTGCAACTCCCACCTCCGGAGATGGAGTGTTTCCCTGATATTGAGCCACTCGAGCCATTACCCCGATCTCCGGTCAACACAAGTGGTATGGAAAAGTACAACAACCTGATCGCATTGCAACAGACTCCGTTGTACCCCGGATGCAGTAAGACTGTCCTTGAATCTGTCATGGGAGTGATGAAGATCAAAACGGAGAACAAAGGCACTGTCAAATCGGTTGATGATTGGCTTCGGCTATGGGGTGGGGCGATGCCCCCCGGACATCAGCTTCCTACCAGTCATCATAAGGTGCGACATATCCTTAAAGATCTCGGCCTTTCCTACATCAAGATTCATGCATGCAGATACGATTGCGTTCTGTTTTACGGGGAAGGACTTGCAGATCTTGAATACTGCCCATTATGCAATACAGAGCGGTATAAGTTCACTCCTAAAGGGAACAAGAAAGCTGTGAAGATACTTCGGTACTTCCCGCTGATTGATAGGCTTGAGCGGTTGTTCATGTGTGCTTTCACGGCCGAAGCTATGAGATGGTGGGCTGAGAGGAATGTGCCTGACGATGACACCCTTAGACATCCCGCCGACGGAGAGGCTTGGAAGAAGAACGTGTTGGAGTTTCCCGAATTTGCATCAGAGGTTCGAAATGTTTGGCTAGGGCTATCATCCGACGGTTTCAACCCTTTTGGCAAGAAAGAGCTTCAGTACAGTGTGTGGCCAGTTATTTTGATTCCGTACAACTTTCCACCGTGGATGTGCATGAAGAAGGAATATAACATGCTCACATTGTTGATTCCAGGCCCAGGTTATCCGGGAAAGTGTCTCGATGTGTATTTGAGACCCGTAATTGAGGAGCTTCGGTACTTGAGTCTGAACGGCCACCTGGTCTACGACCGGTTCAAAAATGAGATGTTCCGGATGCATGCCATGCTTGTTGGCACGATCAGTGACTTTCCTGGGAGGGGTATGTTGTCGGGCAGCGTCACCAGGGGTTACAGGGCTTGTTCAGAGTGCATGACTGTTGATTGCTCCAGTCCTCATTGCAGCAAGATTGTCCAGATGCGTCACCGTCGTTGGCTTCCGCATGACCATCCATTTAGGGACGATGCACAGGCTTTTGATGGGACTGAAGAAAGGGGCTGGGCACCGGAGCAATGGACAGGGGAGGAAATATTGGCAGTGTTGAATGAGTATGACTTTGGTCCGCTTAGCAATCATCCCGATGTGTTGCGCACGATTCCAGAGAGGCCGGATCGGTATAGGTTCTGGTCACACAAGAGCATCTTATGGGAACTTCCTTATTGGGCCAGGTTGGCTACCAGATACTACCTGGATGTCATGCATATAGAGAAGAACGTGGGTGAAGCCGTGGTTGGCACAGTTTTGAATTGGGAGAAGAAAACAAAAGACACCCCCAAGGCACGCGTTGATCTGAGAAATATGGGACTGCGGGACCATTTGTGGTTGAGAGAGGGCAGGAGCAAAATGCCCCAAGCTCCTTACACCGTCACCAGGGACCAGAAACATGAAATCTTTGGATGGCTGAGTAATGTCAGGTAACTTTTTATTAATTAGGCATGTATTCCCTAAAGAATCCATCTGTTGTTGGACGACTATATATGCATGAAATCTAATTGTTGTTAATGGCTATGCAGGTATCCTTATGGCTATGCGGGTAACATAAGCAAGTGTGTTAACTACCGAGACAACAAGATGTACGGATTGAAGAGTCACGACTGCCATGTACTGCTTCAACGCCTCTTCCCTATTTTCATTCGAGCGTACTTGGAGGATGAAGTGGTTGAGCCGTTGGTGGCGTTGTCAAGATTCTTCCAGAAGTTATGCGCTAGAGAAGTTAGAAAATCAGACCTCATGAGAATGCATGAGGAAATCGTTTTTATCTTGTGCAAGTTCGAGAGGATATTTCCCCCAAACTTCTTTGACATCATGCCTCACCTGATGATCCATCTTCCCCAACAATTGTTGCTTACCGGTCCCGTACACTACACTTGGATGTATCCCATCGAAAGGTACATGTTATTCATAAATTTGATTTATACATGTTTTTAAATAAAAGTTGCATGCTCTTAACACGCACTTGTTAACCTTGCAGACAACTTGGAGACTACAAGAAATATGTGCACAATAAATCTGCGCCTGAGGGGTGTATTGCTGAAGCTTACATTGCGCATGAGTGTGTAACGTACGCCAAGTTGTACTTGGGAGCGATGGAGGACCCCCCACAACATCCAAGTCGAGATGACCCCGAGTTCAACCTATCTATCGTCGCCAACTCTGTTGTACCATACGGAAGCTTCAAGAAAAAGGGTGTGGACAAGTTGCCTGACCATGAGGTAGGGATTGCCCACTGGTGGGTTCTAATAAACTGTCCGGAGGTACAATATTGGAAACGTCACCATCTTCACAGCAAGGAAGTTCGCGGTGATGTCGAGTACCACAACACGACGTTTGCAGACTATTTTCCACAATGGGTAAGTGTATAAATATATATATTAGATGGCTTTCTTTTATAGTTCCCTATTCTTTAATCATAAACACACCGAGTGATTTGAGTTATATTTTTCAGCTGATGCAAGTGGCTGCGAGGGGTGGTCATACAAATTACTCAGAGGAATTGAGGCTGTTGTCGATGAAGCCGATATCTTCCACAGTCCGCCCAATGTGTGATGTCAACGGCGTTAAGTATATATGTGAAGCTAGAGACGGGGAACGCAAAACACAGAATTGTGGGGTGATGGTCGATGGTGCAGAGGGGGGCGTGGATTTTTACGGTGTCCTACAGTCAGTTGTTGAACTCATTTATGGGAACCGCATGAAAGTCCACTTGTTCAAGTGTCGATGGTTTGATACTAGGCCGCACCGCACACGGATCGATCAGTACGGCATACTTTCGGTGAATACCGCCACTAGTGTGTATGAAGACGACCCCTTTGTTTTCGCCACAGCGGCCAAAAAGGTCTTTTATCTTGACGATCCTTTGAACAAAGGCACGTGGAAGGTAGTGAACCATGTGTCTCAGCGAGACATATACAGTGCTACCACACTTGGTGTGAGCACAGAGTGTCAAGAAGCGACCGCATACCAAGAGCCTGACGCCGGCGACATTCCGGAATCCTCCACCATCCGCGATAATAATGTGACGCCGGGCAGAGTGGTCCGACTTCCTAGGGGTCAGGTGCCCATGTATGATGTTAATCCGAATCGTCTATATCAGCCCGACGATGACTCAGACGACGAGTACGAGCACCGGTTGCCAGATATTAACTACTATACTACGTCTGACTCAAGTGATGAGGATGATTCTGATTATCATCCTTAGTATACTATTTATGGGTTTAGGTGTGTACGATGGTGCATGCATGTATGAAAATAATTTTTGTCCTTAATTACCGTTTTTCGAATTTATGGGAAATTGTATTGATTTGTTTGTGCGATATTCAGGAATTTATCAGGTGAAATAGGCAATTTTCAGGCCCTAAATGGCAAATTTTCAGAAAGATCAGCGTTATAGCCGACGAAATGGACCATAATTCGTCGGCTATAATGCCCATACTTTAGCCGACGACTTGCAATTCGTCGGCTATAATTCCCATACTGTAGCCGACGACTTGCAAGTCGTCGGCTAAAGTATATTGACCGAAACCATACGTAGACCGTTCAAATGCAAAAGTGTCGTGAAATAAGATACGACCGAAATATTGAAATACGACTACGGTTGAAAAATGGGAAGATTCGGACAAAATCTGTGTGCCGAATGTTGCGGTTAGGTGTTTTTTACTTCCGTTTTCCTATGGGTAGCCTGACGGTCGGTAAATATTTGGAGGAAAATTTTTATACGGTTAGTTGCGTCGCATCGATTTGAAACTATTCTCTGTTGAAGGTCAGGCCAAAAAACGTCATCTAGACGGGCCAATTGCCGTTTTAAAGCGTTTAGAGGTTTGACCAAGCAGTTTGACCGATCCGATCGAGCCTTTAACGTTGTCAGATCTAGTTGTATTTTTTTTCATACATGTATTTAATCTTAACGGTGATATCTGACGGTTGGAATAGATTTTCAAAACTTTTAGATTCGAAATCGGAACATATGCACTAATGTTCCTTAACTTATTTACTAAGTGTTTAAGTGAATGTATAGTTTCAAATAGTTACCATACGTAGACCGTTCAAATGCAAAAGTGTCGTGAAATAAGATACGACCGAAATATTGAAATACGACTACGGTTGAAAAATGGGAAGATTCGGACAAAATCTGTGTGCCGAATGTTGCGGTTAGGTGTTTTTTACTTCCGTTTTCCTATGGGTAGCCTGACGGTCGGTAAATATTTGGAGGAAAATTTTTATACGGTTAGTTGCGTCGCATCGATTTGAAACTATTCTCTGTTGAAGGTCAGGTCAAAAAACGTCATTTAGACGGGCCAATTGCCGTTTTAAAGCGTTTAGAGGTTTGACCAAAAGTTTGACCAAAGAATAGCCGACGACATACAGAACTTCGTCGGCTAAAGTGTTGCGATCCGCGCCGTTTCATTGTCCGCCGTTGGATGGGGGAGATCTGACGGCTGCTGAGGTCCTTGACTATAGCCGACGAGATTCATACTATACGCGACGATGTGCATACTATAGGCGACGATATGCACACTTCGTCGGCTATAACCGGCCCGCAAAGCCCAGCTTAGGCCCGGCCCGGATTTAGTTAGAGACTATAGCCGACGAAATCGTCGGCTATAGTCATAGCCGACGAATTAAAATGAAATCGTCGGCTATAGTCCCTCGATTTAAACTGAAACAGAGGCGCCTCTCCCCCATTTCTGCAGAAAACCTAAACCCCTAAATCGCCGCCCACCCCTCCCCGAGCCTCCCCGACGCCGTCCGAGCCTCCCCGACGCCGACCAAGCCTCCCCGGCCCTCCCCCACCCCTCCCCACCCCGTCCCCGGCCTTCCCGAGCCCTCCCCGACCCGAACTCGAACCGATCGGCGCCGTCCTTCCCTAGCCGCCGTCGCCGCCGCACCGCACCGCCGTCCTCGTCCCCTAGCCGCACCACCATGTCAGGTAGTCCCCCTCTCCCTCATTTAGGGTTTTTGTTAATTTTGTGGAATTTTGTGATTTTGTGGAATTTAGGTATTTTTGTGAAATTTTATGGTTTTTGTGAAATTATGTGGAATTTAGGGTTGTTGTGCAATTTATGAAATGTTGTGGAATTGTTGTTAATTTTTTGGAATTATGTGGAATTTTGTGAAGGATATATATATATATATATATATTTTCCGGAATATATATATATATATATATATATATATATATATATAATTAGGTATATGGAAGTTTGTGGAAATTTTTTTAATGTTGTGAAATTTTTGTTAATTTTGTGGAATTTTTAGGAGGATATATATATATATATATATTTCGGAATATATATATATATATATATATATATATATATAATTAGGTATAAATATATTTAGGTATATATATAATTAGGTATATATACATTTAATGAAGTTTTTTATTTTTGTGTGAAATTTATGGAATTGTGTGGAATTTTGTTTAATTTTGAGGAATTAACAAGAATTTTTAGGTATATATATATACCTTTAGGTATAAATATAGTTATGTATATATATAATTAGGTATATATATATATTTAAAAAAGTTTTTTATTTTTTTGTGAAATTTAAGGAATTTTGTGTTATATTTCGGAATATATATATATATAATTAGGTATAAATATATTTAGGTATATATACATTGAATGAAGTTTTTAATTTTTTTGTGGAATTTTTGTGCAATTTATGGAATTTATATACTAATTGTGCAGGAAACCGTCGCTTTGTAGACCGATGGCTTGGCAGACGGACCGAGAGCGACCCCGACGCTCAGGCAGGATCCAGCCGTGGGGGGAGCGGATCCAGCGGTCGTCGGGGCCTAGGCCGGCCTTTGAGTCGACGAGAGGAGACGTTGATGGGATTGACGCCGAGCGATCCACGTGGGGGCTCCTCGTATGAGTCGACGGGAGCGGGCCCTGACTCGAGTGTCGGAGGAGGACGCAGAGCCACCAGACCCCAGTGCACTTCAGCACTGTTCCAGGATCGGCAGCCGACCCCACCGCGCGCCGATCTGGACCCTCCAGAGATGCTCCCTGTCCCCCCACAGCGACAGCGTCCACAGCTACGGGGCCCACCGTCAGGGGGAGCAGGCCCCTAAGGGTCCACGCCCCGTATGTCTCCGCCATCGGGGATGTACATGGTCCAGTTCCTCCCTGCCATCCCTGAGTACGACGCCAGGGGGAGGCAGATTTGGAGGCACGACCGGCCTCACGAGATTCCCTGGGAGGAGGCCTACTTCTACAGTCCTTTCGACTCAGAGGACTGCCGCGGCCTGTGGGCCGTTCGTGAGAGGGACAAGCAGTACAACGACGCAGGTAATTGGTTAGTTTAATTAATTATTTACATTGTTTAATTAATTATTTAATTAGTTAGTTTAAATAATTATTTAACTATGTGTTCATTTTAACAGGCGTCCTCGTCAATAAACCCGCGGGGACGAGACGGACCAGAGGGCCAGCGAACATGTCCACCCTGGAGAGGGAGCTGGCCGGTGGGATCAGAGAGATCCTGCCCGATCCCGGTGAGGATGGACGCCCGATTGAGCGGAGAGACACCACCACCAAGTACATCAACGCGACGGGCATGCTCGTGCGGGACAGGGTCCCACTGTTGTGGCCCGACTGGGGCTCTGTGCCCGATGAGATCAAGGCGCGAGTGTACAATGCACTGTCGGTGAGTTAAATATGATTTTTATTATAGAAAATAAACAATTATGAATTCAGTCCTTATAACTATATAAAAATATTTTCTAATTAATTTATAATGTTGCAGCAATGGTTTAGAGTCCATCCTACCTTGGACTGGTGGAGAGACGAGCAGCTGAAGAACAGGTTATGTGTTTTGCTTTTTTTTGTATAAATATATTTATTGGCAGTGTACGAATATATATATCTAACAGTTGTGTTCTGTTAATATAGGTACTCCGAGTGGAAGAACGAGTTGTCCACGCACTACAGGACGTACCATGTGGAGCAGCGCTTGGGGCGAGCTGCAACCCCCCACGAGTTCCGGTACAGGGAGTACGAGTGGCTATGGCTGGTAGCCTACTTCGGGAGCGACAGGGTCTCGGTAAGAAAATTTAGCCTGGTAGTATATAACTTTTTAATGTTATTTAATAATTAAATTATGTAGTTACTTAATTCAATTAATTAGTTAGTTAGTTAGTTATTAGTTATTAAATTAAGTCAGTTGGTTAGTTACATAGTTAGTTAGTTCGTTACTAAATTAAATCAAATTAAATTAAATAAAATTAGGTAGTTAGTAAGTTAGTTAGTTACTAAATTAAATTAGTTAGTTAAGTAGTTACTAATTAAATTAGTTAGTTAAGTAGTTACTAATTAAATTAAATTAGTTAGTAACTAAATTAGTTATTAATTTTATTTTGGTTAGTTCCTAATATTTTAATTTAGTTACTAATTTATATTTGCGTTTATATGTTTGTTGTTATAATACAGAAAATCTCGCGGACGAACAGCGACAACCGCAGGAGGAACGAGCACCCCCACCACGGCGGCGCCCGCTCCTGGAGGCAGTGGGCAGAGATGGCGAGGAGGGACCGACCGCTGAGGCCGTTGTCGTGGATTCATGCGCAGATATATCCGGGGCGTCCCGACCAAGTGGTAAGTATTCGTCCATCTTAAATAAAAGTGTTTCATGAAATTAATTTATATATATAATTTTTAATTCGTTTATTATATTTTCTTGTCAATTAGGCGGAAATAGATGCGGAGACCGACGCGATCACCTTCGGGATCGCGCGAGACACTCTGGGAGACGGGGCGTCCGACGAGGCGATCGCGGAGTTTGCCTCCACGATCGACACCCTTGAGCCGCGCTTGGCCTCTCAGATCATGCACGCGGCGGTAGGGACGGGGAACAACTACTTCTACCAGAGAGGCCTAGGCGCGGCGGGAGATGGGGTTCTCAAGTTCACGCCGGCCAATCCCAGCACGCAGCGTGCGGCTTCGACGAGAGGAGACTTGCAGACGCAGCTGCAGAGGAGTCAGGCGGAGTTGGCGAGGGCGGTGGAGGCGCTCCAGCAGGCGGAGTTGGCGAGGGCTGCGGAGGCTTCGGCGCAGCAGGCCAGAGACGCATCTGTGGCGGAGATGTACCGATGGATGCAGCAGTCTTGGGAGGCCCAGCAGGCTGGACTCCAGCCCCCGCCTCCGCCACAGATGCCCCAGTTCGTCGTCCCCACTCCCCCCCCGCATCGGAGTACGCCAGCCGATCAGGACAGCCATAGCCACCGGAACTCGAACGATCCGGTCGACGACGCTACGCGTTTAGGGGGTGATGATGAGTAGATATATATAGTGGGTTAATTTGTACAGTATGTAGGATATTAGGGATGGATTGATGTGGATATTTGTTGGATATTTGGATGTTTGTTTGTGCATTTTCTGCAGCCCCCGAAGACGAAGAGAAATTGGGCCCGAGTAAAATTTTTTAATTTTTTTAAATATTTAGGGGTTATAGCCGACGATATTGGCATTATTTCGTCGGCTATAACAGTTATAGCCGACGATTTTTACCAAATTTCGTCGGCTATAAGGGCTATAGCCGACGATGTTTACCATATGTCGTCGGCTATACCCTCCCGGCTTCAGGCAAAAAAAAGCCGTTCCTGGTACCGGCGATTGTTATGGCCGACGATAGTGTCGTCGGCTAAAACGGACGTATAGCCGACGATAGTGTCGTCGGCTATACTTCGGGTTAGGGGCAGTTACGTAATTTTTAGAGCCGACGATCTTCTCGTCGGCAATGTTCGAAGTATAGCCGACGACGCTTTTTTCGTCGGCTATACCTGGTGTTTCATAAGCCGACGACTTACCCCGTGTGTCGTCGGCTATACTATAGCCGACGGAGCAATCCCGACGAGATAATAGCCGACGATACTTCGTCGGCTATGACTATAGCCGACGAATTAATGGAAACGGCCGACGAGATGGCGTCGTCGGCTATGACGCCTTTTCTGGTAGTGAAAGTAAATGGCCATCGCCTCAAGCCGTATTACCAGCCATTCAATGCTAAAGCGAGGAAGTAGCTATCGAGGATGCGCCAAGAACAAAGCAAAGTCCCTCAGCCGAGCTACAATCTGTCGAGGCACCTCTTGTCGCAATTGCAATCGTGCAGCGTTGTCTCTATCCTAGCCAAGCCGATAATGCCTACGAGCAATACGCCACGGCCCTTACTCCTGCCGTATCGGAAGACCCTGCTAATACCTCTGCCGAGATATGCTGCAGCCTGCCGAGCCTGCAGCCTCTTCCGGATGAAACTACAAGATGCCGAGAGGCAGCCTACTGCCACAACTCTGCCGACAGGACTGCCTCTGCCCCTGCATACCACGAAGCCACACTGCCGGGCAGCCTGCAGCCCTGCTGCCATCCCATGAGGCCAAGACAAGCGCACAGCTTGCTGCCGATAGCAAGCATCAATCTGCCGGTAGCATGGAAAACGTTGCCGAAACGGAGGACGTGTTTCAAACTCTCATCATCAACCTTCTAGCTTCCGAGATCCATAATTTTGAACCACGATAAACACAATACATATGGTGAAAAGTCTAGGTTAAGGACTTTAAATATTTAAGCACTAATGGGGAGGCAACCCCATACAACCAAGAAAAGCGAAGGAGCCATCACCGCGAGTTTGAAATTTCTTAACCCTCCTCTTTTTCATTGGTTTGTGTTGATATGTTGGAATTTGTTAGCTTGTCGTATGCTTAGGAATTACATGCTATAGTTTTGTGCTTACATTGAGGACAATGTAATTTTCTAAGTGTGGGGTGGGTTTACATATTTCATTTATGTTTTTGTGTGCTTAGTTTATAAAAGAAAATATCAGAAAATTGTAAGACAAAAATAAAGTGTTTTATTTCGAGTCTTAGGATGTCCCTAAAGTAGTCAATAATGTTTTTCTCCTCTTTGCATACATAGATGATAATTGTGCATACTTCAAAAATTGTGAATTTCATGGATAAGGTGCATTGGTAGGAGCATGTAGAACTTGTTGATTAATAAAGCATGCATGTTTTAGCTAGTTTGTTTCCATAACAACCTTTGTGAGCTTTAGAGCCAAATTGCTTTCTTCATGAGTGCTAGATTCAAAATTTTCGAGCATGCTTAGTCTTTAAACTTCATTATTCTTTGATTATTCAATGATTATGTGTCATAGCTTTTTAATGAACTCTAGAATGCTAGAACTTACTCTTGTTGATTTCAAAACGTTTTCATCATAAAATACCTTGATTTTGAAAATGATTGAATAAAGATCTTTTAGGTTCACCACCATAGCCAAATAAAGCATGAGTCATATTTGAGCCCGTCGTGGGACACCTTAGTTAAACTCCTTTGAGCCGACATTAAGCATTTTCTTTCATCACCCTTAAACACTTTCCATGAGCCTAGAATAGTTATGCCTCTACTTTTTCTTAAAGTTTTGGCAAACCTTGAATTTTTGAAAGAGTTTTCGCGGGAAATGATGAAGAAGAACAAGTGTGGGGTAGACTTAGCCATGATTATGTATAAAAATGTACGTGCCGATTGCCTTAGAAAAAGAAAAGAGAAAACTTATGCTCGGACAAAGAAAAGAAAAAGAATTTGAGAGCAAGAAAAGAGAAAAAGGCACGGTTTGAAAAATATTTTAAAAGCATGGTTTTGAGTCTTGAAAATATTTTTGCAATGTTTTGAGAGTTAAGAATGAAGGAAGGGTCCAACAAGAAGAAATCCGGCCCTTGGTGAGAAGATATAAGGAGAATCGAGCTTCGCTACAGGCCACGGTGACGTTTTGAGCCTCCTTATCCAAAATATCGAATACCTCTTAGCCTAGCCCCATTACATGCCCTTTATTGATCTTTTTCAAGATTCTTAAGATGGTTAAAATTGTTTTGTGGAGATTATCTCAAGAGTAAGCATATGGTTTTGGTTCATTGGTGCACATAGTTGTTAAAAGAGGCTTTCCATAAAAATTCACAAAGTGCTTTCGTTTTTCATGATCTATACAAGTTACTCTTTGTAATTCATTATCTTTCACTTGCATATAATTATAAGTGAATGCCATGCTTTGAGTGAAAAGAAGAGAGTATGCCTAGTGAGGAGATTCGGATTAGCTATACATGTATACATGCTTATGAGTTGCTCTTACATATTCATATTGATGTCGCATGTTTATGAAACTTAGAATTTTCGTGCTTAGCATTCTCATGCATCAACTTGAAATGTATGTATCATACGAGCCTGAGACGAATCATTAGGGGCAATAGTTTGTTTAGAGTCTAGTTTAATTTAGTTTTGCTAAGGGACTAGCAAACGATAAGTGTGTGGTAGTTAATAGGAGCACAAAGTGCTACGTTCTTAATATGTTTATGCCTACATTTATACATTGTTTAGCCCTTATTTGCTTAAGATCGAATCATCATATAGAGTCATGAGCTTTTGGTAGAGTTTTAATGAAATCATGCTTAAAAGTCGGAAGTTTACAGAAATTTGACTAAGTGCTAAAAATCGGAGTCCTTAAATGTTTCGTTGAATCTGTAAAGCTTCCATGTTACTTTTGATGGAATTTTCTTCTCTTATGAGTAGTATATACATTGATGATTGAGAAATGGAAAAAGTTAGAGTAATTGGAGATAAAAAATCTGCCGAAAATTGGTATGCACATCACTCAACTTCCAAAATTTTCCCACAACAGCTCACTTGGAACTAGATGGCATGCCATATATGCATGAAAAGATCTCTGAGTCTAGTTTCCACAGAATTTGGAATCACATCAATAGCTATTTTTCTGGAGGAAGTTATGCTCGATTGAAGACACAAAGGTCAATCTGCCGAGAAGAAATCAAGTATCGGACACAAAGAGAAGCAGCAGCGCAGCCTCAGTCCTTGCTGATAGGCTGCAGTGCCAGCCTTCGAAACTTGTAGCCTCTGCCGTAGCGCAGCGCTCACAGCCTGACACTCGCGCTGCCGCACAACCAGACATACAGCCTGTCGAGAAGCGCACGCACTGACACTCGCGCTGCCGAGCCGTGTCCAATCACGAGGATGTCGATGTATCAGATACGTGTCCGATACCGGCACCCATGCTGCACATGTCGAGGCTCATGTGCGCGCCAGCCCTGCACCTGCCCTGCTAGCCTACACACGCCCTGCAAGTGCCCTGCGCGTGTCCTGCCGAGAAGCAGCACCAGTATCCGATACTAGGCTGCAGCTGCGGAGAGCGTGAAATTCTGCAGAGGAAGCTTCTGAGAGGGCTGCAACGGCACAAGATGTGTCCTAGAACATCAAGGAAGATGAAAACACGTCCTAGACGTGTGAAGCATGTGAAGACCAAGTCTAGGCCGGTCAAGACAAAGGAACCTAGTCCAACTAGAGAAAGAAAATCCCATACATTTTCAATTAAGGAAACCAACTCTCAAGAGGATTTTCTAACCCATTTTGGACTAGGAAAAATCTCAAACTGCACAGCCCCTTCTCCTATAAATAGAGGCCGGCACCATGAAGAAAATCTGTCACGTCTTAAGCCAAAGCAAAACTCCAAAGCTCTACCAAATACTCTACCTTAAGTTTTAGAAAGAAACACAAGCGAAAACCTTTTCCACCACCATCCAGAAAATCCTTGCCGTTCCACCTTCAACCTTTATCCGTCCAACATACTTCGAAGCATCAAAGGTGTCTAAAAGTGTGATCCATTCTCTACTCATAGTTTGTACTTCTTTTATTTTTCGATACTATGTCTATGTAGTTCGGATATTCTTTTGGTATTTGTTTATATGTCGATGTATGAACAATTTGTTTATTTGGTTTTGTATGTTAAATTCAATGTATGATTTCGATTCTTGGTGCTTAGCTAACTCTAAAATTTTGGTTTCATGGTTTTATCAAAGATAATATGCAAACATAGAATGTAAATAAGTAATTGATTAGGTCTTTTGATGCATGCCTTGTTTTAAGTCTTGATTTCGTACTTGGTTAGTTTTAAGGATTCGTGTGCAACCGAGATTGCTGCCCTATACAATTGCAATGTATTATGGGTGTCGATTTCATATGCCGTAGCATCATAGGTCAAATTAGATCAACGAGTCGGTTTGGTTTGTGTTGTTGCTTAAGGGTTAGAATAATTCTTAAAACTTGCTTGTTTAATATGAAGAGTGACGCCTTATATGTTAACTTCTTTCCAACTAAAAAGATTTCGTGTCTTATATGCTACTTGTTTAATTGCTACAATAAGTGTCTTAAAACCGGTTAGCTAAAGATTAGGGTTATGCAATAAGCTAATTCTAAGTATCTTCGTGGAGTCTAAATAATTAGTAAACCAATAAGGAGCTAATTAGGTTGAAACTAAGTCGAGTCTAGGATATTTCAAGCATGTGTTCGTGAGTCCCTACTTGTTACTTGTTTCGTTTTATGAAAGTTATGGTATGTGCTTTGTGTGAAAGATGTCGACCAACTTGTATATAATAGTTTTAGTTTTATTTTCATGTCTTAGTCATTAGGGCAGTAGCTGCCGATCATCATCAAAATCCCCCAATTTTCGGTTCATGTTTGTATATGTGTGAATATATATGTTTTGTAACCTTTTTCATGTCAGGTACCCTTAATCCCCGGCTAGAACGATCCCTACTTATTTCTATACTACTAACGATTGTAGGGTTATTATTGAAGATGTGCTTAGGCAACTCGTCATAATTGTGCATGTAACTATTTCTGTAACTACTGGTGTAGTTACAACAAAATATGAATAATAACTTACAATACATGATCCATTCACCACATGAACAGTACAAGATTGCTATATTTTATATATTTCATATATTCCCTTTAAACTTTGCAGCATGCCGCTACACCACAACGGCAGCGTTCCGCTGCACAATGCATATATAGAATAAAATTTCTTATGGAAATGTAACTGAACTTGTAACTAGAAATGAATAGTAGAGCTGTCAGGGTAACTGTTAGAAGAGATTTGTAACTATCAAAATAACTCATGAAACAATCGCCATATCACAACCATAAAACTCAATCAAAGGTTATATTACAAAGAAATGTGGTTGTTATGTGACTCTAAAATAAATCCAAGTACTTGCTCAAGTTTACTTGGATGATGAAAATTCAAATGATTATTTCACTTAAAAATCTCCTGATGTAACTATTGAGATAAAGTAACTATTGAAAGAACAAGTCAAAGAATCTTTCACTTTCTTATAATCGAATATAATCCAAGTCATATTCCAAATAGCTATAATGTAACTATCAGTGTAACTAAAAAATGTAACTGTTGGGGTAACTATTAGAAGAAATTTGTAACTATCAAAGTGACCCTTGAAAGAATATGGATGAAATGATGTAAAACAATCACTATCGCTATATTGGATTTTTACAACTCGTTCTGTTACGCCTGCCATATTTTCCACACCTGCTGCACTTTATCTGTTTTCTCAATACTTCATCCTTACTTTTGAACCTTTTTTTTTTTTTTTTTGTCTTCCGGGTGCTCTCCTTGTCAATGGTGGCTGTACTAAAATACTAGACTTCGGAAGCTCCAACGGCTTGGCAATAGAAGAAACAAGATTGATTGTGTAAGAATATATTTGACGGTATTTCTCCACCTTGAAGTAAAAAAGAAAAGAATAATTAGTTACAACTTAACTACAAGCAAACAGGAATAATAATGTAACTAATAATGTACCTAAAAAATGTAACTGTTTTTGTAACTACTGGTGTAACTACAAGCAAACATGAATAATAATGTAACTAGTAATATACCTACGAAAAGTAACTGTGTAACTAGCGATGTACTTGTTGCTGACTATAAACACCTAATTTCATGTAACTAGTAATGTACCTAAATAATGTAACTGCTTTTGTAACTACAAGCAAACATGAATAATAATGTAACTAGTAATATATCTATAATAAGTAACTGTGTAACTACTGATGTACCTGTTGCTGACTATAAATACCTAATTTCATGTAACTAATAATGTACCTATAAAGTAATTTTGCATGAGATTGTATATGTAACTGCTGGTGTAACTACTGGTGTAAATACAAAAAAAAAAGGAATAATACTGACAAGATGAACAAGGATGAAAAAAGCACCTGGTAAAACGGAGTGACATATAAATACAGCGAGGCACCAACATTTTGCATAACAACAAGACCATGTGAACAAGGAAAACTATGAGAGCTCCATTCACCACACGAACAATATGAGGTTGCCAAATTCACTAGAACTTTATATTTCTGACAATGAACTTCATATATAGAGATTAGTATCTGATCTGCTAACTTTCCAATGTCTTCCTTCGGCCAAGTTTTTCTTCAGCTTCTTTTCCATCTTCGGACACAAAAATGAAAACCATTCATTTGCTTCTTCTTTCCGAGTAGAAATCATCTCCATGTTCTTCCACGAATACCATCATTCATCTTAACAATAGGAAGACATTTCAAGGGCAACACCCAGTTGTTAAAACACTCTGCCAGATTGGTTGTCATTTCACCAAACCTGTCCCCATTGAAAAAAACCACACACCAGCTCTCCTTCGGAAGATCCTTTAAAAAATCTTCAACTAGTTTGCCACATTCTGCCCTCAATAATTCCATATTGCTCTCATACATATCCGGTGTGCGAGAATAAGCACAAGACATAAACAAATATGGGATCCTCTGCCTTAGGTAGCAATTCTTAGGATACAATAGAGTCAGATTCTTAAGAAGATGCCTAAAACAAAATCCTAAAGGATTATTAGGAAACACTTTTGGATATGCACTAAGAATGCCACTATTACGATCAGAAACAAAAGTGACCCGCCTTGTAGAATACCTAGCCAGTTCTTCAGATAAACATTGGAGGAAAAATGTCTAATTGCTCTCAGATTCAGAATCCATAATAGGATAAGCTACATGATACATACCTAGAAAGAAAAATAACGATGTCAGTTTCTTTAGATACAACACTTGTTATACCAATGGTTACAAACATAGTGTTTCCGTTCAAACCCGTAGGCCTGACAGATGATGGTGGATCTTGGTGTGATTCCTTCCTGCAAGTCCTCCTAACTAAGGGGAATATCGGGCGGGCCAGTCTTCTCCTCTCCGATGCCTAAGTCAGTACCGTTGGTATAAATGGATAACTTAAGCGGGAATAATTAGTTGGAGAGTTGGTTACCTATTAATGAGGGTGGTTGAGGCCCTTATATAGGTTGTCGAGCGCGAGGTCTGGTCTTACTCTTCTATATGGGACTGATCCATGAACATAAGGGTGGCTTTGGTGGTCTTTTCGGCAGGCTGGCGCCCCCGGCTCCCGGGCCCTTGGCCATAAGGTAAGCTGCTGGGCCTCGGGTCCGGGTGCTAACGGTCCTACCCCGGGCCATGGACCGGGCCCGAGTGTAGCGGCTGTGGGTCTGTGGGCCTGGGTAGCCCCTCTGTGGCTACTGTCAACACTTAGTTACACAGGTTCTCACACAAAAGTTTACGGTAACTATTGGTGTAGCAGAAAGTGAACAAAATCACACAAGTTACTAACTGGTCATGTAACTAGTAATATAGTTGGTCATGTAACTGACTCTGTAAACACTAAATTCAACTTATCTAACACAAATATGGTCAAAAAACTCAAAATCAACACTAAATCCATCATAGATTTAAGAACCCAACACTAAAAACAATACAAAATACATTATAATTCAAATCTAACTCAATATTTCAAACACAACCTATCAAAACCAAATATGGTGATTACAATGAAGAGGAGAGATTATACAAACCTACAAAACAATTGGAAGAGAAGACCCAAGCTATTGGACATCGAAATTGACAAAATCAGCAGTTCTGGAAGTTTTTCGCAACACACAGCAGTTTTTCTGCTTTCACTTCAACTGGTGAGTTCTGTTTAAGACGAGACTTTAAAACAGATCTTAAAAAATTTAAGCGACGGACTATGAGTATGTTCATCACTTAAGAACCTATAAAGCGACTAACATATGTCGTCGCCTAAGTCCCGTCGCATTAGAGGTTCTTAAGCGACAAACGTTTTTTTCTTTGCGACGGGATCTTTGTTCGTCACTTTTGTGGTTTTTAAGCGACGGACTTTATCTGCCATTTTCAAAGTCCGTCGCTTCACCTCAGTTATGGCATAGTGAAAGTACATAATAGTTAAATAAGTGTGCATCGTCTACAGACTGCATGTTGCCAGTTATTTTCATATTAAGTTTCATAGTGATTGATGCAATTCTTTACTAGAAGATTTTTATTGAATTCTATGAAAATTCTATTTAGTTTTGGGCCATTTGTCACACTCAATGTATGATGTTAATCATGTCATATAACACTAATACCAATTGGAAATCATCTTGAGCGATTGTTGATTTCAAATTAAGGTTGAAAGTGATTGTTGTAATTCCTTTGTATGTATAATAATTTTAAAAATTATATAAAACTTCTGATTCTAAAAATTCTGACTCCTTAACAAAATTTTGGCCATATATACTCGATGTACGATCATATTTTGAAGAAAAAAAATAAATAAATAAGTACGATGAACCTAACACCAGGAATATCTCCCAACTTCTTAAGGTCCCAAAAACCTATTACAAAAGAACACTTGAACCTACGAAACAACAGCAATTTGATCGATGAATTGAAACTTGATCAGCTATTGAACCCTATATGGTGTTTAACTTGTGCTTTCCATATTAGAAGTAGGCATATATAACTTAAATGAACAGATCTTCCATATATATTAATCGAAAAAAAAAAGAAAAAAAAAAACAGATCTTCCATCTAAAGAAGTCAATTGCATTTTACTAATTCACAGACATGAAATGCCGAATAATATATACATATATGGTCTGCAAAGGCACACGGATCTGTCAAAATATTCATTTGTAGCAAAAATTTCATGTATCCATTCCAAGTTTTCCATTACATTAGTAGAGAAATGGCATTCAGGGCTTAAGCTGATGACAATCTTCCACCACCAGCAACAACCCAACTAATTATAGGATCATCTCTATAACCTATTGAATTTGCAGTTTATCTTCACATGAATAAATAGTTAAATACTATAGTGCCTCTGAAACATTAGCTAAGGAGGTGATGTATCCATTGCTCTACAATCGCAGGAGACCCGTACCACGGTCTCAACATATCGTCCGAACCAACTGGTGAGTGGTAAACACCATTTATGCTAATATTGAGTGCACCCTCTAGATGAGCTGATACTTCTGGTACAACTCCGTCACCCCAAACATCTGCCTGCCCACAAACCTGAGAAAAATGGTAGCGCATTATGAGAATTCAGTCTGCAACCATGAGGCCCAGCTTAAATGATATGTATGACCAGGGCATAACATCAGAAGACAGTAAGTGCCATGAGAATATATATATATATATACACACATATATATATATAGATATATATTTATGTATATCAACCAATTCCATTCAAAATGACATCAGTCACTGCTTAAGTACTGAGAGAATTGGAATTTACCTGCTTGTACCCTTGCCCCACAAAGCGTGCACGAAAACTGGGTGTGGTTGATGTTGAAGTGCTCACATCATTTATAACAGCGACCTCCGATGAGGGTTCTAAGCTCTCCATTGGAATTGCGGAACCAACACTTTCACTTGGGTTGCCAAATAAGCGAGCACCTTGGAGATACCTGTATTTTACATATTTATGGTCCATTTAGATCACTGCAGTTTACATTCAGGTCACAATGGAATTCAAGGTGCATAAATAAAACTAAGTGCACCCATATTCCTTGAAGGTGTCTTATATTATCTGTGAGGTCTACCACAGTCAACATCTCGAGTGTTGCTTCTTGATACTTATCAACATAAATGTGTGTGTGTGTGCGCCATTCATTGTACGTACCTGTTTAACATATCTAGTTACCTCATTTAATTTATATATACTATTCTGCAAGGTCTTCTGATGGAGCAGTAGCAATGGATACAGACTACTAAAATGTATACTACAGCAGTAGGCAATTAATTTATCCAAATATAGAGATTGTATCATAAAGTATATCCCTTCATATAAGAACAGAAGCGAACCCAAGAGAAACAAGCAGGAAAATTTGAGTTTTACCTCCCAGCGATACATACATATTTCAGTTCAGGAGTGTAAACAGCTTTTGAGCAATTCTTTTCAACATAATACAGGAGTCCCCTTGTTTGATCAATGACCCCTGACACACCTTTTGGAGGTGGTCTGCACAGAATATAGGTGACAATTACCAGGAAGACATTTGAAGAAAGCTTTTGTCGAAGAAAATACATAAGATTATTTATATGTATCAGTAAGCTGGCAGCCCTAAAAGTCCAGTAAGAGGGATCCATAATTCTTAGCAAGTACTTATCATTGAAATTTTTTAATAACCTACAGATGAGGGGTTCCAAGAGTCAGTAACAGGGAAATATCTGATATCCCATATTCTTCCATGTAGAGACGCGCAAGCCATCCTCCTGCTGAATGTCCAACTAGGGATAAAGGTCCACCTAAAATGAAAATACAAATTTTGAAAGAAATTTAAGGGTTTTAGATCTCCGAGAAATGATGCAAAGAAAACCATTATCCATGATGGAAAATGCTCATGTAAATTGAAGGACAACGGCAAGGAAGGACAGACCACATGAATCAACTCCTGTGTAGTTTGACATCACCACACTGATGATCATATGTTCAGAAAGAACAAGAATTTCTCATGGATTTTTGGAGAACATTATCTAATCCTTATGTATATTGACTCTCCTCTGTCTTCCCCAATCTCTCTCGCACTTTGGTGTCACCGAAATGTGAAGGCAATGGAAGGCATTACATTGAGTAAAATAGAATAACTATTAAACAGGCTTCAGAATATCAACAATAAAGTTGGAAATTCTAGTACTCAAGTATTACTCTGAAATTTAAAAAGATCAATCAGTAGATTATATGGTTCACTAAGGCAGAGTTTATTACCACTAATTAACAAGGACTAATAGTGATATCTTGTATCTTAGAAATTTCTTGCTAAAGTGTATGCATTGTGAAATCTGGTACACCAATTACTATCGGTGCGAGCCACCAGCCTACAAAATACAAACATGCTAAAGCTAGTTATCTTCAAAGTTGTGCCTAGGAGTTCCTCAATTCTAATATCAAGCAAGATGGTGACAACAAACTAATTTCTTGTTTAGAAGGACATGGTTCACTAATTTCTGAATGATGGAATTGAAGTCTATATATCTTGAAGTTGAATGCCAGTAAGTTACAGAGGGATATGTTGACAAACCTAGTGCAAGCTCCTTTGCCTCGTTTACAGCCTCATCCACCCTCTTCAAATACCTGCCAAATCATACCAAGCTAAAAATTCAATCCCCTTATTACAATGTCATCAAAATCCAAAAGGGTACTCATCAAAACATACCAATCAAGTACAGGGCGAGGACTGAGAGTTCCCCGCCAGTAATTGGGGTCCACCAATCCGGCGGCATTCCTCAGCCAATCAATTCTTGCCACCTTAGCAACAACTGTGGACACTCCATACCCTCTCAATGTCACCTCCAACTTCTGGTAGTCAGCTGTATTGTTCCCCAAACCCTGAAACCAATAAAAACCAAACATCAAAAGCTGAAGCTACGTATCAAATGACGAAAACTTAAGTGCATATAAGTGATGATCACAATGATAAACTTAACTGGAAGAATAACAGCTGGTCTGTATGATGATGACGGTGATGATGAGGTGTCTTGAGAAAATGCAGAAGAGGAGTAGGCCAAGGGTTTCAATGGTGATGATAGAAGCATAGCCATCACCATACTTCCACACCATAAGAAATGGTTAAAGGTGAAGCCAATGGCTCCCATTTTGTATTTTGGGTCTCACAAAAATTGGAGGGTGAGGGTCACTTTGCTTACAGTTATATGACACGTGGCCTCTATATGCTTCACATTTCATTTTCTATACCACTAAAATTATCAGCCGTCCGATCTTTGCTTTTACTGATCTGACGGTGGTGGGTTGTCTTCTCTGATTGTATTAATTTTGAGAAGGAAGAGGGAACTGTGTTGATAGAGAGAAGAGGAAGAGTCATGGGTTCTTGCGTCTGCTTACGTCTGCTTACGTCAGCACTTCTGCTACAGTGGTGTGGGCGGTGCATTTCAAAGGAGGAGTATTTCTACTCTGTTTCGAGAAACGTCGACGTTTTATCGATATCATAAAAACAGAAGAAGAGTGGAGGCGTCTGTTTCTATTGGGTTTAAGGAACAAGAGCTGAGGAGCCCGGACCTTGTGGCCTTGGAATGTGCTGAACTTAATCTCACCCACAATGTTACCCAGGTCTCTGTTTTTGTTTATATTGTCCTTAGTGTTGTTGATAGAGAAAAAGTTTATGTCTTTGTAGTAAGCTCTCATATTTTGTTGTTGTTGGGTTGTTGTTTTTGAATTGCAGGAACTGGGGCATGTGAGAATTAGGCAACATGTGAACCCTCTTAGCTCCTCTTTAGCTGTATGTGACTTTCAGGGTCTCTTCTTCTTTTTCTTTCTTGCTTATATAATAGGGTTTATTAGTAGCAGATGAGAATCTAATGGCATTGCCAAGAATAGGTACCTACTGAAGCTTTAGTAATATATTTTTTTTCTTAATTGGGTAGGTGCCTGTGGAAGTGCCTGATTGGAATCAAGTGTTCAAGGACCCAACATTGCCTCTTATGATGGATATTGGAAGTGGTACCATTCTTATTCTTTTACTGGTGCTCTTTGTAATGTTTATTTGTAGCTGTAATACTAGTGCTTCTTGATTATGAGCAATCCATTGTTTAGCTTCTTAGAATTATGCTGTGTTGTTGCTTTTGTGCTTGCTGGGTCTCTCAATTGTGTGTTTGTAACTCTCTGAGATTAGTGGTTAAGTTTTCTATCAATTGCTTTGTTTTTCTTCCTTTTTGTTTCTTTTTTCTCTTAATATTTTCTGTCTCTTATAAAAAACAAATAAATAAGAGAGTTTGCGAAAAAAATTGTTTAAGGCTATCATTAGTCAATTTTTATCAAGTACTTCTGAAGGGGTGCAGAGAGTAAGTAGATATGGTGAGTATCCTTATTATTGCAAGGCCTTGAATCTTTGTAATTGGGGGATAGATGAATAAGGTACATGTGAAACTGTAATACATGCTCTGCTATTAGTAGTTTACATGAATTTATTTTCTTGAGTGTTCAGAATGACAATTTTGGCCATTATATTCTTCATTACCTGACCATGGTTTTTGTTTCTTCTCAAAATAAAATAAAGAGATAAGAAATAACTGATGGGGGTTGTGTTTTGTCGTAGAGTAGCATGCGTGCAAATACAATAGTATGCGGAAATACAATATAGTTCTCTACAATTGAGGCTACTTTGTGTTCTACAATGGTGAAGATGTGACTTAGTGATTCATGTTTTAAGCTTATATATTTGTTATTTAAGAAAAACATATAGGGTGGTGCTATAACTGCTATTCACACACCACATCTATGATGAGAGCCAATGAGGTCAAGGTTTTAGGCTACTAGATAGTTGGTACCACATGTGTCAGATGCCCAGTGACGAGGTAGCTTGCCAATCATGTTTTCAAGAACCGTCAAGTTTCTTCTCCTCTACAGAAGAATTTATTTAGGGAGGCTGAGTGAGTTCGAAGACCCCAGCCGGGAGTCCTACTCTTTTATAAACTTTTGGCTAGGGAGGAAGAAGGCAAGATGCCTTTGAGTCCTACGCTATACCTGTCCTATGCTATACAGGTATAGCGTTGGAGGAACTTTGTGGGAGAATATTCTGATAGCTCGGTCTTCTGTTTCGGCACTGTTGAAAGACTACAGTTTCTTATGTTTTGCTAGGGTTATTGTTTCTTGGGCTGGTGTGGCTGAACCCTAGCTACTGTGATGCATTTTTTTTCTCTTCTGTTGTGAACCTGCTATTATAAAAATAAATAAATAAACAAAATCTATCTATTTAAGAATGACTCATGCCTCCCAAAGGATAATACTATGAAATTGTGTCTGTGTGTGGTTCCATGCACTGAAACTAAGAAAAAACACCAGTAACTTGTGCATCTTTTGTAAGATTATTATAATGTGTGTGGTTTTTGTTTCATACAGAAAACTAGTCGAGATACTGCGCAGTTTTGCGTGTGTTGTGAAACTTGTTTTAAGTCTTAACATTTATATTGTAGGTGTAGAATTTAAAATTTTTCTTGTGTTTAAAGTTTATCAGAGTCATCATTGTTAGAGAGAGAAAGAGAGTACTTATTTTTTTTTATCAATTATGAGTTATCTAACCATGTAACATTCTCAGGTAGTGGTAGATTTCTCATGTGGCTGGCAAAAAGAAACATAGCTGTGAAGAATTATTTGGGATTGGAAATAAGGCAGAAAGTATGGGAATACTCCTTCGGCTAATTTTGATACACTTGAACGTTCTTCTGATTAAGTTGATGTATAACTACTGGTCCTAATTCCTCCCCTTTTAAGACGATATTACAGCTTTGTTCAAACCAATAATGTACTTTTTTTGTTTTTCCTGATGCAGCTTGTCAAACGGGCTGATGTCTGGGTTAAAGAGTTGGGTTTAAGTAATATGTGAGGGCCCTTAATCATATTAGCTGTTGAAACCTGTTGTATTATTTGTTAGCAACTGATATATTATATTTAACTCCATGCAGACATTTCATGTATGCAAATGCAACAACTTCTTTTAATCAACTGGTGTCTACCAACCCTGGACCACTGATGCTAGTTTCAATTTTGGTGAGTTCACCGATCGCACTGGGAACAGTTCAGAATATACCTATTTTTTTAGTTCAAACAGGTTCTTTATGTCTTTTCAACTTGTTGAAAACAAATGTAGCTACAGTTACATTATTTAAATCAATTCTTTTCTCATATTTATATGCAGTGCCCAGATCCGTATTTTAAGAGAAAGCATCATAAGAGACGGGTTGTACAGAAGCCTTTAGTAGATTCGATTGTGAATAATTTAACTTCTTGCGGACAGGTTAGTTGACTATAGGTTATGACAAATAATGAAGCATTTAAGGATTTTATGGAAAGTGACCATTAGATCCATTACTTTTGTTAGTCTGGAAGGTTTCTATAACTCTGCCGTTGTCTAGTTCTAAGTTTGCTCATGCAGTGATCTGTCTGTTGTACTATTGCTTTTTTTAGAGTCAACTCCTCGTCCGCTGGTTCTGTAGTTGTACTAATTTGTTTGAGTTTTTATAGAAGTTTATTTCATCAAAGGAAAAGAAATGGAAAAATCAACAGTTAAAAAGGTTGTCCGGTTTAAGTTATGCTTGTGGACTAGTTATACAAATTACAAAGTATTGAATCTTTAAAGTCTCATCTTTGGAAGACAATGGGGCCGTCAGTCCATGGGTGTATTTTTTCCTTCACCCACATTTTGTTTAAAGGGTTGTAAGGCAGATGCCCCATAAACTGGCCAAAGGTTTGCATGGTTTGGATATGAGGGTAGGGAGAGCTAATGATGTAGTGAGCAGCCGAGCTACTTTAGTACTTATTTGTTCTGATTTCTTGATTGTTTCTCAGAACCATACACTTAGGTGCATCCCATTTGTTTTGCATAAATCAAGAGGTCAAAAGGATTAAAAATAATTTAAAAAGATAAATCTTTTCCTTATATGCCTAAATGCATGGTTCTGTAAGTATTAGGCGCGGGGTTGGGAGAGGTTTTTACGATTGAATGTGCCCAACCCACAAACAAATGGAAATCACATAAAACTGTTTTTTTTAATGAATAAAACTGAATTCTTACAGTGATGAGCTTTTTTTTTAAGTACTATTCATTTTAATGTTGTGAGGATGTCTTGGTTACCGACCGGTTTTATTTCTTGAGAACAGTCGAGCTCTATTTCTTACAAAAACAAACTAAATCACGACTTAATGCTGGTGAACGTGGGTGATCTCTTTCAAAGTTTTAATGATTTTGGTTTCTCACCCAATGAGGGTGTGTTCTGTTGAAAAAAATGATTTTTAATGTCATTAACTCACCTGCAGACTCAATGATATATTTAATATTATGTCTATGCAGGTGTTTATACAGCCGGCTGTACTGGATTTGGCAGTGGAGATGAGAAACCAATTTGATTCTCTGCCCCATGTTCTGAAGCACATAGATGAAATTGACTCCAGCGTGTTGTGTGATAGTGAGGGATGGTTGTTGAGCAATCCAATGGGAATAAGGACAGAAAGAGAAATTCATGCTGAATTTGAGGGGGCGAAGATTTACAGGAGAGTATACCAGAAGTAAGTACAGGAGGCTCTTGGATGAAGTAATGCGGAATCAAGTGAACAGTTCTTGATAGAGATATTTAGTAATGCGAAATCTGTTCTTGATTTGTAGAGTTGGCATCAAGTTTAAATTTTGGTGAAGAAAGCATATAATCAGACTTTAGTGTAAACCATCCATATCTAGTCTTTTGTTTCGATTACTGTAGCAATGCTGAAGAAACTCAGAGAGGTCAAGTAAGGTACAAGCAGCTTCTGGAAATACAATTCTTGCGAAACAAGTACACACTTTGAAGAAAAACATGCTCTTGTACTTAAAAAAAAAAAAAAGACATCTAACTCTTGAAAGGTCCTATTCAAAGAGTGTAACTATGCATGGTTTTTGGATTATAAGGTTGTGGTAAAAGATAGAGCTAAGTCAGTCAAAAGTGATCCAAACACCGCAAACGGAGAACTACCAATAGTAATACCAAAACATGAAAACAGTATTGATTCGGGGAGCGACTACAAACACTTCTCCAATTTGCATGATGACTCGCCTGGTGATGTTGAAGTTTGTAGCGAGTCAGTTGCTGACAGTCAAATACAAGATAAAATACATGCACCAATAGTGCAATAGAAACAAAGCATCCTCAGAAACCAAACAAGCTCACTCTGAACTTCGAACTCTGGAGTCTGGAGAGATACCTCAAGCCTCTATGCACCATCAGCAAAAGACAATAGTTCCACGGTCTATAGCCACACAAGTGCCTTAAGCACAAAATTCATACAAACTACATTAATAGTCAAAGCTACCAGCTATCCCCTATCTAGCTAACTATATAAATGGTATGATATCTTTTTATTTTTATGTTTTTTTGAAAGGTAACACTTTATGTAATATAAACAAAATTACAATAGCAATCTACACAAAAATACCTGACAACAATTTAATTAACAAATAGATCACCTATCAGATTTTTTATACTAATTAGGACTAAATTTTATAAATCATGACAATATATTGTCAAGCTGCCACTTGTCACTAAAAATTTATTCTTTTACCCTTCTTAATATTCTCACTTACATTCAGTCTTAATTGCTGCTACTGAAGAATTATAAGTTGTTACTACCGACTTAAAGGCTGCTATTGTGGATAGAAAAACTAACTGCTATTGTGGATAGAGAACCTAGCTGCTACTGTCAATAGATAAACTAGCTACTATTGTCGATAGAGAACCTAGCTGCTACTGTATACAGTGAAGTTAAATGTCGTTGCCGACCTTAAAGATTGCTGCTACTGTCAACCCTGAATCAAGTTGCTATTGACAACCATGAAGCAAACTGCTACTATCAACTCTGCTCTGCTACTACTGTGGTATTTTAGACTTTCTCAAAATATATGCAACACTATACTCAAATGAAAGCTCATAAAATAAAAATAAAAACAATTTTATAGTTTGAATCTTCTCCAAATTGTCGACGGTTTGGCCGGAAAACTTGAAATTGCTAGAAATAACCCAAAAATGAGAATAGAGAAACTTGTCAGTTAATGGAATGACAACATTGTAATTTTGACTAAATCAGTGGCATTTTAGACATTTCAACCTCAATTATTCAATCAGTTTTGGGTCCACTCAATTTTAGACCAGGCTGATGTTCTTTTTTGTTTAAAAATTATTAAAAGTTAATTATTTCATATTTGTGTTTGTAAATTTGGTCAGGTGCTACTGTATAATTTAGAAACCTCGATATATCCTCACAACCAACCTCAAGAAAAAACAATTCATTCCAACATCATAGACGAAAACACTGAATGGTCAGATATCTGTAAAAAAAATCAATATGAACTCAAAGCACTAATTAGTTTGGTTTGAACTTACACCTAATTTAATTTCTTACGTTGTGATACCCTATCGAGCTAACTCGACTCCCATTTCAACATGTACGCATAAGAGGATATATTATGTAATATAGTAAAAGGCTTTAGAATTCTCTTTACGACAATATAGATGTAGAGCAAATGTTAATCCACTACTATTTATATATGCAACACTGAAGAAATAGGATAACTCAAGTAGTAAAAAGCACCATAACCTAAGAAGTAGGCTATTAGGTCATGGGTTCGAGTCACGACAAGAGGGTAGGCGTGAAACCCTTAATTAGATCCTCTTTATAATATATATATATATATATACAGTCCGTCTCAGGTGCGGTCGTCCGCACCGTGTGGATTCGCCGCAAATGGCCGACGACGGCGCTGATGCTGCCGGTCGCGCTCCTCCCCTCCCGGCGCTCCTGTCTGTGTCAGTCGGAGCTCCAGCACCGGCCCACGGCGGCCGGAATCTGGAAAATTCAAGTTTCTGGGCAGCAACTTAAAAATTCCTTGAATTTTCCAGATTTCGGCCTCCGTGGGCCGGCACTGGAGCTCCAGCCAACACAGACAGGAGTGCCGGAAGAGGAGGAGCGCGACCGGCAGCATCCGCGCCGTCGTCGGCTTGCGGCGGCGGCCGTTTGCGGCGAATCCGCACGGTGCTGACGTCCGCACCTGAGACGCTCTATATATATATATATATATATATATATATATATATATATATATATATATATATATATATATATATATATATATATCAGGGGTTATCTGGTGCGGATGTCCGGACGGGTTTTCCATCCGGATTTCAGCCGTTTCTCCACCATTCCAGCGTCGACGACGCCGTTTCTTCTCCCCGGCGTGATCCCAGACATCCCCCGACGGTGTTGGAATGAAGAAGAAGGCTGAAGAGATCGCGATCGTAGTAGACTCAAGTCCACTAGACTCTCGAATATGAGATATAACTGAGCGAAGCCAAACACATTCTTTGACTGCTTCATGTAGTGCAATGATCTCAGTATGGTTCGAGGAAGTAGCAATAAGGGTTTGCTTAGTTGATCTACAAGAAATCGTCGTATTCCCCATGGTAAAAATATAACCAGTTTAGGAACGTCCTTTGTGTGGATCAGGCAAATATCCAGCATCAGCGAATCCTACCATCACGTCATTTGGTGTATCTTGGTAGGAGGAGGTATTACTGAAACCATATCGTGACTACACTTTGGCATCCTCGTGATCAGAAGCAGTGTCGGCAATGGCGGCATTGCGGTGAGAAGCCTCACAAGCAGCGGAGTGGCAAGCAGTGGTGCGGCAGGCAGTCAAACCTGGGCCAGTCTTGACAGCTGACCTAAGGTGATCCGAGCCTCGGTTGTTGTCGTGGGGTACAAAGGTTCAGCCAAAGGTCGAATATTGATGAGTGTATCGATAGAACAAGCCCATGTCGCTGGTTCCTTTCAAGTATCGAAAGATAATCTTGATTCCAGTCCAATGACGTTGTGTTGGCGCAGAGCTAAATCTAGCTAACAAGTTCACCGAGAATGCAATGTCTGGTCTAGTGCACTGAGCTAAGTATAACAAGGCTCCAATAGCACTAAGGTACGGATATTCAGCTCCCAAGACCTCTTCGTCATCTTCTTTCGAACGAAACAGATCTTTGTTGATATCCAGACTTCTAACGCACATGGGAGTGCCTGTAGGATGCATAACTTTGTCCATGTTAAATCGCCTGAGCATCTTTCGGACATATGTAGATTGGTGTAGAAAGATTCCACCACTTTGGTGCTCTAGTTCTAGGTCTACTCAAAACCGAGTCCTTCCCAGATCTTTCATCTCGAATTCAAATTTCAAGTAGCTTGCGGTCTCGTTGATCTCATTTAAAGTTCCGATGATATTCATATCATCTACGTAGACGGCGACTATGGAAAATCCTGAACTTGTTCTTTTTATGAACACACAAGGGCATAACTCATCATTCTTGTATCCCTTCCCAACCAAGTAGTCACTCAAGCGATTATACCACATTCTTCCGGACTGCTTAAGTCCATATAGAGAACGTTTGAGCTTGATAGCAAAAGCACTTCGGGGTTTCTACTGACTTGATTTGGGTAACGAAACTCCATTAGGTACTTTCATATACATGTCGGTATCTAGATCCTTATAAAGACACTCTGTAACAACATCCATAAGCTGCATACTAAGTCTCTTTGAGACTACCAAACTGATTAGATAACGGAAGGTAATATTGTCTATGACCGGAGAATACGTCTCCTCATAGTCAATTCCAGGGCATTGAGAAAAACCTTGCGCCACGAGTCGAGCTTTATATCGCTGGACTTCGCCATTCTCATTGTGCTTTCTGACAAAGACCCATTTATGTCCAACTGGCTTCAGTTTCGGCGGTGTAGGCACAACCGGTCCGAATACTTGCCTTTTATTTTGAGAGTCTAGTTCAGCCTGGATTGCTTCTTCCCACTTCAGCCAATTCGTCCTTCGTTGGCACTCACCAATAGAGCGGGGTTCCATTTCGTCGTCGTCAATGATCTCTTGAGCAACGGCTTAGGCGAATGCATCATCGATATACATGAAACACCTTTCCATAAGATTGTGCATGCATAAGAAGTTTAGTGAGATTTTCTTGTTCTCCAACATCAACAGTGAGTCTGAGGCGTCTCCCAGGGAATTCAGAGTTGATTCTTGGACATAGGTATAGTCGGAGACAATCTAGTGTGACGGCGTCATAGTATCGATGATGAGCGGATCGCTTTGTGCCGGAACACATGTCCTCTTCCTAGGTACAGTGTCCTTGGAACCAAATTGTCTCCCCCTCTTCCTCGGGGGATCCGAAGCCAACGCCGGCTTTCCACTTGAGGAGGCCGAGCCTAGGTTGCCGACGGCACCCAGGACACGGGTCTCGAGACCGGCGGCGCATGGTGGTCGTCCATGTCTAGGGACGTTAAGTCTGGCAGGTACATTCGCAGCAGGTATGGTTGATCTTGTCACTTTCGCGATATCGGTAAAGGAGTTGGGCATCGAATCCTCAACCTTTTATAGTTCCAATATACGTTGCACTTCCGTCTCACACTGAGACGTGCGTGGCTCATAATGAGACATAGTGGGAGAGAACCACGTCAATTCCTGATGTTCCTTTGGGACGGATGCGTTCTCATCTCCCCCTAACGGCGGGAAGGATGTCTCATCAAAGTGACAATCTGCAAATCTTGCAGTAAGCAGATCACCTATCGTAGGCTCTATGTAGCGGACAATCGTTGGTGCTTCATATCCAACGTAAATAGCTAATCGTCGTTGAGGACCCATCTTGGTACGCAGTGGAGGCGTTATTGGCACATATATGGCACAACCAAAAGTACGCAGATGTGAAATGTCAGGCTCGTAACCAGTTACCAACTGGTATGCACTAAATGGTTGGCTATCTGTGGGTCGTAGACGAATAAGCATAGCTGCATGTCCCCATGCCGAAACCGGCAAGTTAGTGGCCATGACAAGGGACTGAGCAACAAGCTGAAGTCTCTTGATGGCTGCTTCTGCAAGACCATTCTGAGAATGAACGTGGGGCACGGGATGTTCAACTTCAATCCCAACTGACGTGCAATAGTCATCGAAACATTTAGACGTAAACTCTCCAGCATTATCCAGTCTGATTGACTTAATCGGATTATCGGGGTGGTGAGCCCGAAGCTTTATAATCTGAGCTAAGAGTTTAGCAAATGCAGCATTTCTTGTGGACAATAATGCGACGTGTGACCAACGCGTCGATGCATCAACCAGAACCATAAAGTATCTAAATGGTCAGCACTCTGGTGTTATAGGTCCACAAATATCACCTTGGATTCGTTGTAAGAATGAAATATTTTGTTTCTTGTTAATAGCAAATTATAGTCTAGCTTGTAGTTTTGCTAGTAAACAAGCTTTGCAAAACGAGCGATGGGCATTGGACATCGCCACGGAGGCATGAGAAGAAGGGGTATGCCGGTCTTCTCCTTGGAGTAGTGAGATTTTGCCGACATTCGTGCCGAGGCTGAGCCATGGGCGAGGCGCCTAGGTACGGTGTCGGCAGCATGTTCCTCGTAGTGTTAATCTCTCTTTCGTTTCTGTGATTTGAAAAACGGATGACCGTGGGAGCATTTCAGAATACCAATCATCAGATCGTGACCCGGATGGCCGAGTCTATCATGCCAAAGTTTGTAAGCGTATGTATCGCATAGGATAACTACATTGGATTCAATGGCTCGAATGGTTGTGAAATACATTCCATTTCGAACACGCTTACACTTCTCCACAATACGAGTATGCAGATTTTGAGTGGAGGTGATCAACAGATATTCAGTTTCATCTTCAACATAAGTGTTGAGGTGATAATCGTTGTCACGTACATCCTTGAAAGCCAGCAAGGTTCGGGGTGCCTTCGGCACATACATAGCGTCAGATACTCTAATTTCAGTGCCGTTAGGCAAGAGGAATTGGGCAGGACCTCACCCTTTGACAATCGGTCCTATTCCTATCATCGTGGATAGCGACGATCCGTGAGGCATAAAATTCGTAACCAATTGCTGATTCCGGAGAATGGTGTGAGTCGTAGCTGTTAGATCATAATTCTCATACATTTATATGCCCTAAAACATGAAAATTACTTGTTCTATGAGTTTAATATAATGTTGATTAATCCATTTTCATGTTTTGTAGAAAATCTTGACAAGAAGAGAAAAATGGAATTCCGACAATTTTTCCGTGCACCACCACTTTTGGCGGCTCACCACCACGTGAGGCGGTTCCATGCATTTTCCGGTCATCTTTATGGAGGAGCAAAGGAGGAGTAGTACATGGTACTATCACAACTAAATCTCAACCAAATTGGTTGCATTTCAACTCTACCACAGTTTTCTCTTTCCCACACCACCATCACTCATCCCTATGGTCCAAAAGTCCAACCTTACATGCAAAAATCTGATATGTTTTGTAGGCAATCATCACCTTTTTATCCATTATTTTCACACGTCACTCATCACCATTGAAGCCTTTCTCTTCCCTCATTCATCCATAACCACCCACACCACACTCCACCTCTTTTCTCTCTCTATTCTCTACATTTTCCACCATCTTTTCCTCTACAAACCTCCATAACCACCACCTTCAATCCATAAACTCTATTACCACCACCTTCAATCCGTAAACTCTATTACCACCACCTTCAAGTCCACCATCTTTTACTTCTACCCATCTCATTCTATATACACAAAGCTTCACCACTTCCACATCCTTCCATTCCACACTTCATCATCAAGCAAGGAGAAGGAAGAGGAGTCTAGTGTCATTTGAGGATTCACCACCACCACCTTCATCATCACCATGACAAAGCCTCCATGAGTTCATCCTCATCATCCTCAACTTGAGCTTCATTAGTCACTTCTCTACCCTTACTCTTTACTTTGTTGTTCATGAACATGTTGAAGCTTGTGTATTTGATCATGAGTGAGTAGTTAGTTTGTTGGGGCTAGGGTTGAAATCCCTAGCCAATGTTGTATGACATTGATGTAAATATTGTGTTTGATGCACTTTTCATTAGCACTTTAATATGCTAGATCAAGAGTTGAACATTCATGCTTGAACTTAATCAATTTGGGTATGTTTGTTTGCCATGACATGAGAAATGATTAGAGCTTGATTAACCTTAGTTGTTTGAAGCATGATAGCATATTATATGTGCATATTAGAGTTGTGAATTGCAATCACTTAGAGATAAGCATGGTTGGTTTGCATAATTTCTTCATCTCCGAGCTTTATACACTTAGGGAAGTGCATTAGATACCTAACCGGATTGAAATGTATGACTTGAGTAGTTGAGTATTACACCCGAGAGGGGTTGCTTGATACCATCAAAGGAGAGTGTCCCTTATCATACCCGAGAGGGATGTGAGGAGAGAAGTTGGTTAATTAAAATGGTATCATTCATATTAGAAGCATCATTATTTATAAGAGAGGCTAGAGGAGAAAACCTTAAGTCCCAACTCCCATCTATTTCATCACATCTAGTTTAGCTTAGCTTAGTTTACATTTCAAGTAATCATTTAGTTTCTAGGCAACACCTTTTCCAACCAAAAAATCAAATCACTATACCATCTTGCATATATTCACCATGAACTTGGGCTCACTTGTGTCCCTTTGTTTGTGACTTGTACATTTGCATATTCATCTAGCATCTCTTAGGTTTCCCTAGCTAGAGTGGGTTTTCCAATCCCTTGGGTACGATATCCCCTACTCATAATCCCCTACTCATAATCCCCCTACACTATAACTTGACCCTTATACTTGAGGGTGACATTTTGTCTAACAGTAGCACAATCCAACAAACACTCGATCTCACCGTGAAACATCTACAAAAGCAATGTAAATTGAATCAAACGTCTATATAAGACATGGCGAGTATTCTTGAATATAATCGGAACTCGATCCATTATAGGGTGTTGGGGCAATCTCATATAGGGTGTTGGGGCAATCTATCATCACAAAACGAGGTGTTTCTGTTCAAACTCATAGGCCTGGCAGAGACTGGTGGATCTTGGTGTGATTCCTTCCTGCGAATCCTGCTTACTAAGGGGAATACCGAGCGGGCCGGTCTTCTCCTCTCCGATACCTAAGTCAGTATCGTTGGTATAAATGGATAACTTAAGCGGGAATAATAAGTAGTTGGAGAGTTGGTTACCTATTAATGAGGGTGGTTGAGGCCCTTATATAGGTTGTCGAGCGTGAGGTCTGGTCTTACTCTTCGATGTGGGACTGATCCCCTTCTGTTCATACATAAGGGCGGCTTCGGTGGTCTGTTCGGCAGGCTGGCGCCCCCAGCTCCCAGGCCCCTGGCCATAAAGTAGGTTGCTGGGCCTCAGGTCCGGGCGCTAACGGTCCTGCCCCGGGCCCGGGTGTAGCGGCTGCGGGTCTGTGGGCCTGGGTAGCCCCTCTGTGGCTACTGTCAACAAGTCCCCAAAGTTCCCGGTCAAGTACAATATTAAATGGGGACTTAATATGTCTTGCTCTGCAGGCCCGTAGACCCGCAGGGTTACCGACCCAACGGTGCCCTAGTCCCCCAAGTCCACGTTGAAGATTGGGTTTGGCCGGACGTTCGAGCAGAAAGCCTGCTATGATGGTGCGTGGTGATGCGAGTACCTGTTCCTGATGATGTGCAACAGTTATGAGTATGAGTTGTGATGATGGTGGTGATGTGCTTGAGTTCCGTCGTGCCTTGTATATGGAACGGGGTGAACCCGGACGAGTGCATGGAATGATAATGTGGCTTTGAAATCCATCATGCCATGCATATGGAATGGGGTGAACCCGGATGAGTGCATGGAATGATAATGTGGCGTTGAAATCCGCCATGCCATGCTCTGCAAGGACTCGACCGGTGATATGTCATGTCGGCACGAGTGGGGTATGGAATGCTCCGGGAGGAGCCGGCCAGGGAACTGCGATGTCGGAACGAGTCCCCCAGTGAAAATCGCTACCCACGGTGGTAGAAACCGTAAAATATGTCATGTGTTAGAGGTCAATTCCTGGTGGGGGGTTTCGGCCATGTTATAGGACCGGTAAGCACCCGTTGATTCGTCTCAGCTTGTGTTGGAATGAGCGTGGGGTAGTGTGCAGGGTTGCGAGCCTGCGGGGAGACCTGTTGGGTGCGAGCCAACAAATCTACCGGTGGGATGTTGAGGCCGTGTTAAAGCACCGGTCAACATCCGCTAGTTCTTCTTAGACGGAACGTTATAGGCGTGAGGTTATGTGCAGGGTTTCTAGCCTGCGGGAAGATTTGTTCTGTGTTAGAGAAACAATTCTCCCGGTGGGGTGGCCCGACCATTTGTCCCCCATATTTTTCACAGCTTTGTGTGATGCAGGGTTTCTATCCTGCGGAAAGATTTGGCCTGTGTTAGAGGAACAATTCTCCCGGTTGTTATTGGGTGTACCACTGATCGTGTCACAGCCCTTGTTCGTACAGGCGTGATATACGTACAGGGTTTCTATCCTGCGGGATGATTTGTCCTGTGTTAGAGAAACAATTCTCTCGGTCTTATAAAGCCCGATGTTTTGAAGCCTTGAGTTGTTGCTGGCTTGTCCGTGCACTTAGGCGCGAAGGAAAGTGACTAAACCGATGGAATGCCACAGAACCGATGTGATGCCAAGTGAAACCGGTGGAATGCCACGGAACCGATGGAATGTATTTTGCCCGATGGGATGCCTATGATCCGGTGAAATGCCACATAACCGATGGAATGCCTGTAAGCCAGTGGAATGTATATTACCCGATGGGATGCTGATGGCGACGGCAACGTCCCGATGGGATGGCTTTCTTTGAATTGAGGTTGGCGCTTGGGGAAGTGGTGGGGGGCTGGACGCCTCAGTTTTCACCCCTATCTCCTTCAACTACCGTTTATAGGCGAGGCAAGTGGCTGACATCGGCCCGTTGGGGAGGATGCGCAGCCAGAAGAGGAAGGCGGACCTCAACAATCCGAGCCCGTTGGGGAGGATGCGTGGCGGTTCTTCCTAAGGAAACCGGTGGACAGGCTGGGCCCGCTGGGGAGGAGGCCACGGCTCCTTAGGCAGATTTTTTTTTTTTGTTAGCCTGGTAAATTGCTTAAATGGATTTTTTTGTGTTGCCCGCCTTTGGATTTTTTATAGTACCGGTGGTTTGCCTTTTGGATTTCGTTCAAAACAGTTGGAATATATATCTTGTAATGTTACATCGGCTGAACTGTTGGTATGCCAAGCTAATTGTGTTGGAAAAATTAGTGCATAGCCTCGGGCTCAAAATTTCTTGTGCCGCTTGATCTATCGCAGGCCCGGGCGTGCTTACCATCCCTGGGCGGTGGACAGGCTGGGCCCGCTGGGGAGGAGGCCACGGCTCCTTAGGTAGATTTTTTTTTTTGTTAGCCTGGTAAATTGCATAAATGGATTTTTTTGTGTTGCCCGCCTTTGGATTTTTTATAGTACCGATGGTTTGCCTTTTGGATTTCGTTCAAAACAGTTGGAATATATATCTTGTAATGTTACATCGGCTGAACCGTTGGTATGCCAAGCTAATTGTGTTGGAAAAATTAGCGCATAGCCTCGGGCTCAAAATTTCTTGTGCCGCTTGATCTATCGCCGGGCCCGGGCGTGCTTACCATCCCTGGGCGGTATATGCCTGCCTTTCTCCTAGGTACCGCTGCAGCTGACCGCTGCTAACTAATCCCTCTACAGCTGTTTTGAGGGCGATGCAATTGTTTGTCCTATGGGTAGCTTCATCGTGGTAGGAACAATATTTGCATGTTTGCGCCGGGGTGAGGTTCCCCTTTGGGTGCTTCCTCTTTAGCGGTGGGGGAATGATGTTCCCGTTCTCGTACAGAATGTCCTCGTACGAAAAGGTTATAGTGGTGAAGACTTCTTGACGTTCCGCTGGCATGATCGCCAGGGGGTGTTCTTGTCGGTAATGCGCGGGCCTGTGCCCGCCTTGGGGCTTGTCAGGAAAGGCTTTCTGCTGGTGCTGGTTCCCCCAATTTCTAGCGATTTTGTTGGGTTGGGCACCTCGGTCCTGGCCTCGCTGACTGGTCTTGTTTTCTTGGCTGACCGGAGGGGGCTCCTCCCGCTTCCTCTTGTGCAGGTGATGCCCATATGTTTCGTGGTCCGCGCTGAGCGTGCCTGATGGTCATCGCCATCAGCTCATCGTACCCCTACGGGAGCTCTACCCGCACGGCGTAAGAAAATTTCTCTGGCCGAAGACCCTGCTTGAACGCCATCTCGGCGATCCCCTTGTCTAGGTTCCTAGCCAGCGGTTAACGAACGTCCTTAGCTCCTCGCCATCTGCCTTCCTGCAGTTGAAGAGAACCGTCGATGTCCGGGCTCCTTCGACCCGTAGGATGAAGCGGCCGACAAACCAATCGGCTAGTTGCTCAAATGCCTCAATGGAGTTTGTCGGAAGCTCATAGAACCAGCTGAGTGCCTCTCCGGACAAGGTTTCCTGGAAGATGTTGCAGCACACAGCGTCGGAGTAGCCATTGGCGCACGTTTGGGACCGGAAGCTATCCAAGTGCTGGTATAGGCAGCCGGTTCCTGAGTACGTCAGTTTCAGGGAATTTTGGTTACCGGATCTCCCGGATTCTAAAACCCGATGCGAAAAGGGTCCAGTACGTTCGCTGAATCACGCACCTTCCAACGGTCGCGCTGCCCTTCTCTCGTTGGCCTCCATTTGGGCCTTCAGATCTGCCACGGACTCGAACAGTACTTGTAGTGCATGTGCGGTCGGGGTCATCCTCGGGGTCATACTTGTAGTGTCTCTACCTCCCCCGCCATATCATGCCGGTCGGGGCTATATGTGGTGTCCTGGTCGCTGTCGTCGGGTAGACTATCTTCCTCATCGCTCAGGTCGTCTAAGAGTGTCAGCGAAGGGCCCCGGTGCGTTAGTTGGTTGCCTTCCGCCGGGCCTTTCCCGCGCGTGCTACCGTTGCATGCCCCTGGGGATCGCCGAGACTGGTGGATCTTGGTGTGATTCCTTTCTGCGAATCCTGCTTATTAAGGGGAATACCGGGCGGGCCGGTCTTCTCCTCTCTGATGCCTAAGTCAGTACTGTTGATATAAATGGATAACTTAAGCGGGAATAATAAGTAGTTGGAGATTTTGTTACCTATTAATGAGGGTGGTTGAGGCTCTTATATAGGTTGTCGAGCGTGAGGTCTGGTTTCACTCTTCGATGTGGGACTGATCCCCTTCTGTTTATACATAAGGGCGGCTTCGGTGGTCTGTTCCGCAGGCTGGCGCCCCCGGCTCCCGGGCCCCTGGCCATAAGGTAGGTTGCTGGGCCTCGGGTCCGGCTGCTAACGGTCCTGCCCCGGGCCATGGACCGGGCTCGGGTGTAGCGGCTGGGGGTCTGTGGGCCTGGGTAGCCCCTCTGTGGCTACTGTCAACACGAGGTGTTCGGGCCAACGATGTAGAGCTATGTTCTAGCCGACAATGTATTAGGCCTACATATACATAGTTGACGAAACTTTGATTTGCCACCGGGGAAACATCATTATCAGAAAAAAAAAATTATTTATATATAGCCATGAAAAAATGGACCAAGGCCGAGGCCGGTCGTGCGTAGGGCAATCCGATGCTAAGGTTGAGCTATTACCGAAGCATAACAAGTCCGAAGACAAGGCGATGCCGTGGCAATTTTTTTTTTTTTTTTTCGATGTAGGTGCCGGCCGGCTGCACGTGGGTGCGTGCCGGCAGCATGGCTGCGAGGCTGCCGAGGGTGGTTTCATGGCTGTCGAGGGCGTGCTGCCGAGGACATGAGCTGTCGATGCCATGCTGCGCGCTGCCGAGGCCATGCTGTCGAGGGCGTGCGCTGCCAGGCGTGCACTGCGTAGGCTGCTAAGGCGCGCAGGCTGCCGATATGTCTGCCGCGATTTTCGCGATTTTCTCGTTTTATTTTGTGATTTGGTTTCGATATGATTTAACATCACCAATTTTGTGGTGAACTCAAAATAATTATGTCTTTGGAAATTTGACACATTGAACCATTAATGCTTTCATAGGGGATGTAAAAATCTCATTTCATTCATTGAATAAGAGAAATTTTATTGATGACAACTCAAAAAATACATCAAGGATGTTCTAAATAAACGACTTATCGAAAAAAAACGTGAACTATGACTAGAAACAAGCCAAAAATAGCAATGTAATCAAACTTGAACATGAGTCATAAGCATAGAAGCTTATTCATAATCTGGATTATCATACTCCTTTGTCCTACGTTTCTTGGTAAGTTGGAAGTCATCGATGGTGAGTTGAGTATCTTCCTCATCATCTTCTTCCTCGAAGTCTCCATAGTTGGCTTCTTGGGCCATATATTGCTTGTGTTTCTTGTAGACGGCTTAGACATCTCTACTAGCTTTGCAATCGCGCTGAATATGATTCATGGAGCCACATTTGAAGCAAGGAGCCAAAGCTTGATTGGGTGCATGGCTACCACGCTTGGAGCCCAAACCCGGACGGTTTCCTCTACGAGGAGCAGCGATGGCGCCGCCGTCCCTCTTCCAAGTGAGGTTCCGGCTAAGGACGGCGCCTCTTCTTCCTCCTCGGGCGCCGCGTGTTGCCTTTGGCGCACATGGTGGCGGTGCTCGACTTTCAAGTGGTTGATTCCTCTGTTTGAGAGCCTTACCGCGGGCTTGGTGAGTTTTCGCAATAAATTTTGGACCTCTAGGCCTCTTGTTGGTAGTAAGGATCAACTCATGGTACCTCTCTTTTCATTGGAGCACATTCATCATGTCACTGAATGTCTTGATGGTGCCTTTTTCAAGGAGATCACGGTACATTGTCGGAGCGATCTTTGAGAATGTCTCATAGCTCTTTGGGATATGTTTTCCTCAAATATTGCTTCTTGAGCGTTGGATGGATGTGGCGCCTGAGAAACATCAAGGCTTGAGCCTTTTGTTCAGCAGAAGCTTGCAGGTGTTCATCCTCTGGAGGGACAATAGTGGCCGTGAATCTCTTTCCGATGAAGATATTCTCAACATCAGAGACCCACCACTTGTATTCCTTGCCTTGGACATCCAAGATGTCGAATTCTGGACGCTAAGTGTTAGCCATCTACAAGATACAAATAGGGAGACGTTAGTATCGATCATATCGAGTACTAAGCAAGTTTGATTATATTTTTAGAACATGTATGTGCCAAGATGTGTTATGGTCACATAAATCGATGCAAATTGTGACTTCAAGTCACTATCAATATCTTTCCTTTTGTTCTCTTTTGAAAAAGTGACGTTGTGGTTCACAGTAACGTCACAGTTACAAACACAACGGTGGACGGTAACGTCACAGTTATCCCAATAAACGTTTGGTACCGGGACAATCAACCCCCCGTATACCGTCCCGAAAAGTGAAAGAATCGGGATGATGTAGCAGGGACACGAGAAGGTCCCTGACGAAAGACAAAATTCCCAAGAAATTGAAATTCGGAAAGAGACAACGTTTAATAAATTTTTTACCTCGTTGATTGATTCTTGATCGAAAGAAACTTGAGATTTGGGGAAGCTTATTGATAAGAGCATAATATGCGACATTCTTAATGTGTTTTATCCCCATTTATGCAATTGCTTAACCCTTATTGTTGTAATATAGAGTCATTGAGGAGTCTTTGGCAGAGTTGGGTGTGATTTGAGCTTAAATGTCGAATATTGCATGATTTATGAAGAGTTTCAATCAAAGTAGAACTCCTTGTGGAACCAGAAAATCCTGACAGAATCAGGAATCTATCAAATCATAAATTATGCTGCATTTTATCTTCTCTTTCTTATATATATTTCTCTTCTTATTTTTCAGGAATTAACAAATGAATTTCGGATGGAGAAAGCAAAAGAAATCGGATTGGAAAACATAAATGCCGAATTCATTTAAAGAGAAAGAATTTCAATGCAACTAGGAAAAGAAGAGAAGCATGCCGAGCATGTGCACAAGGGAGTCTTGCACAACAAGACACACAAAGGAGCACGGCAAAGGAAGGAAGAAGAATCTGAATTAAGAAGAAATTTGTTGCCGAATTACTAGAAGAAATCATAGATGAATGTGGACTTAATTCCATACACATTCATTTAGGGTTTGCCGAATTATATAAGGGAAGAATATTCAGTAATTATCAAGAAGAATTCGGCAAGCAAAGGAAGGAAGAGTCTTGCCTTGCAAGAAAAGAAAAGAGAGTTTCGGCACAACTCTTTGTGCCGAACCCTAGCATCTTTGCCGAAACTCTAGCTCCCTCTTCCTCCTATAAATACTTCAGCATAGCCTTGAAAAATCATCTCTTCTCTCATACTTTCACAAGCCAAAATTCTGCCGAAATAGCTCTACATATCAAAAGAAAAATACAAGCCGAATCCCTTCCACCGCAACCCTAATTCGCATCATCCCATCTCCATCGAATCCATCTTTGCTGAAGCTTCCTTGAAGCTTTATCAAAGTGTGATTCACTCTTCTCTCATGACTTTTATTTTTCTGTATAAATACAATACTTTGTCTATGAAGATTGTAAGGATTTGTGATTGTTTATTTGGCTTTATTAATTTGAATTTAGACTTCCGAATTTATTCTATGGTTGTTTAAGTTTCGGTTTTCGTTCATAATATGTTGCATTTTTAATCAAGGTTGTATGGACAACATGTTTCGATTTTGTTCTTGATTTATTTTGGTTTATTTTCTGAATTCGTATGCACAAAAGTGATGCACTTGAGGGCTGCCTAGGCCGTGGCTTCTCCTTAAGCGATAGCTTCATATGCCGAATACATCATGAGATTAATTATGCGCAAAGTTGATTGATCTTATGTTGGTTCTAAGGGCTAGAGTAATTCTGAAAATATATATGTTAAAGCAAGGTGAGGTGACGCCATACTTGTTGTATGTCTCCAATTTGGCTTATTCTGCTTATGTGTTTTTCGTGTTTACTTTCTACGCCAAGTGTTCTTAAACCAAATTACATATGTTTAGGATTAATCGCCAAGATAATTCTAAATACTTGAGAAATCTTAACGATTAGATGAGCCGCCAAGGACTCTAATTAAAATTGGAACCGAATTGATTCTTGATTAATTGATATATTGCTGTCGTAATTACTTTGTTTAATTTTGTTATATATTGTGTGACTTTTGTGTGTGGTGTTATGTGTGAGAGATGTTGATCATATGTATATATTAATTTAGATTTACTTTCGTAAAATTCAGTAGGTTATTAGATAAAAAAATCAAAACCTCCCATATTATTATGTGATACTTCATGTGATTAAAAGCCCTTGATTTCCCCAGATAGAACGATACCTACTTGTCTTATACTACTATCGACACAAGAAGGGTAATATATGTATGAAGTTGTTTTGCAGGTACAAATGTGCTTGGAAATAATTCCATCACTTATTTTCTTCGATTTTTCTTAGTTTCTTCGAAGCAAGGATGGAGGCTTTGAAGAACGCTTGATTGGCTTGCGAGCAATTTTGGACGTCGGGGGAGTGTGTGCGAGAGATTACACACACGAACTATCGAAGGCTGCTGAGCAGGTTGCGAGGCTACTGTGCGGGCTTCCGAGGCTGCTGCGCGGATGTCGCGCGGGCTTCCGATAGGGGCTGTCGAGCGTCGGGGCTGCGCAGGAGGCTACTGCGCGGCTGGGGCGTACTGGCGACGCAGCAGGCAACGTGCGAGATGTCGTGGCTGCCGAGCGAAGGGGCTACACAGGAGGCTGCTGCGTGGCAGGGGCGTGCGGGCTGCGCAGGCGGGACTGTCGGCAGGGCTGGGGCTGCCGAGTGGGGCTGTCGACAAGGCTGGGGCTGTCGAGCGGGACTGGGGCTGCCGAGCGGGACTATTGGCAGGGTCTAGGTCTGCCGATACAGAGGATGTCGACAACAAACTGGATTGGCACCAGGAAACAATGAGTTTTGTTTTTTTTTTTTTTTTCAGAATTAGGGTTTTTTTCCTTTTCTAGGGCTATTAGACAACAGGTTAAAAGTAAAAGTGCTTGATAACGTGTTGTAGGAGAAACAATGGATAAACAAAGGATAAGTAAAAGTGATTGATAATGAGGTCTTTATATAGGCATTACAACAAGTATCCCTGTAAATCTGGGATTCTCTATCTACTAATGTAATACCTGGTATCTAACATGTCTAATAATAAACGAGTGTTTAGTTTAGTTAGCTTCTTGTAGTAATTAATGAAATTGACTGCTATTGATTTTATCAATATGTATTGATAGGATATTAACCGAGTTCTATCCCCATATAATCCTAAAAGAAGGAAGTTAATAAAGAAAGTAACTACATAAATAGGAAGATAAGGAGGGGTCGGAAAAGAAGGTTTATTTAGGGGAAGGATAAAGATGAGGGAAGGAAGGCTCGGGAGAATTCCAGAGGATAAAAGAGAGAAAAAGAAAGAAGAAGAGGAGGAGGAAGAGGAAAGAGAAGGGGGTCCTGGACACGACGACCTGCAACTGAGTTTGATCGAGGCTTCACCATCAGGTCGTCTCCGGCCACTCCACGACGTCGCAACGGCACCAATCGACTCCTCTTGTCGATGCCATCACGTCTATGGTAGCGGGTTATCCTATCGTTAGTAGAGAGGGATTCGACGAACTGTAGCTCAACGTCTTTTCCATCAAATTTGACTTTCTCTGGCGACCACCAGGGACGGAGCCAGAGTTCTAAAATACTCTGGGCTAAATTTTACTTTTATAAAAAAATTTCAAAATTATTTTTATATAATTGATAAATATAGCCGATGTTTATGTGAACAATGTAACAAATGTCAGATTGTTTCAGGAAATTGATAAATGCCATGGTCTCCAAAGAATAATGGTACTAGGGTGGACTTAAGACTCCAAAAACCTTAATTAATGTTGCGTGTGAGAGCCTCAAGCCACCATTTTTTATATGGGGTATAACTCAAAAAACCTACTTATTTGAGTTATTTCATATATACATAAGTACATAACCTATTATATATTATATTTGAAAAAGCCAAAAAAAAGTCTCTGGGCTGTAGCCCAGAGAAGCTTGTACTATCTTCCGTCCCTGGCGACCACGGTCGCCGGTTGGGTTGTACATGAGCTGGGCTGAGTTGGTTGGAGTTGACTAGGAACTGGTGTTAAGCTATTGTGTTCTTTGCTAGAAATATTTCAGCCAATTTGGGTTGCTTCGTTGCTGAACAGAAGCAACAACTTCCCATCTCGAAGGTAAATTTGGGTTCTGGGCGTGATTACTCTTTTATTTATTTCTTGAATGCAAACTTATTTAGAATGGATTGTGTTGACAGTAGCCGCAGAGAGGCTACAGCAGGCCCACAGACCCGCAGCAAGTGCACCAGGGCCCGGCCCAAGGCTCGGGACCGGATCACCAGCACCCGGCCTCGGGGTCCAGCACTCTATCCTGCCTCCAGGGACCCTGGGGCCGGGGGCGCCAGCCTGCCAAAGAGGGCACCAGAAGGTACAAACAGAAGGGAGCCAGTCCCACATCGAAGGGTGAGGCCAGCCCTCACCCCCAACCACCTATATAAGGGCCCCAACTACCCTCTTTATTAGGTAACTTATCTCTCTCCCTGCTTACATACGTGCCTTGGTTATATATATTCCAACTATACTAACTTAGGCATCGGAGAGGAGAAGACCGGCCCGCCCGGTATTCCCCTTAGTGAGCAGGATTGCAGGAGATCAAGTTGGATTCACCGTGTATCTACCAGGCCTCCGGGTTTAGGCAGAAACAATTGGCGCCGTCTGTGGGAAGCTTGAACGAAAAGCCATGTAAGCAACACCGTTGGGAGAGAATTCGGAAATGAGTCGAGAGAAAGGTACCGCCGAGGAGGGACGTCTTGCAGTAGTGCCGGCGCTCACCTCCACCCCAGTCGTCACGCGGGAGCCGCGCGGCGACCGGGGCAACGGTCAGAAAGGAGGAAGCTATGGGGGACCATCCGGCGTGCCGGATCCCCGCCACGACAGCTCGCGCGGGAAAGGCCCGGCAGAGGAGGAAGACAGTCCAGAGCGACGGGGCTTCTCCTTGACGTTCTCAGATGATCCCAGCGATCGATCTGAGAGCCCGGACCGGGATCCTACGTACAGCCCCGGCCATAGCAGTATGGCGGGAGAGCTACGGGCAATGGCCGCAGAGGTCAGTCGTCTAAGAGAGGAGAGCGACAGGGACAGAGCTAAGTCCAACGCCCGGTACGAAGAGATGGAGGCGGTGAATACTGCCCTAGTGGTCGCCCTGGAGAGGGGACAGCAGCGTAGTGACGCCATGGCCGAGGCGCAGGCGACACTCCCACCGATCCAACCTCAACACACCGAAGCAGGGCAATCTTCGGGCGGTCGGCCTGGTGACCCCGTGCACGAAAAGTCGCCAGCAGGCGCAGGCCCGCCGAAGAGCACGACAACCTACCACCGGCCCGGAACTTCGTCAGTGGATGAAGTTGAGACTCCGACCGCACGAGCGCTGCAAATGCTAGCCAACACCGTGTCGGACTTAAAGGCCCAAATGGAGGCCAACGAGAGAAGAGCCGCGCGGCCGATGGAGGGCGCCCGGTTTAATGAGCGCATGGGTCCTTTCTCGCACCGGGTCATAGAGTCGGGAAGATCTGGCAACCAGAAGTCCCTCAAGCTCACCTACTCAGGGTCCGGCTGCCCGTACCAGCATCTGGACAGTTTCCGGTCCCAAACCTGCGCCAAGGGATACTCCGATGCAGTCTGCTGCAACATCTTCCAGGAGACTTTGTCTGGAGAAGCGCTTAGCTGGTTCTACGAGCTTCCAGCAAACTCGATTGAGGCGTTCGAGCAGTTGGCCGACCGGTTCGTAGGCCGCTTCATTCTCCGAGTCGAGGGAGCCCGGACATCGACCATCCTCTTCAATTGCATACAAGCCCCCGGAGAGGAGCTGAGAACCTTTGTCAAACGCTGGCAGACGGCTACGGCCGGAGTTCGGAACCTGGACAAAGGCATCGCCGAAATGGGGTTTAAGCAGGGGCTCCGAGCGGGCAAGTTTTCCTACGCCGTCCGGGTAGAACTCCCGCAGGGATATGACGAGTTGATGGCTATGGCCATCCGGCATGCTCAGGCCGATCATGAGACCTATGGGCATCACCTACTGAAGAGGAAGCGGGATGAGCAGCAGGAAGACCATCCCCGGGAAGAGAACCCTCCGCCCGGCCAGGAAGCCAAGCCCAGTCAGCGGACCGAGAACCGCACCGCTCGACCCAGCCGGAACGCCAACAACAGAAACTGGCCACAGCGGCAGCAGAGGCCCTATTCTGATAAACCCCAGAACGAGCACAAGCCGGTACCGTATCGCCAAGAGCGCCCCCTGGCAATCATGCCAGCACCACCACCGGCCGGTCAAGAAGTCTTCACCGCTCTCACCACTTCCTACGAGGATATCCTACTTGAGAACGGGAGCGTCATTCCCCCACCGCCCAAGAGAAAGTACCCGAAGGGGAAACTTACAACGGCGCAGACGGGCAAGTACTATTCTTATCATGATGAGGCGACTCATCGAACGAATCAGTGCTGCGCTCTCAAGACGGCAGTGCAGGGTTTGATTGATAACGGCTAGCTCCAGCGGTAAGTAGGGGAAAGAAGAACAGACCCCGACCGGGAACGTGACCAGGCCTGGTAAACCCGCTAACTACCGAGCGGTTAGTTTGGCATAGTTCGCGGTTCAACCGTTGTAAAAACAAATATATATGCAAACTACTTTTGAGAAAATTTCACCGGCTCTGCCAGTTCCAGTATATTCATATTCAAGCAAGTATACAAGCAGTAACCGATCCGGAAAGGTTACAAGAAAAAGGGCAAGAAAAATCCTAAGGAGCCACGACTCCGCCTTCAGCAGGCAATCCGCCAGCCTCTCCTGCGGTACCCTCGTCGTCGACCTCAGTTCCGGTGTTGACTCTAGCCCGGGGAGACTCGGCACCGTTGGTAAAAGAATCCAAGTCCGAGCGAATCGCTTCATCCGGCTGCCCCTCCACCGCCTCCTGATGGATGTCCGACTGCTCATGGATATCTCCTTCAGCAGCAGTCGGCATCAGGGAAGTGTCTAACCATCCCTTCCCCGCCCATTTCGTGTACGCATCCGAGATGCCCTCTTCCCTGGCCTTCACCAGAAACTCCAGGAACTGATCGCTCTGGCGGTATTTGAGAACGACCCGCTCGTAGAGTTCCGGGTCATCTTCCCCGGTTGGAGCAGCAGAGACGGCGCGTAGAGCGGCAGCTCCCACTTGGAGCTCGTCCACCTTGGCTTCCAGTTCGGCCCTCTCCTTCTCCAGGCTCCGGTTCTGCTCCTCCAGCTTCTTGGCCCTCTCCTCCGATCTGGCCTTCTCCCGATCCGAGCGGGATTTCTCCACCTCCAGGCGCTGTCGGGCCTCCGATAGAGCAGCTATCTGTCTCTTCAGCTCCGACAGCTCCTCCCTCGCATCCGGTTGGTACAGACTGTACAGCAGCTGCGCAGCAACAAAGGCAGTTAGTCAAGCAGCAAAAGAAAACAAGCTACAGGCAGTGTAGTGGTACCATGCAGTGCTTACCCGGAGGACGGATTCCTTGCATTTTGGGCGATTCCCACCCGCCAGGGCTCCTGCAACCCCAGGTCTGTCCAGGCCAAGGCCGGCCAAGTCCGCCGCCACTTGCCGGGCGAGTGCACTATCCGGGCTTCCCCTCGGTGCCTCCGCAGGCGCGGGACTACTCTACCGGGCAGCAGCAGCAACCTTCTCCTCGGCAGCGTTAGTTTGCACACCGCTGGTTATCCTGAACCGTTTGGCCAGGTTCGCCCGTGCCGACCCACCGGTAAGCGTCACCAGCGCAGAGGAAGGAATGTCCCCGCCTTTCCGTTTCTCTCCCCGGCCTTCCGGAGAAGAAGATTGTGCGCTTACCCGGGCGGAACGAGCCACGTGCGGCACAGACACCGGCCGGTTGGAGATCCTGTTCACTCCACCAGGAACCCTCACTGCCCCCCCCCCCCCCCCCCCGGTGCTTTTGCCCTTTCCAGGCGCCATAAGGCCCGCAGCATGATGGGTCTTCACCCGCCTCAGGAGATAGGCGCCGTCGTCAACATCCATGGCCCTCGGCTCCGGATGAGTCGTGAGCCGGCCGGACTCCTCGTCCACCGACGTCCGCGAGACGATCTCGACTTTCTCCTTCAGCTTGTTAAGAAGGTCTTCCCCGTCCATCGAGAGAGTGGTTTCGGGCTTGATAGTCGCCCGGGAAGATGCACCTGCAAGGAAAGCGAACAGTTAGTATTTTGCAAAAACTAGCACAAAGTATCACCGCTCAAGGGCTTCCTACGCACCGGGACCCCGCCCGAGTTGGCAGTATTCCAGCACTTCTCGTCGGATGAAGTTGAAAGAACTCCGTTCCAGATCGTCCCAACATCCGATTATGGTCGAGACCCTCTCATGCTCCAGATCGGATAGCTCGTACGACTGGTCGCCAAGGGGTTGGAAGGCGCCAGGAACCAGGTACATTTTACTCCTCGCCTGCCACCTCCCGCCCACCATCACCACCTTCTTCCTCCAACTGTTGTCTACCCATGAAGGCATATTGGTGACGATCGGTGGAGGTTTCCAGGCGTTGAAGGACAGGCAACCCCGGGACCCTTGCTTCCTTGAGTAGGACAACCTATACAAGGACCGGAATTCGTTTACCGTTGGCATACTCATTCCGGACAAATCGTATAGGCAGCCGAGGCTCAGTAATCGCCTCCACTGGAGCCCAGGAAGCTGCGCGGCCGACACTTGCAGCGCACTGAGCATATACTGCACGAAATTTGGCAGCGGGAGCGAGAGTCCATGCCGGAACTGGTCCTGGTGCGCGGCAACCCAACCTGCTTCCAGGTTGCAGGCCGACTCTCCAGGATTCAGGGGCCGCAGCAGAACGTCATCCGGGATACCCCACGTTTCCCGGAGCGCTGCAATCTCTCCAGGAGTCATGCTACCCTCAGGTTCATCGCACACCACAGCACCTTTCCCTCTGCCAATGGTGTAGCTCATGGCCGGAGCATCTGCAAGGCGCACCCCGTGCGGTATTTCAGTCTCCGAGGATTCAGCCCCGCAAGACGAAGACGAGGACGGAGACGAAACCCTGCTCCTGGAGCAGTCAGCGGCTTCGGACAACGGGGATGCCGAACCGAGCCAGTCCTCCAGTCTCTCATCGTCGTCCACGATAAGACCCCTGGCAGCCGATTCGGAAGCCCGGTCAGAACCTGAAGATGACATCTTAACCTAGGGGAAGAAAACAAAACCCTAGCGCTCGTCAGCAACAGGCTACAACAGCGCCTTCTACGGCCTCGCCCCAAGTTTGCCGCAGAGCAGTTCCGTCAGCGACAGAGATCCCTCCCCCCCGCCGCAAAACAACAAAGCCAAAACAAGAACACCGGGGCAAAGAAATCAACAAACTTACCGATTAGTATGCTCAACCGAGGACAATCCACCCTGCGAAAGCAGCGAGCAATGGTAGGAAGAGAGTAGGGAGCGCTCGAGAAAACGGATCTCGTGGGGCAAAAGGGCTCAAAGTGGTCGCCGGATTCCTCTCTTTCTCTTAGTTTCTCCAAAGCAAGAAGCAACAGCAGAAAGGAGAGCAGAAGAGGCCTTTTTATATAGGGGACCAGTGCCCTAGGCAATTGAAATCCCTCCAAAACAAGTAATCACAGCAACTCAAACGCCTGCGAATCCAGGCCATTCATCTCAAGACCGCCCCCCCGCCGGCACGTGTCCCAACATTGGTAAACTGCCCATGCCATCATAACTGACGGGACTGATGGACTTCCTCCTTAAATGCATGTCAGCCACTTGTCCCACACGCTGGCGACAGGAAGGTAGGAGCGGGAACTGAGGAGTCAGGCCCTCCCACTTCCCCAGATTCCACGGTTGCACGCCATCTTTGCTGCAAGATTAACCGGTCATGATTTCTCAACCGGCTCGAAGACCTCTCACCGGTGGTAATCATCCAACCGCTTCGAGAGCATCCATCCGGGTATGAGTAATAGGGGACCCGTCTCGATATGGCAGGACGCCCGGTCGAGGTCCGCCCGGCACCATGGCAGTTCACGGTTATGATCATTCAACCGGCTGCATGGCTTCTTCGCTGCATATCTCGAAGACCTCTCACCGGTGGTAATCATCCAACCGCTTCGAGAGCATCCACCAGGGTATGAGTAATAGGGGACCCGTCTCGATATGGCAGGACGCCCGGTCGAGCTCCGCCCGGCACCATGGCAGTTCACGGTTATGATCATTCAACCGGCTGCATGGCTTCTTCGCTGCATATCTCGAAGACCTCTCACCGGTGGTAATCATCCAACCACTTCGAGAGCATCCACCCGGGTATGAGCAATAGGGGACCCGTCTCGATATGGCAGGACGCCCGGTCGAGGTCCGCCCGGCACCATGGCAGTTCACGGTTATGATCATTCAACCGGTTGCATGGCTTCTTCGCTGCATATCTCGAAGACCTCTCACCGGTGGTAATCATCCAACCGCTTCGAGAGCATCTATCCGGGTATGAACCCTCCTTCTAGCACCATCTTCGTTGCATATCACTGGGGGACTCGTCTCGATATGGCATGTCGCCCGGTCGAGTTCCGCCCGGTCCGTAGCAGTTCACGGTTAGGTATCATCCAACCGGCTGCACGCCATCCTACTGGAGACCTCGTCTCGATATGGCATGTCGCCCGATCGAGGTCCACCCAGCTGCATCTCACTTGGGGGACTCGTCTCGATATGGCAGAACGCCCGGTCGAGATCCGCCCACCGGTTACGATGCATCCAACCGGCTCGAGAGCATATTCCGAGAATAGGATCCACCCGGCCCCATGGTATTTCACTGGGGGACTCGTCTCGGTATGGCAGGACGCCCGGTCGAGTTCCGCCCGGTACCATGGCTGACCCCGGTCATGAGAACATTCGACCGGCCTGGGCTTTATACACCCGGGTGAGTTTACATCTAACCCATGTACGCTTGTCCAGCAGGATAAAAACCCTGCATCGCACCAGCTGCGGCAAACGGGGGCTGCACGGCGAGCCTTGTCACCTCAACGCCACCCCCCCCCCTACCGGGGACAGGATCCACCCGGCCCCATGGCATTTCACTGGGGGACTCGTCTCGATATGGCAGGATGCCCGGTCGAGTTCCGCCCGGTACCATGGCTGACCCCGGTCATGAGAACATTCGACCGGCATGGGCTTTATACACCCGGGCGAGTTTACATCTAACCCATGTACTCTTGTCCAGCAGGATAAAAACCCTGCATCGCATTGAACCGCGATCAACATGGGGCTGCACGGCGAGCCTTGTCACCTCAACGCCACCCCCCTTACCTCAACGCTTATTCAACACAAGCTGAGAAGAACTAGCAAGTGTTCACCGGTGCTTCAAACAGCCCGCAACACCGGGGTAATCTCCCTGCAGCCTAGCAATATGGGACTCGTCTCGATATGGCAGAATGCCCGGTCGAGCTCCCATACTCCTAGACTCGTCTCGATATGGCAGAACGCCCGGTCGAGGTCCAGTAATGAAGTTCACCTGGGACCCGTCTCGATATGGCAGAACGCCCGGTCGAGGTCCCATGAACTTCACCCCGTCCACTTTGGCAGATCGCCCGGTAGAGGCTCAGTGAACTCCGCTTTGGCAGATCGCCCGGTATAGGCTCAGTGAACTCCGCTCCGTCTCGATTTGGCAGATCGCTCAGTTGTGACCCAGTGAAGCTCCGCCTCGTACCGATAGGGCAGAGTGCCCGGCCGAAATTCCATGCACATCTCTTGCATGGCGGATTTCAACGCCTCATTATCATCCCATGCACAAATCTCTTTCATGGCGGATTTCAACGCCTCATTATCATTCCATGCACACATCTATTGCATGACATCATGGCATCATCTCATACACTCTCCGGGTTCCACCCCACTCCATGCTCATAGCACCACCACACTTAAGCACAGTGCTACCTATATTGCAAACGTACTTTTCAACTATTGCTTCCCATTAGTAGCAGGTACTCACCTCGGTCACGCCCAATCTTTAACGCGGACTTGGGGGACTGGGCACCGGTAGGTTGGTAACCCTGCGGGTCTGCGGGGCAAGAACAAGACAGATTTAAGTCCCCATTCAAGATTGCACTTGACCGGGAACTTGGGAGACTTGTTGACAGTAGCCGCAGAGAGGCTACAGCAGGCCCACAGACCCGCAACAAGTGCACCAGGGCCCGGCCCAAGGCTCGGGACCGGATCACCAGCACCCGGCCTCGGGGTCCAGCACTCTATCCTGCCTCCAGGGACCCTGGGGCCGGGGGCGCCAGCCTGCCAAAGAGGGCACCAGAAGGTACAAACAGAAGGGAGCCACTCCCACATCGAAGGGTGAGGCCAGCCCTCACCCCCAACCACCTATATAAGGGCCCCAACTACCCTCTTTATTAGGTAACTTATCTCTCTCCCTGCTTACATACGTGCCTTGGTTATATATATTCCAACTATACTAACTTAGGCATCGGAGAGGAGAAGACCGGCCCGCCCGGTATTCCCCTTAGTGAGCAGGATTGCAGGAGATCAAGTTGGATTCACCGTGTATCTACCAGGCCTCCGGGTTTAGGCAGAAACAGATTGGACATTGATATATTTTAGTTATGTTTGATGATCTGAGGATACTATTATGATGTTAACAAATGGAGGTTTGGTTATTGTTTCTGTGAAGCTAGTATGATAAGGGATTAAGTTGACTATCTTCTTGTAGGCCTGTACGTGAAGGGCAAATTAATCATGGCTTAATGCTTGACAAATTAATAGTAGTGGACTTGATTTAGTTGTTATATATAAAGTGTCGAACCATGATCATGAAATTGATTATGGGTTCATGTTTGATTATGTGTGGTTGAATCAACGCGAGTGTAAATTGATTTGTTGGTTAGTTTCTTTCTTATGGGTTATGATGCTGGAGCGATAAAATTGTGAGTGACAATTATATTATTTTGAGTTGGTGTTCTTCTTGATGATATGTTGTTGTGGCTTATATCTGGATTATTGGCATGGTCTTATGGTTGTGAGATTACCAATCAACTAATTAGAGTTGGGTGTTTGATAACCTGAGCTTTGATTTGGTTTAGTACTGTTCTGTTAGTAGTTTTTAAACTAAATACAAGGTTAGCTTTGAGGTTTGGTATTAAGAAAAACTTCTTGAGATTCAATTATGTTTGGTCTATCCTTTGCTCTCAAGTACGATTATGTAGCAGGCTCTTATTTTAACTTGTGTTTTATTGTTTTGTGACCTCCTAATTTCGGTGCTATGTGTTGTTGTGAATACAAAATAGAATTCACATTTTGTGCCGGGAGAACACGAGAACACCCTAATTCTGATTAAGCCATATTAACCTGGGTCGGGGTGTTACAAAATGGTATCAGAGCGGGGATAAGATTCTTGGGTATAAACTGTGCAGAAAAGTGGAATCGTAGTTTGGATTTTTCATTATGTTTAAAGCCTGATATTGATTGCTGTCAGTTGTAATTGGTTGAGATTGGGTTTGCTGCGTGTGTCACCATGAATGCGTTGTTTTGGAATTGTCAGGGGATAGTGAACAAGCGGACGAGATATGCGCTCTGATTGCTCATCCAGAAACACAGAGTTAATATGATTTTCCTCTCCGAAACTCATTGTAACTCGGAACAACACTCGAGTCTTCCCGGGGCGGTAGGTTTGCCGCACATCGTTTCCTTCGAGAGAATTGGAATGGCAGGGGGAGTTGCTTTGCTTTGGGATGATTCAGTGTCGATCAATGTTCGGGATATCTAGTACTATTACATCGACGTAGATGTTTCCGGGCCGGAGCTGGAGACGTGTAGATTTACCGGTTTTTACGGCAACCCGAATACAGGGCAGCGGGTGGAATCGTGGGAGCTGCTTCCGTCCCTTCGAAGGGATCCCTCCGAAAGGTGGCTAGTTGCTGGCGATTTCAACGAGATTCTCGAGTTAAGTGAGAAGTCAGGAGGATGTATTTGGTCCTTGGACCAAATTGAACGAGTGCCAATAGCACGCGTTAATTTAAAACCCTACAAAAGACGTTAGTAGCATTGGTAAATAGGGATCGTTCTTTCCGGGGATTAAGGGTACCTTGAATAAAAGAATGTTAGACAAATATTCAATAAAAGAATGTTACATGCATATATACATAAATACTTCATGTCACAAATATATACATATATATATATATATATACGTTTATGGGGGGTTTGAAAATCAATTATAGTTCCTATGAAAATAAAGACAAAACAAGAAAATAATTCCTAATCTAATATTTACAAGTGATCATCATCTTTGACACAACACATAGCACAAAAATACACAAGAACACACAAGAATATCATGCAAGACTTGGTAGCAACTTGTTTCAAGTTTCCTAGACTCTATTCAATTCCGATTTCAATTAGAGCCTCAACGGTTATCTAATCGTTACTAGACTACACAAGTATTTAGAAAACACGCAACGTCGAATTCTAAAATTATACTAAACATATTTGAAAACACGCAACGTCGAAATCAAACATGAAAAGTAATTGTGCACGAAAGTCTTAAATCGGAAACATGCTTTTAAGTATGGCGTCAACATCTTATTAACATGCAAGTTTCTATGAATTATATTAACCACTGACTAAGCATCCTACAATCAAGTTTACTCAATGCCTAACTTGATCCTAGATTTGCTTATGGTGAATGAAATCGCAACCTACACAAAAACCATGGCCGTGGCTTCATGTAAACATTGATTTTTGTGCACGAATTCATGAAACTAATCGAATAACAACCTAAAAATACATGAACATGCTACTACCCTATGTCTAACACACGAATTAAAACATGTTACAAGTTGCAAAATTGTTTCATAAAAAACAAAATAGAATTCGGAAATCCAATACAAAGTTACAAAACCAAGAATCAAAGTTTCTAGCTACATATAACATAGACATTATACATAAGAAAATACAAGCCATGAGATGGTAGAATCACACTTTAAGGACACCTTGAAGAATGAAGCTCAGATGGTGTGGCGAAGTGAACGGTTGAAGGTAGGATCGGATACGATTTGTGGTGGTGGAATGGATGGTGTTTTGGCTATGTAAATTTCTATACTAGAACTTGAGAGAATTTTTGGCTAGAGTTTTGACTAATGAAAGTGAGAGAGATGAGATGATCTATTCTGAATTTGTGCCAAGCTATATATAGAGGAAGCAAATGTGAGAGTTTGGCAATATAGGTGGAGATTTATGGTGGAAGTTTGTTGGTGGTGGTTTATTGATGGAGGAAACATGTGTTTATTTTCGGCAGCTTTGACCTTTGTGTCTTGATTTGCACATAACTCTCTCTAGAAAATAGATATTGAGGTGATTCTGGTGGCATTGGAAACTAGACATCCATATCTTTCTATCCATATATGACTCGAATTCTGGTTCAATTTGAACTGTCCGGGGGAGTCCGTGGAAGTTGGATGATGTGCCCAGGAAATGACTGAAATTTATTGCAAGCTTCCCTTAGTCCACAATTGCAGCTCCAAGCTTTCCTTAGTCCACAATTGCAACTGCATGCTTCCCTTAGTCCACAATTGCAGCTGCTAGCTTCCCTTACCTAGGACTTGTCACATGCCTTGTCTATGTGCTTCACACATTTTCTTATTTGCCTTGGACATGGTAGGAAGCTTCCTAGACATTGCAGCCTTCTCTTCCTTTTCCTATCCGAACTAGGGAACTTTTTCTTTCCATATTTTGCACTTCTCTTTTGCTTGGCTGAATCCTCTATCCTTCATTAAGCTTGGAAACTCCCATTTGACACATTCGGATGCCCCTTTGATGCACAAATGCAGAAAGTGGCAAAAATGGGCAGTAGGTTCCTTTCTATGCAGGGCAGTGACCTTTCTGCCTTGCAATGGGCATAACTCTCTCCTCAAGCAAGCTTTTGATGCAATTCCAAATTCTGTAGAAACTAGACACATAGAGTTTTCCGTGCATATAAGGCTTGTCTTCTGGTTCCTTGTGAATCGTCCCACACAAATTCTGGAAGTTTAGTGTTGTGCATAGGAAATTCTGGAACTTGCTGGATCCGATTTTGTCTTGCACTTCTTGGCATCTTTTTTTGCTCCGATTTCTCTACCTCTTTTCGTTGTTCATTCCTCAACATATCTACTACATATAAGAGAAGAAAAATCTATCAAAATCAAAGTCGAAGTTTTACAGATTCAACGAAACATCTCTAGGCTCCATAAATCGGCTTTTAACATTTTTCAACATTTTTATCTATACTTAGCACGATTTTGATGTAACTCTACCAAATACTCATGACTCGATTATATGACTCGGTTCTACAAAAGTAAGGGTTAAAGCAAAGTATAAACGAGAGTAAAACATATTAAGAACGTCGCATTTTATGCTCCTATCACAAATGCTAGCCTTTCGGCAGGCGTTGGCGGACTGCTTTCTGCAAGATATGGGTGCAGCAGGAGGCCGATTCACCTGGAGTGACTCTCAAAACAAGGAAAGACTGGATAAAGGGGTGTGTACGGAGGCTTGGCAGCGCTCTTTTAGTTTTTCTCGGATTACCAATCTTCTTCCAAGCCAATCGGATCACGTTCCTTTGTTGCTAGAGGTTCGAAAGGAGGTCCAGCTAGCTAATCATATTCGCAGGCGTTTCAGATTTGAAGAGATGTGGACTCAGCATGCAGGGATGGAGGAGGTCGTGAAAAGTGTCTGGGGATCGGGCCAGTATGGTAATCCTATGATTTAGCTGACTCGTCGAATTAGGGATACCGGGGAAGCTCTTTTGCAATGGGATCGCTCCACTTTTCAGAGTAGAAAGATGGAACTGGAAGCAGTGAGGTCAGCACTCAATTCTCTACTTCAATGTCCGGCTAATCAAACGGACTTGGAAGAGAAGGCTCGGCTATCCACACGTCTGAATGAGCTCCTGTCGATGGAGGAAGCATATTGGAGACAACATTCCAGAGCGATTTGGCTCAAGGACGGGGACAGGAATTCTTCTTTTTTCATAAAAGAGCCTCTAATCGGCGTCAACGGAATAAGATTAAAGGCTTGTTCGATAGTTGAGGCACATGGCAGAATGACAAGGTTGGCATTGAGAGAGTGGTGTGTGAGTATTTTGAGGACATGTTCTGCCATTCCACCCCTAGCGTGTCGACTCAGTCAACAGTGTTGTCGGCAATTCAGCCTCGAGTTTCCTCCTAGATGAACCGGGTTTTGCTAGCTCCGTATACAGCTGAAGAGGTTTGTGCAGCTTTGTTTCAGATGCATCCCTCCAAAGCTCTAGGCCCTGATGGAATGCCCCCTTATTTCTATCAAAAATACTGGGATATTGTTGGAGAGGATGTTAGTAAGGCAGTTATCTCTTTTCTTAACACAAAAGAAATGCATCATGACTTGAATTATACTCATGTGGTGTTGATCCCTAAAGTGAAAGAAGTGATGAATATGTCTCAACTTCGACTGATTGCTTTATGTAATGTTGTGTATAAGATTGCATCTAAGGTCTTGGCCAATCGGTTAAAGACTTTCTTACCATATATAATTTCACAGCAGTAGAGTGCATTTGTTCCGAATAGGCTTATTTCGGATAATACCTTGATCCCTAAGGTGAAAGAAGTGTTGAATATGTCTCAACTTCGACCGATTGCTTTATGTAATGTTGTGTATAAGATTGCATATAAGGTCTTGGCCAATCGGTTAAAGACTTTCTTACCAGATATAATTTCACAGCAATAGAGTGCATTTGTTCCGAATAGGCTTATTTCGGATAATACCTTGGTAGCTACTGAACTAGCTCACTACATGCATCAGCTTCGTCGGGGTAATGAAGGTTTTATGGCTCTTAAGTTGGATATCAGTAAAGCATATGATCGGTTGGACTGGGATTCCCTGCAGAAAGTTATGTTACGGATGGGGTTTGATCCGGCCTGGGTGGATCTGATTATGTGTTGTTTATCTATAGTACGGTATTCTTTCTTGGTGAACGGTAATCCTTGCGGCTACATTACTCCACATCGAGGACTCCGTCAGGGGGATCCAATTTCTCCCTACCTATTTCTCCTATGTGCTAAGGGTCTCTGAACATTGATCTCTGCATCGGCTACTAATGGACTCTGGAAAGGGTTACAGGTTTGCCAAGGGGCTCCTTCCATTAGTCATCTTTTGTTTGCTGATGATAGTATGTTGTATGCTAAAGCTTCGCTCACTGATTGTATGTTGGTGAAGGATATATTGAAGACTTATGAACAGGCTTCTGGTCAACAGGTCAGTTTGGAAAAAAGTAATGTTGTGTTCAGCAGCAATATTCTCCCTCTTGATAGACAGACTCTGGCTAACTGTTTGGGCGTTCAGATGGCGGAAAAGCATGATAAATACCTGGGAATTCCCACACTGGTGGGGAAATCTAGGCAGGACACTTTTGCTTTTCTTAAGGATCGACTCAGCAAAAAGTTGACAAGTTGGAGGTCAAAATTACTTAGTGTTGCAGGTAGAGAGATTCTCATCAAGGTGGTTGCCTAGGCAATGCCTCTCTATACCATGAATAATTATTTGCTGCTCCAGAATCTAATTCAGGAACTTCACTAGCTCTGTGCCCGTCTCTGGTGGGGTGGTATGGATGAAAAGAGAGGAATGCATTGGAAGGCATGGGATGATCTGTGTCGGCCTAAATCAGAAGGAGGTATGGGTTTTCGCCACTTTTTTGCGTTCAATTTGGCTATGTTGGCTAAACAGGGTTGGAGATTAATTCAAAACTCAAACTCTTTACCAGGTCAACTACTGAAAGCCATATATTTCCCAAACTGTAATTTCTGGGAGGCTCAGTTGGGGGCAGCCTCATCATATGCATGGAGGAGTATCTTAGCTGGGAGGGACGTGCTTCGATGTGGGGTTCGACGTCAGATAGGGGATGGTACACGTATGTGTATTTCAGATGATCCTTGGTTGGAGGGAGTTAGTCTCAGAGATTTTCATGATCCTCGTGTCCATTGGATCTCTGATCTTACGATTAATTCAGGTGGTTGGAATTATGAATTGTTACAGGAATTGTTTCCGGTTCATATTGTGCAGAAGATAGGTGCTCTCCCTTTGAGTAACCGGAGCCATATTGATCGATGGAGGTGGGGTGAGGATAAGAAATGGATTTTTTCTGTTAAGACAGCCTACCACCTACCTCGGTGTAGGGTTCTTCAGGAAGTAGGGGGCTGCCCTAATCCTAGTTCTCAGCTATGGACGAAAATATGGAAGGCCTCTGTTCCGGCAAAGGTTAAGGTATGTGCTTGGAAAGCTGTCTCTAATGTTCTCCCCACCAGAAGTCGATTGAGTCAACGTGGAATTGATATTGATACTCAATGTCCACTTTGTGAAGAAGAAGTGGAATCCCCTCTTCATGCCTTACGAGATTGTCCCAACGGGCCTCAACACTGCTCCTAGCTCGGATTCCTCCTGCTAATTCGGCTTCTAGTGTGGATGATTGGCTGAGTCAGGTTTATGCTCAAAACCCCACCTCTTTTGATGCTGTACTGATGTTTGTCTGGGCTATCTGGAAAAACAGGAATGATAAGGTTTGGCGTAATGAGACTAAGTTGGCATCTGAGATTGTACCGGTTACTCTAGGTTGGTGGGAGGAGTTCCGAGCCGCTCACCCGAAGGGGACAGGCAGAGGGCCTAGGCTTCCGATCTGGTGGAAGAAACCGTCTTCGGGGTATATCAAGCTGAATGTCGATGCTGCCTTCAGATCTTCTACAGGAGTTACAGGTTTGGGAGGTATTTTTAGAGACTCAGCCGGGGTGAGTTTAGGTACTTTTCATCGTCATATTTCAGCCTCAAGTTCGGCCAGGCATGGGGAGCTCCTTGCTCTCTTGGAGGGGGTTCATTTGGCCTAGCAGTATGGCTTTTCGCCCCTTATTATCGAAACTGATTGTCAGGTGTTAGTGGATGCTTTGGGGAGCAGCGTCCTAGATTGGTCTGATCTAGGATTTCTTCTAGATGACCTTAGAGTGTTGTTACAGCAGATTACATCAGTACGGGTGCAGTATGATCGTCGGGAAGTTAATAGAGTCGCTCATTGTTTGACAACGGATGCTCTGAATTCAGGGTGTAATGAGTTTAACTTACTCCCTCCTCCTTTTATTCTGGAGTTGATAAATGCTGATTGTAATGACGTTTAGTCAATGAATTTATTCATTCCCCTAAAAAAAATTAAAAAAAAATAATTCATTTTGTCTTGAAATATAGAAAAGCTTTGTAAGTCTCCTTCTTGTTTAGAGAATATAAATAATATTAACTAGTTCACTCTAAAATTATGGTATGTGAATTTAGATGATCGGTTGTTGTATCTTTCGAGGTGGATGTCTACCAAAACATAGGCACAAAGATTAGAGGCGAAATATGTCCTAAGATATTACAATTCAAAACCTCATAACTCTGACGGGATGTTGAGGTAAAAAAAAAAAAAAAAAAACCAATACAGGAAAATATTTTCAGAAATAAAAAAGAAGCAGAGAGTTCATTTCTAGTTGGCTTACTTCTAGTCTTCGAGCTCTGTATGAATCCTCCAACAAAGCATTAGACAGAATTATAGTTTCACTCCAACTCTCAGCCTTGGTGATAATTATGAGTGAGTCCAACCTCAGCACAAACTTATCATCTAGTTCACTGTCTATATAAAGAGCTGCTCTATCTAAACAAAAATAGGGAAGACGGGCAGAAGACACCAACGTGAGAAGGCAGAAGAAAGGAAGACGCAGAGGCCACCAACGACAAAAGCAGCGTGGAGGAGAGAAGAAGAGAGCAACAAAGAAGAGGCCAACAAAGCAAGAAAGAAGCTTAGAAGACCTCAAGACGAAGAAGGAAACGAAGCAAGAAATGAGCTAGAAGAAGCTTAGAAGACTTCAAGGTTCATACCTCCCTCCATCAATCTCAATCGTATCTTCTCTTTTGTTGCAGGTCTCCCTCACATGCTGAAGTATCCTCCCCTGGAGTACCGTCCCGATGACAAATTCCGGGCAGCGTCCCGATGAAGAAATTCTGGGCAGCGTCCCGATGAAGAAGTTTCGTGCAGCGTCTCCAGTGATGATGAAGCCGGAATAGCGTCTCCAGTGACCATAACCAAAAAGCCTCTGCCCCGATTCCTAGATTTCTCATACAAGACCAGGATATCAAACTAACAAAGACCCTCACTCATCAAAAAAACTACAAGCCTGATGTGCGAGATTATGTCATTGTGGTTTGTTTGTACCTGCTCAAATCAAAGAGAATTCGTCATATCTTGCAGCCAAGTCAAAACCAAATTGGGCCCTTGCTCTATATAAGTTGTTTTACAGCCATGAAAAGCTGAATTCGGTGGTACCTGCATCATGAAGGCTCTATCACTATATGTGTTTCACAAGTGTTTACAAAAGCCAACAAAACAAGAAACTTTAAACATGTAACTTGTAAAGAGGTGCCTACAATGAAGCTTGACGATTGTGTTATAAACCAAGAGAACAAGGAAGCCTTATAATATAAAGGCATGGTGCCCTTGCTTGAAGAAGTTCGAAGAAAAGCTTGAATTGTTGCCGACAAGATTAAAGAGGGGAAAAGTCCAAGCAGTGGCTACATCAATTGCCAATTGCTCTTCATATAGGAACCAACTCCACATTTTAATAAAACACAAAACATTTACAAATGGTGGTCATGTTCCAGAACAAAACAAAGAAGAGAAAACAAGCTCACCAATATGCTACTGCAAAACCCCTCAAGCACAAGCCTCTTCACGAAATCTCCACGAGCTCCTTCACCTCCACTCAAATATGTTTCTGTAATAAAGCCTCGAGCCCGGATTCTGCAATTCCCCTTCACGAAATCCATTCAAGCTCACCACAATCATTTCCCAGGAAAGTAATGATGGAAGCCCAAAAGGAAAGCATAAAGAGCCAAAAGATGTTCTTGAGTTTCTCTTGTATACGAATCAGATGAAGGAGTGAAAGGAAGAATGAAAGATGGTGGGAGCCGAAACTCACACTAATTTAAAACCCTGTAAAATGTCATCGTTAGTATGGATAAATAGGGTTCGATCAATCCGGGGAACTTGAAGGGTAATCGAGAATTAAAGTGTTAATGCAAACATAAGAAAAGAACAAGGGGGGATTCGGTATTGGGATTAAATACTTACTGAAAATAAAAACCTAAATTAAATATACAAGTGATCAACAATTCCACACAAAGCATAGCACAAAGAACTCAAAATCATGCATGACACGAACCAAAGAACAATTAGGCAGCAAATATACAATCGGCAATTCCCATGATTTACTTAATTCCAATTTTAATTAGAGCCCTCAGCGGTCCATCTAATCGTTAAGACTTCACAAGTATTTAGAGTTAACTCAGCGTATCACTCTAAACATAATGTTAATCGGTTTAAAAACACTCAGCGTAGAAGTTAAACACGAAGAACATATAAGCACAAAAGCCAAATTGGAAACACATAAACAAGCAAGTCGTCACACATCTTGTTTAAACATGCAAATTTTCAGAATTATGGTAACCCTCTTAAGTGACTTAGACACAACAACTCAGCGTATGATGCAATCTAAATTACTTTGGCAAGTGAAATCAAGACCCTTGGAACTGCCATGACAAGGGCAGCCCGCACGTACAAGACTTTTATGCATAGAATTCATGAAAATTAATCAAGCAAACCAAAGAAATATAACTGAAATATACCACAGCCCTATTCAAATAATTCGGAAATCATACATAAAATTGTTCACATAAACATCATAACTTCAATAGAAACCGAAATTAAAACATTCATATAAAACCAAAATTAAACCAAGTATTATTACAACAAAGATTGTAACAAGGCAGAAAATAATACAAGCCATAGGGATGAATCACTACTTGAAAAACCTTGGAAGATTCGGCAAGAAGTGGTGGAGTGCACGGATGAAGGTAGGTTAGGGTTCTTGCGATTTTGTGGTGGGAGAATGGATGTGTTTCGGCTTGAAGATTTTCTTCCTTCACTTGAGAGAACTTTGGCAGAACTTTGGCTAATATTTTTGTGTAGAATGTGATGATTTTTCTGAAAATATGGCATGCTATTTACAGAGGTAAGGGCTGCTAGGGTTCGGCAAAGCTAGGTGCATTAGGGTTTCCAATGAAACCGAAATATCTTTCTCTCTAATTTCTGCCGAATTTCCTTGAATATTGGCTGAATTAATCTTCACAATATCTCTTGATTTAATCTTGAATTAATTTCAGCAATATTATCTTGAATCTTGAGCACAAAATGGTCCACATTCGGTCTTAACTCCATCCTTGTTTCTCTCCTCATATTATTCAGCAAGTCAATCCTTCCTTCTAGGTTGTTGCCGAAATAACTCAAGGATAAATGCTGAATTGTTTTCAAAATATTCCTTAAATTATCCTTGATTTAATTCAGCAAAATTACCTTGAATGTAGAGAGAAAATCAGCCCACATTTGTCCTTAATTTTGTTTCCTTTCCAAGCTTTGTTGCCGAATTAATCCATACAAAGCTCCACCTTTTCTTTCTTAATTCAGCCTTGTTTCCTTGTAGCTCTAGAATTCCTTTAACTGGCTGAATGCTTCCCTTATTTTGTTTAAAAACTTGCCATACAAATTTCGGCAACAATTCATGCATTCCTTTCTTGGTCGAAGCATTTAAATCTTTCCTTGTCCTTGTTGCATTTGAATTCTTTTCCTTTCTGATTTCTTCATTTAATTTGCTTCCAAAATTCTTCATTTATATCATCTTTAATTCCTGAAAATAATAGAGAAAAATATATTAATAAAAGAAGAAAAATTGTAGCACAATATCTTAAGAACAAGTCTTGATTCGATAAGGATTCCTGTTTTCATTAGGATTCTTCAAGAATTGCACACTTTTCACGTTTTAAGCTCTTTTCATCAACAACTCTGCCAAAGACTCTATACTTAACTAAATGACTCTATATTACAACAATAAGGGTTAACCAATTGCATAAATGGGGATAAAACACATTAAGAATGTCGCATATTATGCTCTTATCAAAAGAGCTAATTAATAGCCGCTGGACCTTCTTTTGTACGAGAGTGCGGATGTTGGCCATGATCAACTTCAACTTCAATATGGTTTATGTCTTCAAATCCGTCTCCAAGTTCAATTGATGAAGCATCGTTACTTGTGTGTGCCCGCGCGACCTGCGGCTCTAGAACGCAGGCTCCTTTTTGCACCCAGCCTGGATTCTTTTTGGACTCTTCAGCTGCTACCTGGAAAACCTTTTGATATTCCAGTAACATCAACTATAATGCCTTGTTTTATGACCATTCAGTGGGATACCTTGGTTTATGACCATTCAGTGAGCTGTTCATGGCTATTGAGTTACCTATATTCATTACTGATTTTAATAGCCATGACCATTCCTCACACTATTACGTCATGCATGTCCACTGGAAATCAACCTTCAGCTTCTCCAAGGGCTCAGCTCCCGGTTCTTGTTCCTCAAACCCTTCCCTGAGATAATCATGCAGTAGGAACTCAGTCATTGCTTAGAGGCTAGGAACAGGGGAGAGGAAGACAATCATCCCCTATCATCAACCATGGCAAAATGTTACCATCACTACATCACTATAGATTTTCTATCTCTTTCCGTTTCTTTGCGATTTCTCTAATACTTGAGTTTGGACAATTTAGTTTTAAGGATACACAGTAATGTAATGTACTTGATTTGATGAGGTGTAAATCACGGTGTTACAACAAACTCCATACCCGAGAAAGATTCTTAACGGGGGAATTAAGATACTTGTTATGTATATGAAAATTTTAGGCTCGACACAACTACATATGTTTGATTCCAGTCACCGTAGCTCACTTTAGGCACAGCCGGATCGCCGATGATAATAATCAGAGATCGTGCCTGATTTAGGCACAACTACATATATATGATTTATTAATATTATTAAATTTTTAAAATTCTTGTAACGGAGTTAATTGCTCTAGATACTTAATTCAGTCAAGGTAACCACGTAAGATACCATTTTCAAATGCGAAATACAAAAATGTAAGGGCATCTCCAACAGATACCCCAAAGTTATTATTTTTTTGAAAATTAACAGAAATATAGCTAAAATAGCATCCAACCCTATAGCTAAGTCAATTTTAGCTTCCCGAAATAATCTCTAGCTACTTTTAACTATTTAGGAGAGAGAATATAGCTTGAAGTTAAAATCCCCCAACGTTCGACTTTTCTGTTAAACGTCCCAAATAGAACTACAACTGCTGAATAGAAAGTTAAAAACATATAAGTTAAATTTAACTTTTTATATAATTTAACTATAACTTTTAATTAAACACCCGGAGATAGGGGTCATCATTAAGCCCACGGATCAAGTGGGCCGATGGAGGCCCGCAAGCCCGATGGACTTCAAGCCCGGCCCGGCCCGTCTAAAAGCCCGCTTAAGCCCGGGTCCGGTGGGTAGAGGGCCGGGCTTAGTTTAGGGGTTAGAAACTCGGCCCGGCCCGTAGGCCCGGCCCGTTAAGAGCCCGTCAAGCCCGCTCCATCAAAAGCCCGTAAAAGCCCGGCCCGTAAAGCCCGTTAAAATCCATACCTCAATAATTAAAGAATAAGTTACCCCCATATAGAGTTATTTTATATTTTTGACACATTAATATATTAATTAGATCTTTATTTTCACACACTTTAATGGATATTCACACTTCACTAGCACAATATGGATCATCTTTTTTATTAAACTCATTTATTTTATCATTTAAGTTCGTTAAAAATAATTATTATATTAATATTTTTAAGAATTTTAAATTATAGTCTAAAAATCACGAAGTAAACATATCATCGATCGAGGCTTTAACTTTGTCGGATTTAAGTGATTTTTTTACCGTCACCGTATTTCATCATAACGATCAAATTCTATTTCATAAAATTTTTCAAAATTTGACTTCTTTTATATAGTTGTTTCGAAAAGTTGTACACTTGAGTATAATCTACTAATCAAGTTATACCGCATTAGTAAGCATGTTGTCATTATAATGGCTAAATTCACAAAATGAAAATTTTGACCGTCTAATGTGATCGTTATAATTAAATATGAGTAGAGGAGAAAAATCAACTCGTTTCGTGAACGTTCGATGCTCGATCGAAACGGTCAACCATATTTTCATAAAACTTATCACACGAAAACGCTATTAGGTACCTTTAGATGACTTTGTTTCGTCGACTCTTCCAAACATTAAACTCTTAAATAAATGAGACGTAATCAGCCATGTAAAAATTTGGGAACGTTTACCTCTCGATACTATGGCTCCCCATAGAGAGATATAAGTTTAAATAAGGTTGACCGCACCGATCGGGGTTATCACTTTGTCGGATTTAAGTGATTTTTTTACCATCACCGTATTTCATCATAACGATCAAATTCTATTTCATAAAATTTTTCAAAATTTGACTTCTTTTATATAGTTGTTTTGAAAAGTTGTACACTTGAGTATAATCTACTAATCAAGTTATACCACATTAGTAAGCATGTTGTCATTATAATGGCTAAATTCACAAAATGAAAATTTTGACCGTCTGATGTGATCGTTATAGTTAAATATGAGTAGAGGAGAAAAATCAACTCGTTTCGTGAACGTTCGATGCTCGATCGAAACGGTCAACCATATTTTCATAAAACTTATCACACGAAAACGCTATTAGGTACCTTTAGATGATTTTGTTTCGTCGACTCTTCCAAACATTAAACTCTTAAATAATGAGACGTAATCAGCCATGTAAAAATTTGGGAACGTTTACCTCCCGATACTATGGCTCCCCATAGAGAGATATAAGTTTAAATAAGGTTGACCGCACCGATCGGGGTTCTAATTTTGTCGGATTTAAGTGATTTTTTTACCATCACTGTATTTTATCATATTTGTTATGATTGTATTTATTATGATTGTATTTGTTATGATTGTATTTTAATATGACAACTATATATATATATATAGGCGTGGGGATGAGCCTCCCGGTTATGAACCGGGTTCCAAACCCTTTTTTGAAAAATAATATCGGATATTTATTTATTTTAATTAAAGCCCGGCCCGGCCTCAAACCGCCGTGGGCCATTCGGCCCGGCCCGCAAAAGCCCGTTAAGCCCGCCGTATATTGAAGGGCTTGGATCCTAGAAATTTTTAAAAAGCCCGGCCCGGCCCGGCCCGCTATTTTTAAATTACATTGTAAAGCCCGGCCCGGCCCGCTCCAAGCCCGTTATGAATGGGCCGGGCTGGGCCCGGCCCGGCCCGTTGACGACCCCTACCCGGAGATACTCTAACTCACGTTAGAATGGCTTTTCGTCAACAAATAGTACTGTAAAAAAAAAAAAAAAAAAAAAGGAGTATGAGTAAATGAGTAAATATATATTTTTAACATTTTCTTCGTGCCTTTGCCCTTAAAATGACGGTTTTAGCAACACGAGAGCAGTAAAAACCCTCTCTCTCATCTCATAAACCTCAGAAATTGTTAAAACACTCGGCAACTCATTGAGTCTCCCGCCATTTCCTCCGGCACCAAGCCACGGCGAAACCCTAGCGACGGTCGCCGGCGATGGTCAAGTCTCGAGACGTCCAAGAGATTGTGGCGAAGCTCTCGTCCGATAAAGCCAAGGCTCGAGAAGTATCTTCTTTCCTCCTCTTTCACTCTCTCTTGCGTTTGATTGCCGTAAAACTGAAATCGAAATTCAACTAATCGATAATAGCTGTTTATGTGAACCTAGAAAGTTAGATTGGAATTGTAGCAGAGAAACTTAATCTCGGTTTCTATTTTGAATTTAACTTGATATTTAGGTCCACTGATTTCTGGGCTTGTAATGACTGATTGCTCTCTAATTTTTAATTTTTTTTTAAATTAAAAATACAGTGGTACTACAAATGCATATGTTCAATTTTTATTTGGGTATAATCATTTTTGTTGGTAGCTAAGCATAGTGTAGTCTTTGTTTTTGCTTTTATAAGAGTTCATTGTGTGATGGAGAGTTTTGTTATGTATTTATAGGAAGGGATAAAGTTGCTGAATACATGGCTAGAAGGAGAAAGGTCGAACGATTTCTGTAAATATCTTGCACAGAAAAATGCCAAGCTTAAACCCGATGAAATTCCTCACTGTAAGATTAAGCACAATTTTGTAGTAATTTACGGAATAATTTGGAAGCGAGCTCAACTGTTTCTACGCTTATTGCAGCTGAAACATGGCCTTTCTTAATCACTGTATTGATTAACTGTGCTTCACTGGAGATGTCCTCGACCAAGAGGGGACCACCAAAAGTGGTATTTGCAAAGACCTTGAGGGTAGCTGTGCAACGAGCCGAGGATGATAAGTTCTCAGGTTTGTGAGCTTTCATAACTAAGAATTCTATAAAGTACGTGCCCGTATGCTTGCAGGTGACTAAGTAATTGATTTTAGGAATAAATTGTTGATCATGACTGTTTTATCATCATATCAGGTAATATATTGCCACTGCTACCTGTGGTTAAAAATCTTTTCAACCATATTTCGGAGGTCTTAAGCAATGATCCAAGCATCCAGTGGCAGTCGGAATATAGGCTTCTTCTACATGATCTTTTGGTTGTCAGAGATTATCGATTTCACATGAAAAAGCGAATCTATTGCAGTGAGTCATTGTATCTTAAAGAAATTTTCCAGCAGAGATTCTATTATACTAGATGATCCGCTTTCCTTGTGCAGTTAGATTAATTATTTTATTTTGTATCGGTAAGGTCTGGTGCTTCTGTACATGACCAATATGGAAGCAAGCTTGAGTGGCAGGGGCGATAATCAGCATATTATCAAGGACGTAAATACTCTGCGTTCACTTTTGGAGAATCCCCCTGGAGATTTTCCAGATAATCTTAGGGATGGCATTGTTAAAGGTTTCATTGGAATTTTCTCTTATATCAGGTAAACCATAATTGGGGCTCTATCCAGTTGATCTTCAACACTCTTTTCTATATGTTTGGTAATGATAGAGTACATGCTGTTTTTTTTCTTGCTCAGGGATGAGGGAAAGGTGTCTCGCAAACTTGTGGAGTGCATCAATACATTCTTGTTAAAAGATGGTCCAAATTTAGGGTCTCAGTCCTTGGAGATCCACAATGCTGTGCATAAATTTGTCTTCCGGTGTTTTCTGACAACCCATGATCAAACTTTTAAGGTTGTTAAAATAATGCTATAGATAAAAACCTCATCACTTAATATGTTTTCTGAATCACTGTTTATGCATGTGTCTTTTGTGCTTGTTTGCAGGATGCCCTTATTTTTTATGCAAGGTTACAACTGAATATGACTAGAGGTGCTACTGATGGGAGTTTTTTGGTACAACAACTTTTAGACATAGTGTACAAGCAGTTAGATCAAAGCTGTGTATCCAATACAATTGTGCCCAGGTGCGCTTTTTCTACTTCAGCTCCCTTTTTACCTTACAAACATTGTAATTGATCTTTTATTCTCTTCTGATATCATCTCTGGAATTCATGTTTGGTATTTTTTTATTTTTTTATGGTCATACAACTCTGTCAGTATATGCAGGACTGATGCAGCTAAATATGAGAAGTTTGGAACTTTGAGCAGCTCTCAATGTGCCTTGGTTGAGCTTGCAGCCGATGTGATTTATAGGGTAAATGCTCTACTGTGCCGTAGCCCATACCTCCTTATCATTATGGCACATTTTTTAATCTTACTATCGTTTCTAGGATTTTGCAATTTTTATCTCAAGTGAATTATAGGTGGGGACTGTGTGTTTATTTCTCTCTCTCTCTCTCTCTCTCTCTCTCTCTCTCTATATATATATATATATATATTAATATTAATATGTGTGTGTATGCAGTAGGTGGACTGGGATTGAGTTAGGTCTTTAGTTCAAAGTTTTTTTTTTTTATTTCTTAAAACTTATTTATGCTCTAGGGGAAGTTTGCTAGTGCTTCATTCCTTTGCAATCTTGAGGCTGGAGATGGTTGCTGGCTGATCTCCATTTGTACTTACTCATCAGGCTTGTATTAACCTGAGAAAAGCACCATCAACTGAAAAGAGAGTCAAAAGAGAGCATGTTGCTGCTCATTTGCGAGAGGCTCTCATGAAGGGAAAATGGTTATGGTAAGTTGTATGCTTACTGATTATGTCTATAAACTAATTCCGTGTGTGATATAGGTTCTAACTTGTTGATGAGAGCACTTACTGTGTACATAGTTTATCATTTAATGTGGCACTTTTAACTTGCTTTTTTGATTATGAATTCAGGAATGCTTCATTTTGTTTTCTTATTCGCAAGTACTTTACATGCATTGGTAAAGATCTTTTTATGTACTGGTTCGAGGGAATATGTACAAGCTTTCAAAGGTACTTCTTGCCGTATTATGTTCAAGTGTTTATTATTTTTATGTATATTTTTCAATAATTTTTAAAAATAATAATAAAAATATTGATGATAACAATAATAATGCCATATATTATTTTTATTTTCTTTTAAAATAAAATGTAATTGTCAGTTATGAGTTTCATAATCTTGTTATAATCAAGCTATTGTTTGTAAGTTCATTCTCAAAAAAAGAAGAAGTTATTATTCATTAGTATCTTCTCTCTCTTCCCCCTCTTCTTCTGAGCATCGTCATGCTGTTATGTCACCGTATGCATTAACACAAAACACCCTATTTTGGGAAATACAAATTAGAAACCGGGACTTTGAATTGTGATGGATCAAGATAGATTTATCATTTATCCCACTTGCTTCTAGAATGAAAGCTGTATAGTGAAAGTTCCATTGTTGTATATGCAATTCAAATTAATTACGCTTTTGGGTTGAGCATCTATGCACGTTTGATCAGGCAAGTGCTTCTTGAGTTCATACATTTTGTTTTTTGTTTTTCTAAAATCTAAAAAATCGAGAAGTTGGACATCTCTGTATGCTTGTTAGGAAAGTGCTTCAGGATAGTGTAGATATTTCACACCTGGCCCTTGTAAGCACGTAAACTAAAGTTTTGAGAATTTTATTGTGTTGCTGGATTAATTTTGCAGAATTTTGAATGAGGCAAATGAGGGGCATGCTTATGATGGTTTTCTGTGGACACTGAGGTATGCTGCTCTGATTTACATTAAGCACATTGACTATAGATGATAATTTGCTTATATGTAGACAGCTAGTGTCTAACAATGTGCTGGTTGATTTCAATATTGTACTGCCATATATGGTGATCTTCTAAGTTTGATAGTCTTGAATCTGCTGCATAATGATATTTGCATATCAAATTGAAATTCGTTCTCTATCTTTCTGTACTTGCATCTACAGGAGTATGCAGGAACTCTCGTCTGTGTTGTTACTTCCAGATCCACAGCAGAAAGAGCTATCAAGCTCCTCTCCCTGGAATGAGGTCTCACTCTCTCTCTCTCTCTCTCTCTCTCTCAGTTTTATCAAACTGCAAAAGTTCCGAAACTGAGATGACATGAATTTGGTATTGTATTAGAGTATATCCAACTATATGAATCCTTGGTTCGTTCTTCCAAAACTGTGGCTGCTTACTTTTTATTTATTTATAGAAAGATATAGTAGGACTTTCTGGATCAAATTGTTTTTAGATTTTATTACTTATTTTATGGTCAGAAAACTACTTGGTAAATGTGTTCATGTTTAGGCGATGTCTCCAATTCTTACATTTGTTATGCTGGATCAAAAGCTTCAACCATAGTTGTTGTATACAGCTATATTGAATATCGTTACCTTATGTCGTTATTTGAATTAACTTGGGTCTTTTTGACAAACTTTTGCAGTTTAATTGTGGTTGGCAATCAGTATGGAGCTGCCTTATGCAGGGATTCCCGTTGTTCAGTAACGTAACTGCAGTTGTAAGTTTTTATTACTTCTATAGAAACACAAATGTATAATTAAGTATAAAAATGGAAAAGAAAGGATGACACCTGAATTGAATCAATCGTACGATCTGCAAACATAAGTTTGGAGAAAATACAGGCAGCTCACAACTCCACCTAATCAAGCTGAACTAAACCAGTGGGAAAGTTTTGCTGTGCTCTAAAGTATTTATATATTCCAACTGTTGGGAGAGAGTCATGCATTTATATAAGTTTGAAAAAATACTAATATTCTAGATTCGCAAGCTGTTGTACTCTAGGTTCTTTGCCAGTTTGCCTAGCCTGTAATACTGCCAGTTGAGCATCTTATCCTGTTTCTCAAAGTGTCTTCATTTGCAGACTTCTTCTCTGCTTCTTTATACTATGCCTTTTGTTTTGTCAGTAGTTAGCTGTTTCTTTTCCCAGAAAGTATATTCCAATCAACTTATGTTTAATTGTGGATGTCTCAACCATTTGCGTTGGTGATTTTATTCTTATGTGTTTTATAAACCATGCTTACTGTTATGAATTTGAGCCTTTCTCCCGCTACTTGAAGACAATCACGCATTAGTATCACTATGTATAAGTAAATATTTTAGGGGTTTATAGTCTTTTGAAGAATCTGTAAGTTTTTATTTATATAAGTTCAGAATTTTTAACGGCTGTCGGCCTTTTAGCCCATCTATCCACAAAAAAAAAAAAAATTGTTTGGAGAACTTATTTTTTTAGAACTTCAGAGTTTAGTCATGAATTCGATCTGGTTCATTTTCTTATGCTTTGTGCAGGTAGATGCAGCTCTTGTGCTTCTTGGAAACATAATTTCAAGTGTGAGTATTACTGTATATCTTATTAGACTACTCCGTCATATTTTCAGACAATCCAATGAATTCATTTTCAATATTTTACTTTACAAAGTTTCTTAAATCGCAATTTTTCTTCTCAGGATCGTGTACATGTATGTGGCATACCTCAGGATTTGTGGGACCTCCGGATATTCAAACAAATGCCATCAGTGTAAGCGCATACTTGAATATTTTCCTGCAATAAATTACTGCATATAATTCTACAAGTATCTTGTTATTGTATAGAAAGCTTCACATTTACCCTGTGATCATTTCTTTACGCTCCACTGATGTTCCTTAACTAAGCAAACTCGACTACATCATTAAGAATAGTCATACAATTTGCTAATTTCTAATGAAGGAGTGTGCTGTTAACATGTGTACAATTTTTTAATTGAATAATGGCCTTGTATAATGGCTTACTTCTTTGGCATTTTTATATTGTTAACATTAGATATGAAACCCTTGCACTTCATAATCACTTGGGGCCATTCTCTATTTTCACTATTATGATTTCATTTCAGGTCTGTGTTGTACTTTATTTCCTGTTACTTTTCAAGGAAAGTTTCGCAAGTAAGTGTGATTCCTAGCTTTTGATAGTATCTTCTGACTTCCTGTTCAGTTGTATTGATTTTCTGAATATTCTGTTGCACTACTACCTCGTTTGTATACTCTTATAAAGTTTGTTAGATAAAATTTTCTACTTCTACTTTGAAAAAATGCAGCATTTTTTTTTTCATAATTTTATTCAGTTTTAAGAAGCTTATGATATGTCTCATCATATAAGTGAATGTCTGAACAAGGGTTGTAAGATTTAATTATATTTTAATTATTTGATGAACGGTAAAAGCCTAACACAAGCTACCTTATGATAAGCTTATCTATACTATTATTAAAGAAACAGGTTTTGTTAGCCAAAAGGCCTGTGAAATTACAACAACACCCTGAGATCTTATATTAATTTTAAATAAATTTTAATAATTGAGAGGTAATATGGTAAATGTGAAAATATGAAAATTAAATAAAAAGAAAATTAAATAAAATTTCAAAACTGTAACTACCTTATTTACAGTAACCTCCCACTTTCAGATAACCTCCCACTTTGCAGTAACTACCTTATCTGAAAATTCTTCCCACCACTCCTACTTTCTCTCCACACACGTAGGGTGTGTTTGTAGCTAGTTTAATCTGAACTGAAGTAGCTCCACATGTCGTATGTTGCTTCTAATTCTAGGTGTCTGAATTCACTTAGACATTTATTAGGTATCTTTTTAATTTTTTTTTTTAAAAGGAACAGCTTTGTATTAAAACAAAAAGCACTGTAAAATGAGGCGGATAAGGAGTCCGCTTTATAAAACTAAAGAAAGAGTGAATAACAGAGGCTTAGCAGCCCAACTGTGACTGCTAACTCAAAAATTAGGCTTTTGTCGCTCAAACTACAACTGCTTGCCAATTAAGAATGATGGAAGGTGGAGAAGGAAGACCTGTGGGAGAGAGTTAAATTCTGGGCATCGTTATGGGCTCAGGATTTTAGGGATTATAATCTTTCTTCTATCATTCTTAATTGGCAAGCAGTTGTAGTTTAAGCCTCAAAGACTTAATGTTGAGATATCATCAACAGTAGGGCTGCTAAGCCCCTGTTCTTTGCTGCCTATTTAGTTTTATAAAGCGGACTCCTTGTCCGCATTCCTGTTCATTGCTTTTGTCTTAATAAAAGCTGTTTCTTTTTCAAAAAAAAAAAAAAAAAGAATGATGGAAGAAAGGTTATAATCCCTAAAATCCTTAGATGCTTGAATGCTGATAGTCTGTCATTTACGAAGCTTGAATTCAGAGACTGAGGTAACTTGTTTAATGTGTTATATTTTCTATTTCATGTGTTTGCAGGGAGATGTACGAGACATATTACACCTGAGAAAAAACCTTCTGAGGGCTGTTTTGGGTCAACTTCAGGGGACGGTATGTTTTCTTCAGTTACTTGAAATGAAATACTGTACAGTCTTTGTGGCTTTTACTTTTCAGAACCAATATTTTCAGCCATTGCAGACCACATCAAATGTATGACCAGAATGAAGTAACTCGTGCAATTTTGAGTAATGAGGATATTATTGGTTGCAAAGTATATAACAACTAAACCCTAATAGAAAGACAAAGCTTAGTAGATGAAGCTCTTATTTTGTTCTTTCCTCCAGTGAAGTTCTCATTACGTCAATAGTAAACTTAGATGTGTATGATATAGGGGTACAAGAATCATTAGATCCTTCAGGACTTGATCATATTATGTCTTTGTATATATATATATATATATATTAACATTGAATATATTATTTCTTTTTATTTTTTTCTGAAACAATATAACCTGCTGTCTTAAATTGATCAAAATGGAACATGTCCTTTTTGGGGTTTGCATCAAGGGTTAAATCCTCCTGGACTATGTTTTAAGCAAATCAAAACTGACTTGCCGTTTTTCAACGCATTTGATGAAAAGCCAAACTTTAAGGCTTTGATATCTATCAGGAAACTTTGGATCAGAGTTTGTGTGTTTATTGAGCGGTTCGAATAGTAGAATTTCAAGACCGATTTTTGTTTTGGTCAGTGTTGTTTTGGGAGGATTTTCAACTCAAAAGTGTTGCTAGTTGTGGTCATGCGTTTGTTTTTTTGTTGCTATTTGTTTCATTCTACTTCTTATTTTCATATTTTGACTCTGGATTTCACATGCAATGTATTTTGTTGTTTAATTGAACCTAGCAAGATTTTTTTTTTCATGAAATAAACTAGTAGTCAGATTTTTACAAAATGTTTGTGCTTACGCAGGAGATTACCGTACTTAACGAGCAGGCGGTGTTATTATTGCCTGCAGCTGTTTATTCTCTTTGTGCTGGCTGTGTTCCGTTTACACATTGCCAGATGGGACTAATCCAATCTTATACTTCTCTAGATGTTACTGATGCTGTAAATAAGGCATGTGTTAATTCATTATGTTAGTACCCCTCATTTTTTTGGGATGATCATTCATGTTTCTGATAAAAAGTTCTATTATTGTAGACAGAAAAGCCTGATCAAAATTGTCTGCATAGACTATTTGACTGCAATGTGGAGGTTCTTGCTAACATTGGTCCAGGTTCTAGGGTTGAGGTACTAGCATGTGCTTTATAGGCATCTAATATATTGGGTTTAGATTTGTTGTCCAAGTCTTACAGCTTACGTATCTCTTCAGGTTTTCCCACCCCAACACTATCCAAATCTACGGCTTCCTAGGCAGTTGAGAGAACCACTGCTTTCTGAGATGGAGACTCTAATTCTTGGAGCTCTAGTGAAAAAGGAGATGAGAAGGAGATCTTTGTCAGATATGTTCTCTGTATGTGCTATATTGTCAAACATCATCTATGGTTCAGTCGTGACAAGGTTTGTCTCATCTTTTTATTTGTTTATTTTTAGTTCTTTCTTATGTCTAAGAGGGAGGAGCGAGACAAATATATCAAATTATGAATGGAAATAGTGCTAGTTGGAAGCTCCACAAAATACATTATATGTAATCATGCACTAGTTTCAGTTATTAGTACTATATGGTGAGTGTGAGATAAAATATATTCTTACTTCTGGAGACACCTAATTTGGACTTGATCCAGGAGTACTTCCTTTGCTTCATTTGACATGTATGTTATTTCTTATTTTACGTTACCTTTTGAGCTGGCTCATGCTGGCAGTTTGATACCTGTTCTTAATATGTAAAAGTTTCCTGTATCCTTCATACTTTTATGTTTGGAGTCGGTGTTCCAATTGTGGGTGACAAAGGCAGCTGTATACTTCTCCACTTCTGTAGAATACTCTGTTTGTCCACATATTAATTATGATATGTTAAACATCTGGCCTTTTATTGTTAGTGTGAGCCACGATGATGCTTTACCTGCGCTGGTTTGCTTTACTTTGTATTATTTGATCTGTATCAGGCAAAGAGAGGAAGTTTCATCATTCGTCTCAAAATTGGGCCAATACCTGTTAGAATTGCTGGATTGTGCTGTTACTGTCATCCAGGGAAATGATTGCCTACCTCTTGCTTCTGATCTCATATCTAATGGAACAAGCTATATTGTTGCTTCCTTTAGAAGTTTTGCTTCTTCTCCAATCTTCAGTCGACACCATGATCGATATCCTGTGGTTGGTGAACTTTATGGTGCCATCATTCGAGTGATGGAGAAGCTCTTAAAAGCAATGTCTAATGCGTATGAAGTGTATTCCAGTGTGCCAGGAGGTCGGAGGTCTGAGATGAACTTACAAGGTTTATCTGCATGTGATACCTCAGTACAATGTTCTTTCCCTGCTGATAGCAATAAAAGTAGGATTGTGGACATGGAACTGGATGTTAATGAGGATACCGGAGATATGGATACATTAACTGATGGTGGTAAAACTGCTGGTGGTGTATTATCATCTGTAGAGAGATGGAAGCTGGGCATGATATCGCTTATTTCTAATTTTTTTTTAGTTTTGCCCACAACTTGGGATGTCCTGTTTAAGCTCTTGTCAAAAGAAAGTGATCAAATGGTAAAACACACAATGTTCACATATGCTTGATTCTTTTAGTTGGTTTTCTGCAATTTATGCTTCCAATAATGAGTGTTTTTTTTTGTTCCTATTTCAATCCAGATCAGGGAAAAAATTATGCTTAGTCTTTGTGAACATCCCTTTTGGTCCTCTGCTGAAAATTTCAAGGAAATGGTATGAGAATAAATGGACGATTTACTAAGAACTCATTTTATTTGTTGTTATATATATATATATGAGATGTAAGTTACTTAATGGTTTGGTGTCAAATACTGTTGGATCATACATAGTTTGTTGCCTTGTTTGCAGGTCGGTTTATTGACTAAAATGGTTAAGATACAAGTGAGTCTTAAGCTTGATTGTGGCAAGTTATTATCTACCATCCATCGTTTGTTGGGAACGCTGTCATCGCTCGACACTATCTGGAAAGATAAATGTTTCATCGATTCTTTAGGTGAAAGGGGACCTGAGCAGGTACTATCTATTCTTGCTCAAATCCATAATACAATTGATGGTTTGTTTGATATCTTTCTGGTTCATAACTGTTTGAAGAGTCGCTTTTAATTGAATCTTTTATTTCAGGGCTTAATACATCTTCGTGATGCTGTTGCTGAATGTGATCTTCTTGACTGGTCTGGACGAGTTAAGCTCATCGATTGCATATGCAATTTTGTTTTACTCAGCCCGCAAATTGGTCAGGTGATTACTTTGCATGAGTAATTATTTTGCGTTAAATGATAATATTCTAGGGCAGGAGAAGGAGAAACAATGGCATCTGATTGCAAATACAAATTACTCTGAAGGTTGCAGGCTAGAACTCATGTAATTAAGAAAACTGCAATATCGAATTGTGCAACTGTAGACACCAATATTAGTAATCAAATACTTGGTAACCTGTAACTATCATTCCATTTTTTTGCAATACAAGCTGTAAGGGTTTCTCTAAAATCATCTGTCAAGAGCTGATGTGGTTGATGTGGGGCCCCTACTGACGTGGTCGGCATAGTGGACAAAATACCATCAAATTGAGTAAAAAAAAAAATTAAAAAAAAATACTATTCATTAAGATACAAAAATAAAACATGAAATACAACTTTTGGTGTCTAAAAACAAGTCCGAAGTATACTTAGATCTAAAGCTTTTGTTTTGCCTTTTCTGATATTAAAGTGTCCAGAAGTAAGCAGATAAGGTACAGATGAGTGTTTAAATTGTTTTAAATGAAAATTTCTATTTGTTATTTTTTTTTATATTAGAATTAAATCATAATTAAAATTTCTTCCACATTGTGGTCCATCAGAGGTGGGTGAGCCCACATTAGCCATGTCACACTTGACAGATTATTTCAGTGGGAAAAATATAACTGCAAGTCATTGCGAGGGATTAGAAAAACCATAGGGTATTGAACTATATAATTCGAAAGGACAAATATAAGTTTGCATTTAGATGCTACTTTACCCAAAATAATTTAGCCATGGATCTGTTCTCTACGTTGTACTTTGTTTTTACTTGTTCATAGACTTTCATTTATCCTATAAAACAGAAAAAAATGATATCTCATTGGTGAGGAGAAAAATTAAGAACCTTATTCGAGATAAAAGAACGAGGAGAAAAATGCCTCTCAGATGATGGTTTGCATGCTTTTATGTGTCTTTGGATTTTTGAAGTTTTATGTTTAGATGACTGCTTGAGGTTCCAGAACATGATGAACAGTTGCAAATCCTTTCCAAAAAAAAAAAAAAAACCGTTCTACTACCAAAATGATGATTTTTGTTTAATTGGCTTTTCCAAGAGACAGGCAGTGGATTCTAAGTGTCCATGTACTGCCTTTTCTCTCTTGTAATAATTGCTATTTATAGATTTATATTTGTTATGTAGCTCAAGATTTAGTGTATGAAGGAGTACAACTAGTTTGGTTTTGTTCTTTGAGGAACAAATGGCTAATCATCTTCTGTTCGCATGTTAATTGGTTGCTGTGGTGGACCTACTTAACAGACACTGATTGAAAGGTTGTTGATGATGCTTCAAGATACTGATTATCGAGTTCGTTTCTCCCTGGCTAGAAGGATTGGTGTACTTTTCCAAACTTGGGATGGACATGAGGAATTATTCCACGATATATGGTCGGTTTCAACTGCCTTTAGTTTCATATCTTGTTGACTATACCTATTTGTAGAGCTTGTTTGAATTCTTCACCTGTCCCAATTCCTTAATTTCACATCATTCCTGTTGCTTTATGTGTGGTTTATCTATGTATTTGTTATTGTAAGTTCAGATGCGAAATTAAATTAGGCCTGTGTGAGTGTCGGAAATTTTTCTTTCACGGGCTATAACTCAAATATTTCTTATAAGCATATTACAACAGTTACATTTATTTTATTATTGTTCTGGTTCTTGTTCAATTTCTTGTTTTTATTGTATTGATGTTCTTGGTCCTAGACTCCCAAGTTGATGATCTGCATATGCTTCCCATCAAATTCTTGATATTTATTGTGTCAATTCATGAGTATTTCTTCTTTACTATGTACAATACCAGACTCTCGTCTGTTGTGCTAATGTCTATCTATACTTTTGGTTGTTTTTCAGTTCCAACTTTGGTGTGATGGTGGTAGTTTCTTCGAAAGAAAAACGCGTTACTGCAAGTGAGGTCCTAGCTAGTGGTCCACAGCCTCAGCCTACAATGGAAACTGTCATTATTACTCTCATGCATCTTGCTCTGCAAAGTGAGAAAATAGAGTTGGAGGTATGTAGGTTTATTCTCTTATAATGGCATGTTTACTTCATCGGAATGGAATTGTATTCCCCCGGAATCGATTCCATTCCGGTGTTTACTTGCTTATGGGAATGGGAATGGTGGTGGGGCCCACCTCTGAATTTGGTACTGTTTTCCGGGAGGGAATGAGAGTTGTATTCCGGAGGGGGGAGGTGGGAATGGGGAATGGGAATGGGAATGAAAAATTTCTTCCCAAAATATCCTCATGATTTATTAAAAAGGATTTTTTTTGTTATATTTTAAAAAGGCATTTTGGTAATTAATTTAAATTTAATTACAATTCCTTATCGTAAGTAAACAACAACAATCGTAATAGTTTCATTCTCATTCCTCCCATATTATTCCATTCCGTTTCCCATTCCTTCCGATTCCTATTCCAGATGAATTACATTCCAAGTAAGTAAACGTGCCCTAAAGGTGGTGGTTTTCAACACATACTGACTTTTGTTTATTTTTCTGAAGAATAAAAACCTAATATTTCTTTGGTTAAAAACTTAAAATCTAAGTGAATGGTGTTGAAGAAGTTAATATCAAATAAGAACATTTAGAACTAGTTTCAATCAATAATCAGCTGGAATTATTCTCTGCTTGTCAGAATTGTGCCAATCCTGTTAATGCTCTCTTACTGTGCATGGACAAATTAATTAAATCTTTTACATTTGTTGCATTGAAACTCTGGATGTGGATGTGTATTGAATTTCAGTTTTCCTGATACATGCAGGCTATATTCATAATATGCGTGGTTGCAGCTATTGATCCTTGTCAGAGGTACAATATTCTGCCTTGTCTTGCAGTATTTGAGCAGTCATAGTAAGCTAGTATGATACAGCAACATAATCCATTTTTGTATTCCGTCATTTTCAGGGAATTGATCTTTGTAATACTTGACAATCTCTCAAAACAGCTGCGCTATTCAAGTAGGTTTAAGGTAGTAACTTTAGTCCTCCTTAATTTATTAGTATTATTTTGTTCATTATTAGCCTATGGTACTTCTTGTACTTGATAAATAGAATTAGAGCTACGTTCGTACTTCCTTGAACTTCTCACCTAATATCATTTGTGCCGTTGAGCTTTTATTTTGATCACATGTGCTCTTATACTCTCCAATACGATAAATCATAGCCTGTACTATACTAATTCATCAATTTCTTCATAAATTGGTGACTATGCAAGTCAACTTGGATTAATTTCTAGTCTTATTCATTTAAGTGACGTGTTCCTTACATAATGAACATGAAAAACTCTTTTGAGGAGGCAACATTTTATGATGAAATTGATGGATTAGTTAGGATTGGTTATAACAGATTAAGTTAGAAGTTCGAGGGTACACATGATTTTAGGTATAAAGTTCAGGCAGGTAAAATGTTTCTTGCTCATAGAACTATTAGTAAACCTTTAAGGTCCCCAAAATTTCTTTTGCAGTACTTGGAGGAGCTTTTAGGATCAATTCTCTTTAGTTGGGTTGCTTGTGGTGTAAGCCTTGCTGCACTTGTGGAGGTAATCTGCTCTTTTGTCCGCTTATATTTTTCTTTATGCTTGAAATCTGTCAACGACTTTTAAGGAATTGTAGCTTTGGTTTCAAAAGAAAAAACTGTAGGGTGTTGCTAAATAAAGGTGTGATTGATACACCGAATCTATGCAATGGACAAGTTTTTTATGGAATGTCTGATGAATTGAATTTTTTATTTTCTTTGCAGATACGACAATTATTTGTATCGGATTCCGAACCTAGTTATTTCATGCAGTATTGTTGCCGTTGGCTTCTCCCAGCTCTAGTTTTGCATGGTGATAGCTCCAGTCTCAGCTGGGTTGCTAAAGTAAATTCATCTTGAACTCGTTCTTTTCTCTCTAATTTCTTGGGCAACCAATTATTTTCAACCCTTTAATATGATTTTCTACAATTTTTCTGGCGTTGAGAGATCAATTACATTCGGTGATTGTTATCCTGTTCTACATCAAATTTATTGTATAATTTATCATTGTTGTCAACGCTTGGTTTTCGTAGTCCCTTTCTCATATGGATATGGAAGTTTGTTATTTACTAACATTGTTATTTTATTTCAGATTGCTTGTCAACCTCTGGCAGTTCTGGTGAAAAATCACTTTGTCCAGATCTTCTCTGTTTGTATGGGATTGCATTGCAGCAAGAGTACTGGGTGGGAAAAGGGAGCAGATGTGCTTCAGGGTTCTATTTTACATCTGGCTCAGATATCTGAAAATGAACGGGACAAACTCATCAAGAAACATATGGTTTGCTACTAATTTTAGATTTAATTATCTTGGTCTCAATTTTGATTGCAGTTCATGAATTGTATTTTATCCTATTATCAGTTTTTTTAGGAACTCATTACCTTTGTACGTACATTGCATTTAATAGGTAAGGGCATGGTAGCGTGTCTAGCATGTTTCCGTGATGACAATTATGAATTTATGATTATGCTCTTGATCAGATTTAAATTATGATTCATGGGAAGTTAGACATCACTGAAAATGTAATGGCCGATTTGTGTATTCTAAAGTTTGGATTTCAGATATTAAGATATAAAATAAGTATACTTTTTTCAGTTCCTAAATGCTTTTTCATTACTGCTCACTTGCACGTGTATCAGAGCTTGGAACTCATCCACTTGTCATTTCCATCTTGGCAACATATTCCCCAAGCACATTATAATTCATCTGTATGTTTAATTTTGTTTGGCCATATCTGAGTGGGTATGTTTAGATACAAAATCCTACATTGGTTTCTGAGCCTGTACTTCGATACACGTGAACCCCATGTTTCTATACACAATGCCCAATCGGGGTTTGAGTTGCATTCTCAATTTTTAGATACTCTCCACATGTATGTTATTGTTCTTTGTTCATCAGATTTAAGTGGATGGCTTTATATTTTTTTTATAACATGATGCTTTGCCTGTAAATTCTTTTAGGTATCTATTGTGAGCCACATTCTGTCTCTTGCATCAGCGGCACCAAACCCCACAGTTCCATTCTTTTCTCAGGACACGATTGGACGTGGAATTCTGACAATTGTTGATGGATTTTTGGAGACGTGGGTTATTCTCTTAGCTTTCTTTTCAATGTTGTGCTTACCCTATAACATTCTAACATAGCATGGTTTCTTTTTGATCTCTAGGGAGGATTTTGCTTCAACTGTCTGTGTTGTTGACAAGATTAACATTTTTCGCCCAGATAGGGTTTTCATGGTAACAATACTCTTTTCTATTCAGAATTTTCTGAAAAGGCCAAACCAGTAGAGCCTTGTCCTAATTCGGCCACCTAAAAGATCTCTTTATGCTCTATGTGTCCCTTTATATTGACTGTTTTTTAGTTCGCATGTTCAATGCATTCTGATAATGAACTGATATTTTGATTGTGCAGTTTATAGTGGAGCTGCATTATAGAATTGCAGCAGCAACTCATCATAGGCATGCATGTCACAGACTGGCTGGAATCGAGGTGCTGATAGATGTTCTTGGGCATAGAGCTGCTATTGCAAGCACTTCCAAGTAAGTGCCTCATTAGCTAACTAGAACAATATGTGGTTATGCTTTTGTTTTGAGGCCCTATTAATTTTGTACTGATGTGAGTATATTAATGAGAGGAAAGGCCTATAGCTAATTATTATTTCTGTTTAAAAAAAAAACCCTTGGAACAGTAGATCTTAGTTCCTGCGATAATAATTCCGTCATTGTAACCACTCGATACATTTTTTTCCCCTTATTTTTGAAATAGATTGGATTGCAATACTGAGTATCCCTTATCGTTGTTTACTACATGAAGACATGTTTCCATTTTGAAAATATATAAAAAAAAATGAAAAAAGCATCAGGTGAGGATGTGGTTGGGAAATGAAAGAGGAAGAGAATTATGTTTTTCTATGTTATCAATGTCCTGTTTCTCCTATGTAATTAAAAAGTAAATTTGAAAAAAAATGAATATAGTAAAATGTTCAAAAAAGAAAATATTTTGTTCTTCCTGTAAAATTTTGAATCTTGCTATATTTGATGTTTCAAGAGATCATTACTCTTTAAATTTTTCATTGTTCTATGTGTTTTGCAGCTATCTTTTCAATCTGATTGGGCAATTCATTGGTTATCTTGATTTACAAGATCAATGCTGTCGTATCATATCTGTGCTTCTGGAAATGTTTAAAAGTAATCCATCCAGAGAAATTATAAGTGTTCTGGGTGAGCAACTTCAGGTAGGTTGGGTTCATTTGTTAACTCATTATCATTATCTTTTAATCCGCATCATCACCTCCCTTCCCTTCACTAAAAGAAAATTTTTGCTTATAACTTGTGTCTTTATGTAGTTTTTAGTATCGAAGTTGGTGGCATGTTGCATTCCCTCTGAAACTAAGGGAGAACAGTCTGGCTGCAGATCATCTCAAGTTTTATCTTTGCTCTTTCAGCTAACTGTTCATTCTGATCCATCCCTGTATGATTACATCAGAGTAGGCTTTCTGACTTCCCTGCAATGGAGTTTTACCTCTTCTAAAATAGTCCTGAATTTTGATTGAATACCCTTTGATTTGTGTATTTTCTTTGGTGTAGGAATTGGAACCATTCCCTGAAATAGAAATTTTTGATGAGATTAGAAAGTTCCATCAGGATTTATGTCGAGCCTACTCTCCCAGAGATCATCTGCTGAAAGTACATCTAAGTGAATTTATTTATTAAAATGTGCAAATAAATTTTGTTTCACAGCCTAACATGTCAATTTTCTGCCTCATCTGATCATAACTGTGCTCCCTTATCAGTTTGTTAGGAGATCTGGTCACCTTCCACCAAGATTACTTCTTTGGAGGTATTTCCCTTTTAAAACTATTTTTTTTTTCAATCTGATGTTGTACTTCATCAAACTTTGTGTTAAGTTATCATTGCTACGTATTGTAAGTTTTTAGATTTAATTTCAATATTTTATAAAAAAATACAAATTTTTGTTTGAGCTTAATATATATATATATATATATATTTTCGGGGTGTCAGGGGGAGGGGTGGGAGAGGGGGAGTGTGTGTATGTGTCAGAGAGTGTAAATGTTCTTAGCTTTGAACTAGTTCGATTGTTTGTTGTTAGGATTATACTTCAAACTTTTCTTCAGTTTCTCTAAGTTGATCAGATGCTGTCTGCACTACTATGCTGTTGCAGTCTCCAAGCATTGCACAAGAAGCTACTTTTGGGTGAAACATTTCAAATTGAAAAGAATGCAGCAGATCTGATGGAAGATACATATTGGAAGTATGACGATGAAATTATGAATGCTGTGTGGACTATGGTTCGCATGTCTGGCTCGGAGGATGCGAATAGCATTAGAGTTTTGGTCTCTGATTTCATATCTAGGGTACTTTGCTAGACACTTGCATTGCAATTATTATCTTCTTATTTTGCTCAGTGAGCTGTAAATTGCTTTTGTTAAAATATTATTTTTAATTTTAATGCAGGTTGGTATTGGGGATCCACATTGTGTTGTTTTCCATCTTCCTGGAAACTTGAGTAACATCCATGTGTGCGAACCCTTAAATCAAGGCTCTTCTACAGAAGACACATTCCCGGTTTATACTGGGTTATCTGAAGAACTTCTGGTCGCACTTTTGAAACTTCTGAAGAAGTACCTGATGGATGATTCTGTTAAAATAGTGGATATGACATCTCAAGCTCTTCGGGTGAGCGAGGACTCATTGGAGGCTCTTTCTTCTTTTCTCTCTTTCCAAATATGTTGGTCTTTACTCCATATTTTTCTGTCATGGTTACTTTGATTCAATTAATGTGACGCGTGGTTACCTGCATTGTTTGTACAATTTCTAAAACTTGGTTCTTTTTATTCACATTTTTAATAGGCAACAAGTAACTATGCTGACTAGTTGTTAATACCTATAGTTGCTTTGAATTATTAGGGACTATGTTAATTAAAGTAATAAGTTTAGCATACTGCATGTAAATTCAAAGACTGGGGAAGGTATTGACTTTTGAGGATATTGAATAACCAGTGCATTAAAGTGAAGAGCAAAGTCTTTACTGGTAATGTGGTGTAGGTTAAGGTGAGGAAAAGACACCACTCATAACAGATATAGAAATATGAAATTGTTGACTTCAGGACAGAGTAACTGAATTGAATGCATGAAATATTAGTGTCCATAAAGTTAATTTGTTATGGTACTGCTGTTTACATCTCACTAGTTGAACATACGCCAAGTAACTTATTGCTTATTCTTCAAATACTGTATTCCCTTTTTTTTTATTATTCGTTATGGTACTGCTGTTTACATCTCACTAGTTGAACATACAGCAAGTAATTTATTGCTTATTCTTCAAATACTGTATTCACGGGTATATTTATGGGGTGCTGTAAGTGGTTTTCTACTGGAATCTTGACTGCTTCTTTTTGTTTTATTTTTTTACATTTTTTTCCCAGTAAAAATCTTTTTTGTTTTTTTTTTTTCAAAGAAAGAAAGAGATGAAACATGCATCAGTTTAATGATATTGATGCTTTCATATTATACTGATGAAGATATGTATCTATCATCTGCTATTTTAAAAATTTAGGCTTTACTTGGTATAATCTGATAGATCGTGTCTTATAATATTTCGACTCGACAGGGAATTCTTTCAACTCAAAGGGGTCAAAGTACTCTCATGTCATTTGATTCTTATGAGAGGTCTCTTATTGAGGTACCTACGCTTCTCAAAGGGGTCAAAGCCTTTAATAATAGTTCGTTATTTGCCTGATTAATATGTTTCCACAGTGGAGAAATCATGTAATTCGTCTGCCTATCTTGTAGGTTCACTCCAAGGGAGTCAATATTGAGCTGGTTGAAAAGCTCCTTTTGGATCTGGAAATTAAGTTTAAAGGTAAGTAAGAGCTGCATTCTGTTTAAAGTGATGTTTGATATTGTCTAGATGTAAAGGGTGGCATATGTTATTTGAAGAGTAAGTTAAAGTGTTAGGTTTTCACTAATGATATGCAACTTGTAATAGTTCTTTTGTATTTCTTTTCAGCTGAAGCAATTCCTCTTGATAAATCTACTGTTTGGGTAACACATGGTAAGACCTTTGATGCATGGATATGTTCACTTGTCTACTCACTGATTGGCTTATGCAGTGATGTTATTTTAAGGTATATACCTTGATTCACTAGATTACACCGAAATTCTTGGACTTAGAAGTTAGAACTACATTTGTTGCCTATGGGGGCCAAAATGATTAGCTTTGGTTAATCAAGTTTACCTCTTTCTTATTCGGATCCTTTCAGATTATGTCAGGATATTGTGTTGATGAAAGCTGAAGTTGCTGAGCTTTTATTGGCAAGTATTATTGTCAATCTTGCTGGAAAGAAGGACATGGATGTTGATTTCTACAAGTTGATATCTTTGCAGGTTGTATGTTTATTCCTTTTTTGTTTAAAGTCACATTTATAGTTGTCCGTCTTCATTCTGAGATTTGCTTTCCCTTTCCTTTGCCCTCTATACAATACAGCCAGTTAGGTCTTTTAGTTGACTTCTTGGTGCTTCACCTTTGGAAGGTTGTCACTGTAAGTGATTTGCAACTGAGAGAAACTATCTTCATAGAAAAATGTTTACAAGCAAGGATTTTGTTGGGTCAAACTTCCAATTTCCTGTATAAAAGGGGAATTTTAGATTGCAAGAAACTTGACACTATCTCAGACAGGGTCAGGGTTCGCGGTGATTCTGAGATATTAATTAGGCAGTTCATTGGCTATCGAAATTTCTTATTTTATTCTTCTCTTTATTTTTTAATTTTTTTATAAGAAAATATTTTTTACTACAAAAGAATTATCGAGAGTACCTCTACGATGGACAAGCAGTCAATCCAACACAATTATATGCCTGCTTAAAGTAAAGAAAGCTCACGCTGTTTACCCCTCCCTGTTATGTTTCATTTGTTGTTGTATAATTCAGAGACGAATCATTGAAACAACATGAGTTGGATCGTATATAATAGTTTATTCATATTCCGTTGATATTAGGCTATTAGCACTACTAGTTATATAAAGCTTTGCATGTCAATTCCAGAGTCTTATGGGCCTCCTTGTTATACATGTAGTTGATTGTTATCTTTATTATAAATGCAGGTGCAGGAACATATATTTACAGACACTAATAAGTTAATCAAATCAATTCAAGTATGGTTGAATGCTCTTAATGAACTTCGATTGTGTTATGTGATGGAAAGATCTTCTTTATTGCCGTTAAAGCAAGAAATCTCCAAGGTGACTATATAAATACTTCATAGTCGCCTGTTTCTGATGCTTCTGTTTTAGTTTTCATGTATAATCTGTGTCAGTGGTCTATATCTTTACTAAAATCTTGTATATAACAGAAGAAATGGAATGAATAAAAAAAAAAAAAAAAGGAGAAACTGTGGTCTTCATTTTCTTTTGTGCGGAAGTTGTAAGGATTAATACAGATACGTTGACAATGAAGATAATTTTTGAGGAAAAGATAATCTTAATTAGAATCATAACTAAGATTTGAGTTTAAGTTTTAATTAGAATCATAACTAAGATTTGAGTTTAAGTTCGCTTAAAATTTATATTTGATAGTCTTTGGCATTGCTGCTTTCTGTTTCCGTAAATTCCTTATCTTTGGTCATGTCTCTATTTAGTGTACATCATATTTATTTTATTTTTTGATGCAAATGAGTTGCTCCCACTGGTTTTCTTTTATGCTGACAAAAATAGCTCATATAGTTTCTACTAGTCTGATTATACCTTTTTGGTTTTCCAGAGTGCTAAGCCTTCTAGTTATAGCTCTCGATCTCGCTCCACCTCTTTAAAGGCAAGAGAATCTGCCGCTATATATACTGCACTGGGAATGTCAACGCCATTATGGGACAAGGTATCACTTTTCGTACATGAGTTTCTTTACTCTTTCAAATAATTTATGGTGAACTGTTTTCTGAGTTCAGTTCAAGGATTTAGAATCTCAGTAATATGAATCATTATTTTTGTTTCATTGTTATTGTCTTGATAATTAGTATTTGTTTGCAGGTTTATTGGCTTTCTATTGATTACCTTGTTGTTGCTAAGTCAGCAGTTGTGAGTTCAAAACATTTCAATTTTTTTTTTTGTCGTATAAGCCTCTTGGCGTTCTTTAGCTGGGATACATATGACCATTTGTTTGACAAGAATGCTTATTCTTCTTAGGTTTGTGGCTCATACTTCACTGCTGTGATGTACGTGGAGCATTGGTGCGAAGAGCATTTCAATAGCCTCACACTGGGTAGTCCTGATTTTTCCCACATCGAAATGGTTGGTTTTGTTCTGTTGCTTGAGAAGCGAGATGGTTGCAAACTTGCAATGATGTGGTGTGCCTTTATGGCACATTGTTTTTAGCTTTGTGAATATAGTGGTTTTTTAATTGCCTGTTTTTGACTTATCTTTTTCCTTTTTCTTCAACATCTACTTTTCAGTTGCCACGCCACATTGAAATACTTGTTGCAGCAACTACCCAGATCAATGAACCTGACGGCTTGTATGGGATTATCCAGTCACACAAGGTAGTAGATATGTTTTTTATTTTCTTATTAATGAGTTAATTCATTACTTCCTGCATAGATGGCACTAAGACTTATGGCCATTTATATTAATATGAATTCAGAGATAGATGTTTTGAATGTGGTGGTTAATGATGATGCGAAAATGTAATGCTTTGTTTAAAAAAAACCCAAGAAATGCAGTCCACCATAATGTTCAACCTACCATAAGTATCCTCAAATCTGTATTGGTTTGCTCTGGTTGTTGCTAATGACACTGCACATCTGCACTTATCTGCTCCTACTGAAGCAAAATCAGTTTCTAGTGGCCATTCAATGTAAATGAGAACATAAACCCAGCAGCTAAGTGTAAAATTTTAGACTTGAGAGTTGGGGGAAGATTACTCCAATTAACGTTGGAGCCTAGAATTCTAAGGGAAATGAGGGAAAAGCCTTGAACTATTTCATTTTTTTTTCTTTTTGAGAGAGAGTATTTCAATCTGGGAATATTTTGAACAAAAATAATTCAGAACTGAGTTTTTATAGATCTGGGCTAAACCCATTTTAAAAGATTTATAAATAAACACCTTGTATTAGTAGGCGTTGGTCGCGTGCGAATCCATATTTCTTCATTTTTTCTTTTGTTTTACACTTTCTATCTATTTTCTTTTTTAAGCTTAGAATCAGGACATGACCATATCACCCATTTCTTCATTTTTTTTCTTTTATTTTACAATTTCAATTTTTTGTTTGTTATTATTTTTTTTGTTTATGTTTTTTTTAAGCTTAGAATCAGGACATGACTATATTCCTACTTTGTTTCTGGTTTTGTTATGATGGCACTGAAAGATAACTTCTCAAATCATTACCTTCGAGCATGAGGGAAACTGGAGCAAGGCCCTTGAATATTATGATTTGCAAATACGTTCAGCTGCTTTGGTACCAATGGATTTTGGCTCCAGAAATCTATCACTGGAACACACTCAACCGGATAATTTATCCAATTCCACGCTGGATGATCTGATGAAGCAGAGGAGACCATATAAAGGTCTGATCAGATCTTTACAGCAAACTGGTTGTATGCATGTCCTGGACTTTTATTGCCAAGGATTGACATCTAGAAAGGCACAATTTCACCAGGATCTGGAGTTTACTGAATTGCAGGTTTCTGATCTGAACTTTTTTCTGTGTGTTGGTGGAAACATTCGTGATTTTAAAAGTCCTGATTAACAATGTATTTGACTTCCTGAATTCTGTTTATTTTACAGTATGAGGCTGCTTGGCGTGCAGCAAACTGGGATTTTTCCTTACTCTCTGCTGGAGATAATTCTACTTCATCAACTCTGCACATCGAAGCCAATCATTTTAATGAAAATTTGCATAGGTAATAGACACTCATTGCATGTTTGAGGACTTGGGCAAAACACAAAAAAATCACAATTTATTTAGCGTTTAAGCACCCTAAACCATCTCTGTTTTTGGTTGTTTGACTACTCAGTTGTTTGAGGGCATTAAAAGAGGGGGATTTCAGTGAATTTCACAGAAAGCTGAAAGATTCGAAGCAGGTAATGTGGACCCGTTTTTGTCTTCACTACAAACTTGACTTTCGATAATATTACTAATGTCATGTCTCATGTTTGTTAGGAGCTTGTGTGGTCTGTTTCTCGTGCAAGTGAAGAAAGTACTGAACATATATATTCAGCAATAATTAAACTACAGGTATATTGTGTTTTTTATTGAAATCTAATTCAGATATTAGTTTTTTTTTTTTTTTTTTAATGTTCTAATACATAGGGTCCAAAAGGAAAAGGCACAAATAAAAAAAATCAGAAAACCTCAGCCCATGGCTGTTAGCCTGTTACATCGATCGTCACAAATTACAGCTTTCTTTGGTAATAGTACATGCTGAAATGCTACTAAAACCTAAACCCTTTTTTTTTTCGGTTACATCGAAGCCTGAAAGGCCTGAAAACAGACAAAAAAAAAAACAAACTATCTTTCAGGGGATCTACCAAACTCATCTGTATCTATTGTGCTCATGAAAACCTAAAGCCTTTTAAGACTAATCCAAATTTAATCACCAAAAAAGAAACATTTAAAATTTGTACTTCTTGTATCCGTTTGCAGATCCTCTATCATCTTGGCACGGCGTGGGATTTACGCTGGAGATCATCCCCATCTGAGAGTATGATTTTCAATCCACAGTTGGAAGAAGTAAATTCAGAACCTTCAATCCCTACCATGGATCAGGTATTGTGATAAGAGTAGGAAGAATTGAGTAATACCTTTCATTTGATGGTGGATGATGAGTACAAGTAGCGAGAATATGATATGATATGATATCAATATCTGTTGAAAAATTTCAAATGAATGTCCCAACTGCCTATCGGTCACTTTGTTAACACAAACTATCATTCTGGTTGCCTGACATAACCTTTCAATTTCAATCAGTTATCCTGGCTGAACATGGATTGGAGTTCCATTTTGGAGCGAACAGAGTTACACATGAGTTTATTAGAGCCTTTTATAGCGTTCAGGCGAGTTCTGCTTCAAGTCTTAAATTGTAGGGACTCTATGGTGCGACATCTCCTGCAATCCACGTGTACTCTCCGTAAGGTATTATTAGCATTTATTTTTTGCGACTGAATACAGTGGGTCCAATGGGAAATCTAAAACACAGATACCTGAGAAAATCACACACAGAGATAGTAGGACACAAGAACAACCAAAAATGAAAATACTGTAGGCTAATTGCCAGCATCCACAGGGAAGCAGAGGCGTAAGTCTGCTTTGCACTATATGTACAATGGATACAGAATCTTACCAAGCTTGTAGCACTGCACTTGATGGAAAGACTAGAATAAGAAAACAAGTATACTCTGTCTGCAATGGAATACAGTTGGTGCTCTGTCTCCGCATTTCATCAATCACAGTATTTTTTTTTTAATTTCCTCCTTCAAGTTACCTTCACTCAAACCTTGAGTGGTACTTCCTCACTCTCCCTTTGGAGTGATAACCTTGCAAATACCACTGGTCTCTTCCTCACTTTTACCTTAGTGGAATTCCTCTTGCTTGATACTTCTCCTGTCTGCCTATGCAAAATGCTCTGTAACTCTTTAAAAAAGCACAACATTACCCTTGCAGTAATTAGGATTAGGAATAATTAGTTCTTATTGGAGCCAAAGTTATTGGCTATAGAAATAGTAGTAAATCTTGTCTTGATGTTTGATAAGAATCCCGTGGACATGAGTTCTAATCAAGACAAGATTTACTACTATTTCTATAGCCAATAACTGTGGCTCCAACATGAGTTCTAATAATGAAAGAATCAGGTCTTCCAAAATCCATCCATAAGGATCTAATAGTCCATCATGGGTTGAACCACTCTTTCGCAGAACTGTTACCAATAACAAATATTACTAACTGATTTTGCTACCAACATATGAGAGTTGTAGTATTATCTACCCATGATGTATCATTACTAACTGAAGCAGTTCTTTCTTTCTTTGGGATGCAAACCCATTGATTAATCCTTTTTCTTGTTCTTTATTTTACAGGGATCTAGATATTCACAAGCAGCTGCAGCCTTGCATGAGTTTAAGTTTCTTTGTGTTGAATCAGGGGAGCAAGAATCATCTCTGTATTGGCTTGGAAGGGTACATATTATATTATATTTTACCCCTTGTTATTAATACTTTCAAAATCCCATGCTAGAGATTCCAAATATTGAGTTCAGGTCTTCTTTTTCAAAAGTCTAAACTAGGAATATAGTAAATTTTTGTATATCCTCTGTTGTCAGGTTGAAGAAGCAAAGCTTTTGCGTAGCCAAGGTCAACATGAGATGGCTATCAGTCTTGCAAAGTATGTAGCGAAATATTCCCTGTCAAATGAACAGTCTTCAGATGTACATCGCTTGGTTGGGAAGTGGCTGGCAGAGGCTAGATCTAGCAAGTTATTGTCAAAACCTAAGTCTTGATTTGATTTTAGATTTTTAATGGGTATATACTATATACTAATATTTCTCTTATACCGTCTGGTAATGGAAATTCAGCTCAAGAACCATTTTGGAAAAGTATTTGAAACCTGCTGTTTCACTTATCGAGGATCAGAAGGCTACAGACAAGAGGTCAAGAGATAGACAAAGCCAAACTCATTTTCATCTTGCGCACTATGCAGATGCTCTTTTTAGGAGTTATGAGGAAAGACTTACGTCCAGTGAGTGGCAAGCAGCCATGCGACTGAGGAAACATAAGGTACTGGAGAATAATCTACAGCTAAGAACTGAAATCATATTAGGTTCTTATGAGCAAACTTTTTGTACATGTTGATTTCACAGAGTACAGAGTTGGAAGCACTTATTAGACGGCTGAAATGTTCAACAAAGGTAAATTCGAATCATAGATGTGTATCCTTGACTTTTGTGCTATAGCCTGCCAAGATGCTTTTCCATGGGTTTTTAATATTTTTTCTCCGCATCTACACTTTCAGGGGGAGAAAACTGATTACTCTATCAAAATTCAAGAGTTGCAAAAGCAGCTTGCAATGGACAAGGAGGAGGCCGAAAAGCTTCAGGTGGTTTTTGTACATTGGTTGTGCGTGTGTTGGAAATTTGGTTTTCGTGCCCTCACCACTAGTGGTGGGAGCGAAATGCTGAACACATGGTCAAATATAGGTGGTAACAGGCCTGCTCACTTAAGGGACAGTTCTACTGACTTGAAAAATGCATCTCAACCACATGTATTAAATTAAATTGCAGAAACAATAACAACCTAGAACTGTACAATTAGATTCAGCCATCAGATTCACTTGTCCCTCACAGTCCCTTAAAAACTGTCCTTTAGGTGAAAGACATGTAGATGGTAATTTAGAACTAACCTATTAGTTTCTTTTGTGATACCTTCAAACGAGTTAGTAAGTGACAGAATTTTTGTATTGGATTCTAGAGTTTAGTATTTGATTTTATCTTTTGCAATATAAATTATCCTTTGTTTTTATCTAATTTAGACCTCTACATTTATCTTTATTCAACTTTTCAGGATGACAGAGACAATTTTCTTAGCCTAGCATTGGATGGGTATAAACATTGTTTGGTTGATGGTACCAAGTATGACGTAAGAGTGGTATGAACTCACTGTCAACATCTATGTACGATAAAACAGGACATAAACTGATATATGTAGTTAACTAGTTATGTAGTTAAGTTCTTTATGCCTATGATTATTTTGGATGATGTTTGAAACCCTTTGTTTTCTTAATTCTTCTTTTGAAATTGAGCTGATGTTTTACTGCGATTTCATTATAAAAGCAGGAGTTTCCACATGAATATTTTTGCCTGATAGGGCAGTTCTATTGGTGGAATATCTGTGTTGGTTGAGTAACTAATCTAATAACCTATGCTTTCAGGTTTTTCGACTGGTTTCTCTGTGGTTTTCTCTCTCCTCTAGAAAAAGTGTTGTAGATAGTATGCTTACCACAATCACCGAGGTACGTAGAAGATGACTATTGACCATAATAGCGTTCATGAATCCTCACATTTTTGGAGTTGAATTTCATCCTCTCAAATACCAAGTATGTATATAATAATTTGTTTTGTTATATCCGGCATCAATTCAACGATCACGACCATTCGTAATCTAGTTTCCTCTACAAGCACAATTCCAGTGGGAAAATGGAATACTGTGTAGCCGTGTGATTATTTCACTTCTGTTCCAGTCTTATGCCTCTTATCCGATTAAGCATATTTGGTTGTAGGTTCTAAATGGCCAAATAGTTTCAATTTTTACTGGTTTTATACCATAATGATCCTTGAATAGGAACCTAAAGAATGAACAGCTCTAATAAAAACTGTGTTCAGATAGTTTCAATTTTTACTGGTTTTGTACCATATTTCACTTGTGTTCATGTATCGCTTGTATTACCCGATAAAAAATTATTCCTTTTGGTTCTAACTTTAATGAAATGTGTACAGGTTCAGTCTTACAAATTCATCCCTTTGGTGTATCAAATTGCTTCCAGAATGGGCAGCTTAAAGGATAGCCAGGGTTCTCATAATTTCCAGGTTCAAATTGAGGTCGTACTTTGGTTTCTAAGTAAATTGAGGTTTACATTGATTATCATATTTGGATGTGCAGTTTGCTTTAGTTTCTCTCGTGAAGAAAATGGCTATCGACCATCCGTACCATACAGTATTTCAGGTATTCAAGTTTTGTTGTATTGGCTTTTGGAGAAAAATCACATGCATGTTTTGCTAATTACTGAACTGCAAACTAGGGATTCAGATGACTGCTACTTCCGAATCATGTTTCTTTTAAAATTGACTGTTTGCCAGTCTGATATTCTGCAATTATTCTATGAAATAATAATTTACTAAATTGGCAGAAAGGCCAAAACGTACAACCTTATACTATATGGGTGTTGTATATTTTAATCTATATATATATATATATATTGATCTCTTTTGTATAAAAGCTTATGAGTAATTATATACTCATCAAAAACTACTGCGGATCCTGAGGTGTCTTTGCCTGACAAGTTTTCATATATAGTAACCCCAAAGCCAAATATCTCTGTTTTTTTAATTTTTTTTTCATTTCAAGCCAGAGACTTCCACCACACCTTGACAAACAGAAGCTCCAACAAATCCAAATCATCATATTGTCGAAAATGATTTTTTTTTATTATAAAAAGTAAAAAAAGAAGTGAATGGTCATTGGGTAAACTGACAACTGGAAATTGCGTTTTTGTAAATATGTTATAATCTCTTATATTTTACCATCCCATTTGTTTGTGCACCAGCTTCTAGCACTTGCAAATGGTGACCGTATCAAGGACAAGCAGCGAAGTAAGAATTCCTTTGTAGTAGACATGGATAAAATGCTTGCAGCTGAGAATCTTTTACGAGAGCTATCCTCATATCATGGCGCTATGATAAATCAAGTATTTTCCACATATTCCCAGATTAAGATGTTTTATTAATTTCTTTTATATTTTCTGTATGGACAAAATGGGTAAATCTAATTCGTATATATGACATATCGTGCTAGATGAAACAAATGGTGGAGATCTATATCAAACTTGCAGAACTAGAAACAAAAAGAGAGGTGAGTCAAATGGCATCATGTGAAGATTTTCTTTATTCTGATCCAGTATTGTTCCTAATCCTGATGATCCAAGTCCCAATAACTTTGTTGTATTCTGTGATGAAGTAAAATTGTAGCACAATAATATTTACTACCAACTAACTAGATTGTCTGAACAGGATACTAATCGAAAGCTATTGCTACCACGAGAGTTGCGTAATCTTAAACAGCTGGAACTTGTAAGTAATACACTAGCATACTTGACTTGATATTGCACTGGCTGTGCATACTCATTTAGTAATTAATACTAAAGTTTAGGCTGATTAGAATTAATACTAAAGTTTAGGTTGATTAGGTGATTTTACAAATTACTGGGTTTTTAAACTGAAGTTAGCTCATTAAGCTTGTTCTTCTTTGTTATTATAATTGACTAAATAATTAATATTTTTCACTTGTGATGAAATTTTCAGGTGCCAGTTGTGACAGCTACATTTCCTGTTGACCAAAGTTGTGAATATGGTGAAGGCTCCTTCCCATACTTCAAGGGATTAACAGATTCGGTTATGTATGTGTTTGCAATTTCAGAAAATTCCATGACAATATATGTTTATGTTAAGTTTTTACATTTTTTTTAATCCTGATCTATATTGGTATATATTCAGGGTGATGAATGGTATAAATGCTCCAAAGGTGGTCGAATGCCTAGGTTCTGATGGTCGCAGATACAGACAACTGGCAAAATCTGGAAACGATGATCTAAGACAAGATGCTGTAAGAGCTTTAACTCGTTTTTTAACCTCAAGGTGGCTGTGTTTGTGTGCATTAGGTTGTTAGACATGAAATCCTGCTTTCATGCCTGGGCTATATTGAATCCCTGGCTTGTAAGAGATCAATATGTGAAGTTTCCTGAGGAGGGCTTGGGGACATTCCAAAAGTCAACTCCAACTTTCAAACTGAATTAAAATTAGTATTTTGGACATTTGTGTCCAAAACAAATACTGAGAACAAAGAGCTCTCCAATCTGTTATTATTCTTAGTTGTTTTATTTACAAGTCATGCAATCGGTTACTTGTTACATGACTTACATTGGCTGTTCATTGTATTTTGCATTATTATTACTTTAACTTGGCTGTGCTTTGGACATATGTTTTCTTCCTTGGTGCTTCTCATATATTTTCCTCACTTGTGTAAAATTATTCTTATCGTACAGGTAATGGAACAATTTTTTGCCTTGGTCAACACCTTTTTGCAGAACCACCGGAATACATGGAAAAGAAGATTGGGAGTACGCACATACAAGGTATATCTTCAGTATCACTATTACATCAGCAGACTTAGATATCTCTTGGATTATATTCTAGTGCCATGTGGAATTTTTTTACTTGTTTATTTTTATCTATTATTTTGAAGCCTGTTTAAGTCTTCAAATTTCAATGTAGAGATATTCCATTCAATTTATCTGCTCTTTACCATTTTTTCTCAAGTATTCACGCTATTAAGACTAGTAGGGAATGACCTTCGATTCTGCTGCAAAACAGGATTTTGTAATAAATGATACCTTCTAGATTTAAACTGAATAGTTGATTCAAACTGGATATACATTGAAATGTCACTGAATAGTTTGATCTTTTACGGCGATTGATATACTTCAATGATGTTCATGAGATAGGTAGTTCCATTTACTCCAAGTGCCGGCGTCCTTGAATGGGTTAATGGCACTCTTCCTCTTGGCGAATACCTTATAGGAAGGTAACGTCACTAACATAGAACCACCTGTGATTTTCTAATGACTCAATAATTTGGTTGTTGTCAGGTGGAGAAAAGAAAACTGAATAATATGTTAATCTCATTGTTTTTTTTTGTTGTTGAATTCTTCAGCATGAGAAATGGAGGTGCACATGGTCGCTATGGAATAGGGGACTGGTCATTTCTCAAATGCCGAGAACACATGACAAATGTAAGTTAGAACTCCTAATTGTAAGATACTAGGATTGGTGCCCTTAGTGTTTTCAATGCCTATAGGAGTTTATATAGTTTTAAATGCCCTGATACATTTATTTTTGCGTACCATGTTTCTGTTATCAGGGTTCATATTTTTTGTATTGTGTACATGCACGGGCTAGTTTCATCTGGCTCCTGTTCGCATGATTTACTGGACTAGCTACTTCAAAAAATCTTTAGATATCCCTTGTCGTACAACTGGAACTCCTTATTGTAAGAAACTAGGGTGAGTGCCTTTTTTTTTTGATCACTAGAAAGAATCCTTATAGTTTTGTGAAGGCCACAATAATTTTGTTTTTCCTTGGTGGGCTTTAAATTCTCTGTTTTGGACATGTACTGTCTATCTGGCTCCTGTTATGATAATTTACTTGCACTCTAATCTTACACGGAAGGTCACTGTGGTTTGATTATTGCTCCAACATTATATACTTAATAGTTGTCTTAGAGATAAAATTTCTATTAAAGATAATGGGTGTTCCTCCCATATGCTTTTCTAATTCTCCAACAGCATGCGATTGCTCTTAATATAAACTTATATAAAGTTCTTGATGTTTGATAGGGAAAGGACAAGCGTAAGGCATTCCAGGAAGTTTGTGACAAGTTCAGGTATTTATTTGGGTGCAAAACACCTAGATTTCCTAATAATTGATTGGTAAACTCCTAAAATGACCAACACACCTTATGCAGGCCTGTCATGCATCATTTTTTCTTGGAGAGATTCTTACAACCAGCTGACTGGTTTGAAAAGAGGCTTGCATACACTCGAAGTGTTGCCGCAAGTTCAATGGTGTGTTATTTAAACTCAGACTGTCATGTTGGACAAGGTCTGTTAATTATATAGAAAAACCCAATAGCTTCAACTTCCATACTTACATTTTCTTGTTCCAATAATATATTGGATCGCATATTGAGTTCAGCAGTGCTTGACACTGTCCAACGTGACTGGTTGTTGAATTTAACAATCACTCGACAATCATATAAAGTACAAGTCCCCTCCTTTGTCAGAGGTCTTCAATGATTTTCTAATCCTTCCACTAAGAATATATCTCCACAATGAGTTCTTATTTTCAAATTATTAACTTGTTATAATAGTGACCACTATATGCAGGTGGGTTATATTGTTGGCCTTGGGGATCGACATGCTATGAATATCTTAATAGATCAGACTACTGCAGAAGTTGTTCATATAGATCTTGGCGTTGCTTTTGAACAGGGGTTGATGCTCAAGACACCAGAGCGGGTTTGTATTTCAATTTTGTGACTTCTCCCCCCGATAATCTTTGTTGCCTACGTTAGTGACTTCTGGTAATTTTTGTTCTGATATTAACATTCTTTTACAGGTTCCATTCCGACTTACAAGGGACATCATTGATGGTATGGGTGTCACTGGAATAGAAGGCGTTTTCAGGCGATGTTGTGAGGAAACTCTTTCTGTTATGAGAACAAATAAAGAAGCACTATTGACCATTGTTGAAGTATGTTACTTGACTTGGTTTCTTTACTTAAAATACTAATCTCGCATTCTCTCTTTCTCTTGAAATTGGTTTGGACTTCTATGCAGGTTTTCATCCATGATCCCCTCTATAAATGGGCTCTATCACCTCTGAAAGCATTACAGCGTCAAAAGGTATTCTAAACTTATTTTCCTTTTTTGTTTGGTTGTTATGCATATGCGATCTAATGGGATCAATGGCAAAATATAATTAATCGACAGCTCAGTTCAACTGTGAACAAAATGGTATCGTCATGTTTGAACATTCAGCAATTTAAACTTCGAACGATACATAGGAAAGGGAAGGTTTTTGTAATTAGCTGTTGTTGGTTGTGATATATTTTCTTATTGATGTACCTTTCACCTAAAAGATATTTTCACAGAAGCCTAGGTGGACGAAGTACAGTTCAGAATTCTAAATGATTTAACAATATGTGATGGTGTTCTGGAAAGCTGTCAAGATCATGTTGGCCAATTTTAAATATGAAATTTCATAAATTATGCCACCATCAGTCTGTTGTTGTTTCACATGTAGCAGCTTTTAACTGTCCCACACATCATGCAATTTCTTTTTCTTACTCTGCATTATTTTCTTTTTATGAGAAGGAAACGGATTATGAATTGGAGACAAGCTTAGAGGACTCGCAAGATGAATATGAAGGTAACAAGGATGCTGCACGTGCATTGATGCGTGTCAAACAAAAATTAGATGGGTATGAAGAAGGAGAAATGAGAAGCATTCATGGCCAGGTAAATCCTACGTGCCACAGCTATATCGATCCTACACATTGTATTTCTTATACCCATATGAATAATCTTAAAGGTATATTTTGAGTAAACAAGTAGCACCAGTGTTACATGTTGATAATGCCGGTGTTGACAATTAAACATTACTTGGACATTGATTTCATCTCATGCAAAACACTATGTGATGGTGAGGACTTTTGACATACCCTTTCGTGAAGCATCCTTCACGAGATGTTTTATTTTAGGATAGTGATCTCAATTAGTGCCCGACTTACATATCTCAATTGAACTAGTCCATCGTTTTCTAACCTATGGAATTAATCCCTACGTTTGAAAACGATGGGCTAGTTCAAGCAATCAGATGTAACAACTCTGATATCTAATGTAAGATAAATCTGACGTTTTGCAGGTGCAACAACTTATACAAGATGCTATTGACCCTGAGCGCCTTTGTCAACTATTCCCAGGATGGGGAGCTTGGTTGTGATGAGACCCTTCATTTCATTCCCTAGTCCCAAAAGCATCTAATCATGTACAGGTCGCTTTTAAATTTGTCAAATTTTGTGTCGCATGCATTCCTCGAATTTTCCCCAACCAGCGAGTGTATAATGTGTCGATCCTTGCATAGTGTAGGATTTAGCTGTACATAAAAAGGATAGTCCATGTATAGTTCGATGGGGAAATGAAAATCTGCTTCGTAATTGTAACTGCTGAGAAAGTGAGGGAAGAAGCATACATGTGTAGAGCGGAGTTTTTCTTTTTTTTTTTCTTTACAGGGAAAATTACTTACCCAGTGTCCAAGTACCAACTTAATATGGAAAAAAAGAGCATTTGCAGCAGAAACACAGAAATCCTTATAAGACAAGGTCTAAAACACCATCTCCAAAACCTACTAATGAAACCCTTTATTTCTTTCTTCATCCTATTCTGAAGAGATGGGAACTCGATATGATCATAGGCAAGGTCTAGAACAATTGGATTCCGTGGAATTGTTTGGAAGGAAGAAGGGAAAGCTTCAATCCCCGCACCACTTCTTGCATTTGAATCTCCAACCGTAGATTCGTAGACCTCAAGTTTCTCAAGAAGGAATTTCTCCTTCGTGCCTGACTCCAGATATATAGATATTAGAAATCTGTTTCGACAGATTATCAGAAGCCTTCAGCTCCTCAACTTGAAAGCCTTGTGGATTTGGCTCTCCTTTGGCTCTCCAATCTTGTGGAGACAGTACCGGATACTAGGTTCTAATTCTCAACGCTCACGGCATAACACTTGATTCTCAAGGTCTCTATATTTCGCAAGTTCCTCATGAACAGCCATGGCATCTCTGAAGTTCAGTAATGCTGTGTTCAATTCTCCATCTTGTTCAAACAAGAGGTTCCCTTTCATAAAGGAGGCATAAGCCTCAGCTTCCAAGAATGTTCTAGAATCTCGTAATATATCAGTGTCATTTCTTCCTTGTCAGGTATAGATTCACTTTGTTAAATTTTTACTATGGATATATAATGGCTATTTTGATATCTTCTTCCTTGTCAAGCATTTGAACCTCGTAATTAAATGAAAGTGAGTAAATGAGAGTGAGCAATTGAAGCGGGACGATGTGTTCTTGCTTAGAATGAAGTCATTTCTTAGTGTACATCATTTATAGTTGTTTTATTGTTTTTCAGGCCCAAAGAAAGGAATTGAAGACTGTATGTATCAAATAAAAAGAAGAAAATCTAGAGTCATACAATTCAAAACATGACCTAATGCCACTGTGTATATTAATCTTTATGAATTGAAAGATATATAGGTAGCTTACCCTTTGTCATAGCCATGTGCTTCTTTCGTAAGATAATTAACATAGATATCATTGACAAAGAATGTAGCCTTTAAGCTTCTCATATGATAGAAAGAATATTAACCATTTGGAAGGTTTTTTTATTCCTCACTTAGTTTATCTTATTGATTTTGATGTATTCTTGCTTTCTACTCTTAATTTTTAATTACCCGATAGTGGATTTAAAAAGAGGTATCAAGTCTGACTAAATTGAATCCCGATGTTTGCAGGGTACTCATGATGATATGAACTTGGGATTTTTCCTTGTTGCATATGATGACATTGGGGGCATTTTCTTTCGAAAGGTTTCCGACTCATTTTATATAATAGAGGCGGGTGAAACTAGGCACTTAACTAACATAGGTTTTGTCTTTTGGCTCTAGCATCACATTTTGGTGATACAATTAAAGGGCTCATGGATAAACCTAACGCAATTTAGTGTTTTGATTAATGTAGGACAAACTACAAATTAGTACATGACAACAATTTGTTTTACAAATAACTCACTTACATATTTAATTGAACAAATTAGGACAAAAATTTACAAATAAATACCATGTGCATAACAAGCTGCCACATGTTATTAACTAATTTACTCTTTTGTCCTTAATATTTACAAGCATGTATTTAGTCCTAATTGCTGCTACTGTCTATTACAAAACTAGCTGCTACTGTCTATTACAAATCTAGCTGCTACTGTCTATTGCAAAACTAGCTGCTACTGTCGACTAGGAAACTAACTGCTACTGTCGACTTGGAAGACACCTGCTACTGTCGACTTGGAATGTACCTGCTACTGTCGAGCATGAAAGTAGCTGCTACTGTCGATTTGAAAGGTGCTACTGTTGGTTGGGAATGTCTCTGCTACTGTCGATTATGTATCTAACTGCTACTGTGGGAAGACACTTGCTACTATTGACTATAAATCTAGCTGCTACTGTCGAGCATGAAAGTAGCTGCTACTGTCGATTTGAAAGGTGCTACTGTTGGCTGGGAAGGTCCCTGCTACTGTCGATTATGTATCTAACTGCTACTGTGGGAAGGCACTTGCTACTATTGACTATAAATCTAGCTGCTACTGTCGACTGAGATACTAACTGCTACTGTGGTTTTTGGTGAGCAAAATTCGAAATTTCAAAATTTCTCAAAACATATGCAATATGGTACTTAAATGAAAGCCCATGACATAAGGAACAACTTTATATATTGGCTCACCTCCAAATTACTGGTAGTTTAGCCGGAAAATTTAAATTTGCTTGAAAAAAACTAAAAAAATGAGGAGAGAGAAACTTGTTAGATCTGGGTGGCAGTTGGTAATTTTCACGAAAATAAGGGTATTTTAGATATTTTTATATTAATTACTTAATCAATTTTGGTCCACTTATTTTTTGGGCTTGGACTTATGTCCTAATTTGTATAAGAAATATGAAAAGTGAGCTTTTAGTTAATTCAAATGTGGTCAGGTACTACTAAGTAATTTTCCCATTAATGTATTAGTTTACACTAAGTTTCGATGTTATGGATGTTTAGTTATTACACTAAGCTCTCATTTTTTGCTTCTTTGATTGGATACCATTTTAGCATCAGTTGTGTGAACTTTGAAAATGTGAATTTGTTAAATGTGACATTTATTTTTAGCATTTGTATGTGAATGACAATCTTTTTAGCTGTTCATGCAGCTGTCGTTCCCTATTTTACACAAGCATAGTTATGTATAACAATAGTCACATCATAATTACAATAATAATCACATGTATAGTTACAACGATAGTCACATGTATGGTTAAAATGATAGTTACATGCATAAATAGTCATGTAACTAGCAAAATCAATCCAATGTAACATGCATAGTTACAAGTACAGCTACACAATTGGATCCCAACATTAACAAGTTAAAAAAAGAAGTTATGATTAATAGTTACAATGATAGTTACAAGAATAGTCACATGATAGTTACAATGATAGTCACAGGCATCGTTACATGTATCACTACCAGATCGGACAGAATAGCCGACGAAAAAAATTTCGTCTACTATGACAAATTTTCGTCGGTTATTCCTTCTACCGACGAAACTTTCGTCGGCTATAATTCGTCGGTAAAACGGAGTCGGTAAAACGAATGGCCGACGAAAATAACGAAATCGTCGGCCATTCCAAAATTATCACCGACGAAAATTCATTTTGTCCACCAAACCTTGGCAAAATATCCGACGAAATTCGTCGGATATTTTCGAGTATGGCCGACGATATCGTAAACTATAGTCGACGAAATTCGTCGGCTATTTGTTCTGAAATATAGCCGACGATTTCATCTATTTCGTCGGTTATTTCGTCAGAATATATTAATATTTTAATAGGCATTAATTAGTTATAGCCGACGAAATAATGTCATTTTCGTCGGCTATAACGGTTATAGCCGACGAAATTTGGTAAATTTCATCGGCTATAAGTTGAAATAATGCCAATATCGTCGGCTATTCTTACATTTTGGGGAAAAAAAATTAAATTAATTTCTAAATTACCATTCCAAGCAACCTGCAATTCACAATGACAATCCATGCATTTACACCAACAAGAAACACGTCTAAATAACTTATTATTTAATTTGTTCCAGTATACATAAAATATAACCCTAATCATCACCTAAAGCACTAAAGTCCACCACGTCATCCCCTGCATCCTGCTGTCCATCATGCTCGTCATCCTGCTGAATGAACTCTGGAGGTTGAGGCATTGGAGGTTCATCTAACGGCTCAAACGGGAGCGGGGGTTCAAGGCCTTGTTGTTGTACCGCGAACATAGCATACCACCAGTTTTGTTGGCCGACGTAGTTGTGTTGCCGAATTCTCTCGCATTCAGCATGCCAACTGGACATTTCGAAATGATACTGCTGTGTTCTGCGTTGTTGCTCCTGTGATCTGCGTTGTTGCTCCTGTGATCTCTGGAACTGGGCTGCCAAGCTTGCATTTTCTTCTGCCAATTTCTGCATTTCCCCCCTTATCTGTTGGCTGTCCCCGCCTCCCTTCTTTTGAGCTCCCTTAGTGGTCTTCAGGACCCCTATTCCAGAACTTCCCAAACCCTGGCAGTAGTAGTCGTTTGACCGTTGTGGGAAGGCTGCGTCGAATATCCGCACTGCAGTTTGGACATTCGATCGGTCGACCTGGCTCAGGGCTTCTTGCAGATCTGCCTCTGAAATGTTCGGTTGTGTCTCCCAAACTACTTCCTGCAACACTTCTTCTTCGGCCCGGTTCACCCTCTCCTAATTGAACGGGAAAGAAAAAAATAATAAATATTCTAACAAATATATAATTAAGTAAAATTAATAATTAAAATTTTAAAATCATAATCAACTACTTACAAGCTGTTCTGTCGCTTGTGGATAAGGCTTCTTGAACGTCTCTACGTACGTGTTGCTATCAGGATGATCTCTAAGCGCCTCCTCCTGATATTGTGAAAATGGCCTAGAACCACCACGATGGGGGGTTGTGTTACGGCGGCAGTTCGCAGAGTTTATCCGAGACCGTTCCTTCAAACAAATAATAAAATATTAGAAAAATACATAAAAAAATATTAGTGTAATAATTATAAAATAAATAAACTAATAATTAAAATATTAACAAAATAAACATTTATAGTTAAGTTTAGTATTTACCTGCATAAGTGGGTTGTTGAAGTCTACTGTCTTCAACCAACACTACTCGTACTCCCTGAACATGAACTCTCTTGGAGTACCCATGTAACATCCCGAACCTAGAGTTACCTTTTGACTGTGTTACTTTTACTTTTACTCCTCGGGAATTGTTTTTACGATTCGAAAGTTCTAAAGGTTGACTTTTAAATAAGTTGACCCGACCGAAGATTTTATTTTATGACGAGGTAGAAGACGTTGAAACGAGTTCGTGGACATGTGACATGTTTAATTTGGAGTTCGCATGAAAAAGTTATGATGTAAAAAATGAAATTGTCCGATTTTGGACGAGTATAAATAGCGGGAGGAAAATTTCCCGAAAGGGAAAATCCACCATTTTTCTCTTTTTCCTTTTCTTTTCTTTTCTTTCTTTTTTTCTTCTCTCTCCTTTCTCTCTCCTCTCCCCCGACCCAGTGCCGACGTCCACCTAGCTCCGCCGTCCGGCCGAACTAGGCCGGCGCACCGGTCCCGTTCAGACCGCCTCCTCCTCCTCGTCTTCTCTGTGGCAGCGGCGCGGCGTGAAACGCCGCCGTTTGCCCTTACGACGCCCGAGACCGATCGCCCCCGATCGGACGGAACTCCCTCCTCCGGCCATGGTTCGGTCCAATTTTTGGGGGGAATTGAAGATATCGACGTGTACAACAAGCCCAAGGAAGGAATCGAACTAATTCGAGTCAGGTAAGGAGGAATTAGAAATTAGAATTTTTAGGGTTTTTGGATTTCGAATTTGGAGGTTGTGATTTAGATGTTTTTGATGCAATTAGAGGCTAGATTAGTGTTTAGAACATTGTTTGGAGTTGATTGAATATAATTTGGGATTGAATTGGTTGGTTTTTGAAGAAATTGGAGGTTTGGTATTTTGGGCCGCCGCGTCGGCCGCCTTTTGCAGCTGCTGAGGCTGTTTTGGGGCGGCAAGGGCGGCGGAAAGGAGGTCCTGAGGTGGTAGTGATCCTTTTGGGTGAATTTGGAGCCGAATGGAGGTGGTTTTGCCTCCTGCGGCGGCGGTGGCGGCGGCGGCGCCACTTTTCCGACGGCGTGAGGTTGAAGACGATGGACAGTGAAACAGTAAAAGGTAAAAGTAAAACGGTAAAAGGTGAAAAGTAAATAGTAAAACAGTAAACAGTAAACAGTAAATAGTAAAAATAAAAAGGTAAACGGTAAAAGTAAATAGTAAATAATAAACAGTAAATGGTAAATAGTAATTGGATTTTAACCATTTACTGTTTGACTTTCAGAATTACTATTTGACCTGGAATAATTACTGTTTGACCAGTAGTTTTTACTGTTGACTTACCGTAAAAAGGTTAAAAGCTGATTAAAAGGGTTTTACGACGGAATAACTAGGAAAAGAATTAATCGGACACAGAGTGGGTGTCCTGAGTAATTTCGGACTTAGATTATTCGGTATTGAGGCGAAATTCCTATACCGATAAGTGAAAAAGGAAAAATTGGAAGTTTCGGACGAGTGAGGACGTCCGTAGATTTATCGATTATAATTAAATTTCGAGTTTCGTAATGTTTAGAATTTCGTCCCTGTTAGAGGTCGAGAGGTTATTCGACGGGACGAGAGATCAGATTAGCGGCGCGCTCGGCTGTACTGTGAGTGGATTTTTATTTTAAATAAATGCATGCATAATTGTTTTAATGAAATGAAGTTTATTTTAAATAAATGATTGGAGAAGCATGAGAATTCATATAATTAAAATGAAATGATATTTAAAGAAATATATGGTTTTGGTGTTTATGTTTTTACTACTATTTTAGTAGTACGTGATTTAATCCGGAAACTAGGTTTTCGGAAATATTATGTTTTAATTATTCATATCTGGATTATGTTGAATAAGCATATGTGTATTTAAAGGTAAAGACCGGAAATGAGATTTCCGGGGATTTTATTATTTCATTATTTATGATTTTGACATGTGAGACATGTCGACATTATATTTTCTTATCGATATTATTTTTACGACATGGGGACATGTCGAATTTATATTTATATATTCTTTGGAGGACTATGATTCTATTTGATTATATATGTATAGATAAGCCTCAGATGTACGGTCGGGGACTGTACAGATTTATATATAAGGGGAAGCATATTTTCGGTTTTGTTTTCAGATTTTCACCATATCAGGGTCCAGATATATATTGATGCTAGCTAGCTTATTAACCGCATCCCACGCGAGGTGACTACTTGACCATATAGGTCAGATTCACGCTCGGTGGTCGACGGAGTGTGGTGTAGAGGTTTAGCGTGGGACGCTATAGAGAGTCTTGGAGGCTCTGACCCTTAGTCTTGGAGGCTACTATTATATGGTGGTAATGACGTTCCCCTATCTTATTATGTGACCAATGGGATTGGTCTTGAAAATTTTATATTATCTGGTTTTCGGGAACATTTCTCTAGAAGACTTTCTGATTTTAATAAATTCCCGAACCAGCGGGGCTGGGGTTTTTATGCGACCAATGGGATTGGTCGAGAAACATCACAAATGGTTTTCAAAAGTATATTGTTTTGAATACATATAAAAAGAATAATTGTTTATTTATTTGATTTTATATCAGCGGGGCTGATGATTTTTAAATATGATTTTCTTAAAACGTGGGACGTTTTATTTATAATGCATGCACTGTGGTTTTATTTCTAAAACTCTGGGTGTTGACAGTATATATGGTGCACCGCCAAGCATATTCGGCAACCTCGTGGACCGTGCAACCGGCGTCATAGGTCCTACTTCCGGCATCCATCGGGTAGACCAGCACCCCGGCTACATCTCCATTGTTCCACATCACCGGTGCCGCACTCGGAAGCCGTGCCACCGGGCGCCTGAAGTAGCTTCGTGAGTAGGAAATTATGTAATAGTGTAATGAGCATCCCACATTGGAAACATTGTAAAGGAGGGATCCTTCCTTCCCTATAAATAGAAGGCTTCCCCCTTAGAGTTGGGCATCTTGGATTCAAGGCATTCCACCCTTGTTACCCGATGGCCTATTGGCCGGTCGTAGTAGATTCCAAGTGGACGTAGTCGTGCCCTCCGATGGCACGGTGAACCACTATACTTGCTTGTGTTCATGTTCCATCTTTATTATTGTGCTTCTGCCAGGCCTACTGGTTTGTGCAGAAACAATTGGCGCTGTCTGTGGGAACCTATACAAAGAGTTCATTGTGCTCTACTGAAAAAAAAAAAAAAAAAAACTGGCCAGCAATTCTCATCCTAGCCAGCAAGCAGCCCAGCAATTTTCATCCTGGCCAGCAAGCAGTCGAGGACAGCAGCCCAGCCTTACTGTCAGCGGGCCTAACAGTTAGCAGGCCAGCCCGGCCGAGTCAACCCTGCCCAGTCAAACCGGTCAGCGGCCCGTGTAGCCTAATCAACGGGTCAACCCCGCCCAGCCAACCCGGGCAACCCAGCTTCGTCCTCCCGGTGCAGCAGGCTCCTCCGGTCCGGTGCTGCTCACCTCCGGTCCGGTCCGGTGCAGTCCCGATCAGCCGACGTAAGCTTCGTCAGCACGAGCATGGTCGCATGCATTCTGAACAACCTCGCCCGGGTCAGTGGGTCAGCAGGATCGCCGGGCGCCCGCGCAGCTGCGCTCCTCCCTCTCCGGTAACTGTGGGTGTGGGTCCGGTGCGGCTTCCTCCCTTCCGGTGCGTCATCTCCGGCCCGGTGCGGCTTCCTCCCTTCCGGTGTGTCGTCTCCGGTCCGGTGCGGCTCGTACCCTGTGCAGCAGGGTCCGGTGCGGTTGGTCTCCGGGCATGGACCAAACCGGACGAGTAGAGAGAGAGAGAACCCTGGCCGGGAGAGAGAAATCCGGACGAGAGAGAAAACCGGACGAGAAAGCAGAAGAAGGCCTAGAGAGAAGCCGGACGCGAAAAATAAAAAAGAAGCAGAACAAAAAGAAAATTGGCGGGAAAGAAAGAGATTCAAAGGCTGCCTGACCCGGTCAAAGGCTGAACTGGGCCGGGTCGGGTTACAGCAGTGGTTCAGCATCTTGGGCCGGACCGGATCAGTTTCCAGCAGTTTGGGCAGAGCAATATCTTCTCTTGGCACCCTGGATCTTCTCTGGACGCCCACTGCTCCAAACAGCAAAATCAAGCTGCTCTCTACACCCGTAGACATTCACCGGGCAACCCGGGAATCATTCCCGCATGCTATTCCAACACCCGGCAGCTTTCTCCAAAGCTAAGTATTCTAACTTATTTATTATTACTCAAACGCATGCTTCACCTGTGCATAATCTGTTGGGGAATATTGATAAATAGACATGTGATAAAGGCACGAGCATCATATCAATGCTGCGCATATCATTATGCATCGGTTGATCATTTCAGCATTGCAATGCATCGCATATCAGTATGCATCATTGCATGCATATCATTATGCGCTTATCAATGCTGCGCATATCATTATGCATCGGTTGATCATTTCAGCATTGCAATGCATCGCATATCAGTATGCATCATTGCACGCATATCATTATGCGCTTATCAATGCTGCGCATATCATTATACATCGGTTGATCATTTCAGCATTGCAATGCATCGCATATCAGTATGCATCGTTGCACGCATATCATTATGCGCTTATCAATGCTGCGCATATCATTATGCATCGCATTACAGCAGCGCTATCTCACCGGTTATGTAATATCCAACCGGCTCCATGGCTCTCACCGGTTGGGTAGTATCCAACCGGCTCCATGGCATTCCACCGGTTATGTAACATTCAACCGGGGACGAGTCAGCAACAAGACTTCAAAACGCATGGGCTTTATACACCCGGGCGAGTTTACATCTAACACATGTACTCTTGTCCAGCAGGATAAAAACCCTGCATCACATTTGGGGACACATGGCGAGACTCGTTATCTCAACGCCATCCCACCGGGCAGATTGTTTCTCTAACACAGAACAAGTCTCCCCGCAGGCTAACAAACCTGCACATTACCTCAACGCTTATTCCAACACAAGCTGAGAAGAACTAGCAAGTGTTAACCGGTGCTTCAACATGGCCGCAACACTCTCCGGGGTACCTGTTGGCTTATTCCCCGCTCCAACAGGCCTCCCCGTAGGCTAGCAATCTTACCCCACGCTTATTCCAGCACAAGCTGGGCCGAGTCACCGGGCTACTCCTGGCCTGCCGTTGGTAGCAACTGTACTGGGGGACTCGTTCCGACATGGCAGTCCACCGGTCGAGTCCTCACATCATCATACCATGCATTCATCTGGGTATCATTATGCATCGGTTGATCATTTCAGCATTGCAATGCATCGCATATCAGTATGCATCATTGCACGCGTATCATTATGCGCCTATCAGTGCTGCGCATATCATTATGCAGTCATCCGGGTTTCAACCCGCTCCACATTTATTACATGGTCACCCGGTTCCGGCTCCATGGCATCTCTTCGGTTACCGGCTGCCTCGACCCCTGCACCACAGCTCACGCCAGCACCTCACCTCCAGCCTCGTGAGCTCGGCCGCTCAGTATCAGCTCACCTCCGGCCTCGTGATCTCGACCGCTCAGCCTATCCGAGCGGGTCACCCCAGCCAGCGGGTCACCCCGGATTCAGCAGGGCCGGTCCTATCCGAGCGGGTCACCCCAACCAGCGGGTCACCCCGGATTCAGCAGGCCCGGTCCTATCCGGCGGGTCACCCCAGCCAGCGGGTCACCCCGAATTCAGCAGGCCCAGTCTTATCCGAGCGGGTCACCCCGGATTCAGCAGGCCCGGTCCTATCCGAGCGGGTCACCCCAGCCAGCGGGTCACCCCGGATTCAGCAGGCCCGGTCCTATCCGGCTGGTCACCCCAGCCAGCGGGTCACCCCGGATTCAGCAGGCCCGGTCCTATCTGAGCGGGTCACCCCAGCCAGCGAGTCACCCCGGATTCAGCAGGTCCGGTCCCATCTGGCGGGTCACCCCAGCCAGCGGGTCACCCTGGATTCAGCCTGTCCGGTCCTATCCGACGAGTCACCCCAGCCAGCGGGTCTCCTCGGATTCAGCAGGCCCGGTCCTGTTCAGCAGCGGCTCCGCCAACTCGGCCCGATCAAGCCTCAACGAGTCAGGACCGGTCAAACCCGGATCCTCCTTGGGCACCCACCGCCGCTCCAGAACCCGGCACAGAAGGTGAGGATCACGCCCGGCACCTCATCACGCCCGGCACCTCATCACTCCCGCCCAAGTCACATCTCCAGCACGGACTTGGGGGACTACTACGGGGAGCACATCAGTAGCACTCGAGCGGAAGGGTGGGACTCGACATTCGAACTCCCGGCAAGAGCCCAATCTCACTTAGGGACTTGGGGGACTGGTGGTAGTAGGGGTGACTCGGTCACCACCTATGCTTGGCGGCACATGATGATTAACTCCCCAAGTAGGATTGCACTCTTACTCGGGAACTTGGGGGACTTGTTGACAGTATATATGGTGCACCACCAAGCATATTCGGCAACCTCATGGACCGTGCAACCGGCGTCATAGGTCCTACTTCCGGCATCCATCGGGTAGACCAGCACCCCGGCTACATCTCCATTGTTCCACATCACCGGTGCCGCACTCGGAAGCCGTGCCACCGAGCGCCTGAAGTAGCTTCGTGAGTAGGAAATTATGTAATAGTGTAATGAGCATCCCACATTGGAAACATTGTAAAGGAGGGATCCTTCCTTCCCTATAAATAGAAGGCTTCCCCCTTAGAGTTGGGCATCTTGGATCCAAGGCATTCCACCCTTGTAACCCGATGGCCTATTGGCCGGTCGTAGTAGATTCCAAGTGGACGTAGTCGTGCCCTCCGATGGCACGGTGAACCACTATACTTGCTTGTGTTCATGTTCCATCTTTATTATTGTGCTTCTGCCAGGCCTACGGGTTTGTGCAGAAACACTGGGAAAGTAATATAATACTTTCATTTAAAGTGCTATATTAATTCATATTATTTTTATCCACTCACTCTAACTTTTTTTTTTTAAATTACTTTCCCCTGGGCCCTTCGATTTAAATCGCCCAGTGTGCAGAGTAATAGTCAGAGGTCAAGAGTACTCGGAGTCGAGGCATAGCTGTCATCTTTGTTGCTTCCGCTAGGTGGGATCTGTGATCCCTTACTCTTTTACTCTTATTATTATGTTTCTTGTTATATTTCCATTAGTAATTCCAGTTCATTTTGTTAGATTGCTCTGATTACCTGTGAGCCTTTGAATATTAAATTAATTTGATTTTGTGTTTATCTTTGGCGGTGGTTGTGTTTGGGGAGCAGATGGCTCCAGGTGTTGAGGTTGGAACTGGAATTAGAAGTGTTTTTAAATTTTGCAGATTTTAGGGTTGTCTATCTTAAGGTTGACTTATCGATTTATCGATAGAGTTAATCTTAAGGCAGTCCCCGCAGGGCCTTATCCGGATTTCAGGGGGAAATCTGGCGCGGGTCCTGTCAACCCATACGACCATGTTTGTCGTATTCGGTAAAGTGGGTACGGAGCTCGTTCTTCCACTCTTTGAACCTACGGAAAAAACAAAAGTGCATTAGAAATATTATTAATATCATAAAATATTTCAAATTATAAGATGAGGAATTCCCAACGTACCTCGAGTTCTGCATCGCGTACGCCCAAGCCTGCTTGTGTTTGGCAATCTCGAAGTATGCCTGAAAGATAATATTTTATTAGTTTTAAAATTATGACAATACCGAAAATTATTAAATATTACGATAAAGAAATTAAGTTTTTTAAATTACTCACCGACGCCGCGTTGTTGACCTCCCTCTTGATCTCTTCCGGCACATCAGCCCACCGTGCCCACAACATAGGGACTCTATCCCTAATTAGTGCCCCCACGCAACCCGCCTAATCGCGGCGTTTTTTCTCCTGAACCTCCTGATTAGGAGGTTCGTTGATATGGATCCTCCCCCTGCTCTCAACAGTTCTCCTGAGCGTATCAAAACATATGACACCTCTCGTATTCCTGCTTGAACTGCTAGCGGTTGTCCCTATCACATAAACGATGATTGGTTAATAAAATTAAATATTAGTGCGTTAATTTTAATAAAACATTTAATTAATAAAATCAAATGTTACCTGAACTCGATGACCCGTCTGTCGACTTTTCTTTTCTCCTCGCCGAAATCAGGAGCTCAGGTCTCTCAAATGGCTCATGATGGTATGCCTCCGCAACACTCACGTACTGAGGCATATCAGGCCATATGGGCACACCACGCTCGTCGACCTCAGGTATCGCAGGAATGTTGTACGGGAGGTAGAGTTGATTTGGGAGAGTAGGCCTCTCAGTCGAGTCAGCAGCAGACGGCGCCGGACTCGTCATCGGCTCCCGATGAACCTCAGGCATACGGACCTGATGAACATCTGGAGCTATGTCGTCCTCAAATAGCTGCCTACTCCACCTCGGAGGATCTGGCCGGAGAGGGGGACGTGAACTGCTCGACGGCTGCCCCGCCGATAAAAGGGTCTGGTGTCTGGCCGGAGAGGGGGACGTGAACTGCTCGACGGCTGCCCCGCCGATAAAAGGGTCTGGTGCCGGCTGGTCACACTCCTCCGCGGCTGGGATGAATCGATCCTCTGAGGCTGGCTGGTGGTCCTCTCAGGCTGGATAAGAGTCCTCTCGGAGTCTCCGGATCCGCCAGAACTTCCAGAACCCCTAGATCTGGAACGACGGCCTCCGAATAACAGTCTAAATGCATCGGCCATCTGCAGCTTGAGGCATTAATACATTAATTAATATTAAATTATATTACATTAAATAACAAATTCTAATTAATATAATAACCAATAATACTAACATATTTTAAAACATACTAACAAATTAATATTTAAATTTTAACTAATTTTAAATAATACTAACCATTAACATAAATATAACCATTTATATACAAATATAACTATATTTCATCATTAACATATATATACATACAAATAACCATTTATATATTAACATAAATATAACCATTTATATAATTAGGCTACCAATTTATATATATAATTAATTTAACAATTTATATATAACAATTAAAATATACATTAACATATATATATATATATATATATATATATATATATATACAAATATGTGTATATATTAACAAATATATAACAATTTATATAATTAATCTACAAATTTATATATATAATTAATCTAACAATTTATATATATAACCAATACAAATTCTAATTTAACACACACTTAAATATATAAATTATTTACCTAAATTATATAATTAAAATAAATTGCAAAAAAAAAAAAAAAACTAACGGATCGGAGGAGGAGGCCGGCCGATTTGAGGAAGGAGGAGGAGGAGGAGGAGGCCGGAGGAGGAGGAACGGTCACGGCGGCGCCGATTTGAGGATGAGGAGGAGGAGAGCGGCCGATTTGAGAAAGGAGGAGGAGGAGAGAAAAAAGTCGGAGGGGTCGCGACTTTCTGATTTATAGCAGAAAGAATAGCCGACGATTTAAAAGATTTCGTCGGCTATTCTTTGAATGTCGTCGGCTATTCTTTGAATCTCGTCGGCTATACTTTGGAAGATCAACAGTCGTCGGATCTGAGCCATACAACGGCGGACAATAAAAAGGCGCGGATCGCAAGAGTTTAGCCGACGAAATATAATTTTCGTCGGCTAAACTATTGGTTAAACCACTAAGTCAAACCTCTAAACGCTTAAAAACGGAAATTAGTCTAGTTAAACGACGGTTTTTGGCCTGACCTTCAACAGATAATAGTTTCAAATCAATGAGACGCAACTAATCATATAAAAATTTTACAAAATTGATTTAACGAACGTCAGGCTACCCATAGGAAAACGAAAGTAAAAAACAGTTAACCGCAACATTCGGCACACAGATTTTATCGAAATCTTGTCATTTTTCAACCGTAGACGTATTTCATTATTTCGGTCATATCTTATTTCACAACATTTTTGCATTTGAAGAGTCTACGTATAGTAACTATTTGAAACTATACATTCACTTAAACACTTAGTAAACAAGTTAAGGAACATTAGTGCATATGTTCTGATTTTGAATCTAAAAGTTTAGAAAATCTATTCCAACTGTCAGATATCACCGTTAAGATTAAATACATGTATGGAAAAAAAATCCAACTACATCTGACAACGTTAAAGGCTCGATCGGAACGGTCAACCGGGTGAGTCAAACCTCTAAACGCTTAGAAATGGTAATTAGACTGTCTAAATGACGTTTTTTGGCCTGACCTTCAACAGATAATAGTTTCAAATCGATGAGATGTAACTAATCGTATAAAAATTTTTCTCAAAATATTTACCGAAGGTAACGCTACTATTAGGGAAACGAAGGAATAAAACCTTTGACCGCATCTTTCGACACTCAGATTTTATCGGAATCTTGTCATTTTTCAACCGTAGGCGTATTTCATTATTTCGGTCATATCTTATTTCACAACATTTTTGCATTTCAAGGATGAAGCAATGATTTATCGTTAGTGATAGAAAATGAAATATGGTCATTTTTTGTTTTTTTTGTTTTAAATCATAGCCGACGAGAGACTCGTACTCGTTGGCTATTCTTTTGTCGTTTTTCTGTCTAAAATAAAATATGTATTTTTCAATATAGTTATAGCCGACGAAATAATGAATTTTTCGTCGGCTATTATGAGTATAGCCAACGAAATAACAAATTTTCGTCGGCTATTATATGAAAAAAAAAAACAGTTGGCAAGGAAGTTCAAGCAAAGTTCAGTTGGCAGTGCTGTTTATCTGCACCGAAAATTGTACTCTGTCTCGAAGGACTGGAAACCCTCTGACTCAAATGAAAAAATGGATGAGTTGGTCGAGACGATAGACTTGAATGAAGGAATCAAGGCAAAATTCTTTATGAATATGCTTAGGTTATGTGAGTCATCTGGTGAGAAATTATTGGTTTTCAGTCAGTACCTCCCACCTTTGAAATTTTTAGAGAGTAGGGAAAGTCGTCACAAAGCAGCTGTTATCTTTAACAGCTTGGTCGTAAACATATCTTGGCACATGTAGGTTTTTCTTAGTTTTTTTTAAGAATCGGAGTTGTCTTTAGAAATTAGTAGATTACAAATGAAAGGATTACATCATCTAAGGTAAGAGAGGACGGATTTCAACAATACCCACAGATTTTTCACTCTTTCTCCCGTTTTTTTATTTCATTTTTTTTTTAAATGAGCAGCTGCTGTCTAGATCTGAAAATATATAGACTTATAGCCGACGAAAATGACAATTTCGTCGGCCAAATTTTCAAAAGTTTTCGTCGGCTAATGTTTCAGAGAAAGGCCAACGAAAATCCAAATCGTCGACTGAAATCTGAATATAGCCGACGATTTTTGTTTATACCAACGAAAAAAAAGGATCGTCGGCTATTCCTAAACTATGGCCGACGATTTTGTTTTTCTGGCTGGGCGGGGGGTGCTCCTCCCGGGGGTGGTGGATTCCCGCTGAGGGGGGAGGCGTAGCTCCTTACGATTTTGCCCTTGCTCTTTTTTGTAAACTTGCCGGAACGGCCTCTGCTTGTATTATCCCTTGACTATGAATATATTTGAATTGGTGGAACTGGTGGAATTTTTCTTGAAAGTAGTTCGCATATATATCTTGATGTTACAGCGGTTGAACCGGTGATATGCCAAACTAACCGCTTGGGGGCTTGGCGAGTCTTACCAGCCCCGGTCTTGCTCCCGGTTGGGATCTGCTCTCCTTTCCCCTATATACCGTTGGAGCTGGCCGTTACTAATCAAACCCTCCACCGCTGTCTTGAGAGCACAGCACTGGCTCGTTCGATGAGTAGCCTCATCATGATAGGAGCAGTACTTGCCCGTTTGCGCCGTGGTAAGCTTCCCCTTCGGGTACTTTCTCCTGGGCGGTGGGGGAATGATGCTGCCGTTCTCGAGCAAAATGTCCTCGTATGAGGAGGTGAGAGCGGTGAAGACCTCTTGACCAGCCGGTTGTGCTGGCATGATTGCCAGGGGGCGTTCTTGCCGGAACTGCGACGGCTTGTGCTCGGCCTGGGGTTTATCATGATAGGGCCTTTGCTGCCGTTGCCCCCAATTTCTGCTGGGCCGGCTCGGTCGGGCGGCTCGGTTCTCGGTCCGCTGGCTTGACTTGTCTTCCTGGCTGGGCGGGGGGTGCTCCTCCCGGGGGTGGTCTTCCTGCTGCTCGTCATGCTTCCTCTTCAGCAGGTGATGCCCGTACGTCTCGTGATCGGCCTGGGCGTGTCGGATGGCCATTGCCATTAACTCGGCATACCCCTGCGGGAGTTCCACCCGCACGGCGTAGGAAAATTTTCCCGGCCGGAGCCCTTGCTTGAACGCCATCTCGGCGATACCTTTGTCAAGATTTCGAACCCCGGCCGTCGCCGTCTGCCAACGGTTGACGAAAGTCCTCAATTCCTCGCCGGGCGCTTGCATGCAGTTAAAAAGGATGGTCGATATCCGGGCTCCCTCGACCCGGAGGATGAAACGGCCTACAAACCGGTCGGCCAACTGTTCGAAGGCCTTGATTGGATTTGCCGGAAGCTCATAAAACCAGCTGAGCGCCTCTCCAGACAGAGTTTCCTAGAAAATATTACAGCATACTGCATCGGAGTAGCCCTTGGCGCACGTCTGGGACCGGAAACTATCCAGGTGCTGGTACGGGCAGCCAGATCCCGAGTAGGTGAGCTTGAGGGACTTCTGGTTACCAGACCTCCCCGATTCCATAGCCCGGTGCGAGAAAGGGCCCATGCGCTCGTTGAACCGTGCGCCTTCCATCGGCCGTGCCGCTCTTCTCTCGTTGGCCTCCATTTGGGCCTTCAAATCCGACACAGTGTCGCCGAGCATCTGTAATGCCTGTGCAGTCGGGGTCACGGCTTCATCCTCGAACGAAGTGTGTGGCTGAAGGGGCGTCGACGAGCTCTTGGGCGGTGCCGTGCCGGCCGGTGAATCTGTTTGCCCGGGATGACTGAGCCTCCTGCCCGATGACTGCCCCGCTTCAAACTGCTGAGATCGAACTGGCGGGGGTGCTTGTGCCCTGGTCATAGCTTCGTTGCGCTGTTGTCCTCTCTCCAGGGCGGCTACCAGGGCAGCGTTCACTGCCTCCATTTCTTCATACCGGGCGTTGGACTTGGCTCTATCCCGGTCGCCCTCCTCACGCAGGCGACTGACCTCTGCGGCCATCGCCCATATCTCCCCCGCCATACTGCTCTGGTCGGGGCTGTACGTGGTGTCACGGTCACTGTTACAGTGCGGGCTCTCCTCTCGGTCACTCGGATCATCCGAGAACGTCAGAGAAAAGCCCCGGTGCACTGGCCTGTCGTCTTCCGCCGGGCCTTTCCCGCGCGAGCTGTCGTGGTGTGGCCCCGGCGTGCCGGTCGGCCCCCCACAGCTCCCGTCTTCCTGATCGCCCTGGTCGCCGCGCTGCTCCCGCATAACGACCGGAGTGGAGACAAGCGTTTGCCTGGTGCAACACGCTGCTCCTCGGTGGTATTCCTTTCCTGTCTTGCTTCCGAATTCTCTACCATCGATAGTGCTTACGCGGTTTCTTGTTTAAAATTTCCCACAGACGGCGCCAATTGTTTCTGCACAAACCCTGGGGGCCGGTAGAGACAGATGAATCCTCGTATGATCTCCTGCAAACCTGCTTACTAAGGGGAATACCGGGCGGGCCGGTCTTCTCCTCTCCGATGCCTAAGTTAGTATAGTTGGAATAAATATAACTTAAGCACGTATATAAGCGGTAGGAAGGATCAGTTACCTATTAATGAGGGTAGTTGAGACCCTTATATAGGTGGCCAGGAGTGAGGTCTGGCCTTACTCTTCGATGTGGGACTGGTTTCCTTCTGTTTGCATACCAAATGGCAGCTTTGAAGACCTCTTTGGCAGGCAGGCCCCCCTGGTCCCCGGACCCCTGGTAGCAGGATAGACTGCTGGACCCCGAGGCCGGGTGCTGGTGATCCGGTCCCGGGCCTCGGGCCATCCCCTGGTATACTAGTTGCGGGTCTGTGGGCCTGCTGTAGCCCCTCTGTGGCTACTGTCAACAAATACATTGTCATTTTCATTCCAAATAAAAAAAATCTAATATGTTGAAGGAAAATACCATAAATGTGTCTACGTCAAAGTAACTGACGATAGTGAATTAGGGAATTAATACTTATCTGATGTAATCTATATTTCCGTTGTAATCGTCACCCTATATAAAGGGATTATCTAATGAAAGGAGTAGACTAATTCAGTTTTACTTTTACACGTTATCAGCACGTAGCTTTATACGCTGAGATTTTTAGCCAAGAAAAAATCTGAAATCTACGGATTTCAGATGTGGAAACTGCCTTTATTGGAAAGGACTATACTTTCACTATCCAACCCTCCACCAACCCTGAGGACGAAGAACCGTCCCCGAAAGTCAAAGCAAATGCCCTAATGTTTTTTAGGCGACACATTGACCCTAGCTTACGCTGGGAGTACCTTCAGTTAAAAACACCCAAAGAACTGTGGGATGCCCTGAAGGGACGTTTTGGGAATATTCATGATACTTTACTCCCATAACTGACTGCTCAGTGGAATGAAATCCGCTTGCTTGACTATAAACGGGTTAACGAATTCAACAAGGACATGTTGCGCCTTAAAGCACGTCTCAATTTCTGTGGCAAAGAACTCACAGAAGATGATATGATCCAGAAAACTCTTTCCACTTTTTTCTACTTCAGCACTTATACTAGCGAACCAGTATAGGATGGAGTATGATAAGAAAAATATAACAACCTTCAACAAATTGATCAATATGCTACAAGTAGTTGAGCGGCATAATCAAGTTCTTATGAACAATAATGTCAGGCCTGTTGGAACAAAGAAAATTCCTGAGGTCAACTATGGCAAGATAAAAAGTGGAAAACACCCCAAAGAAAAGGGGATTGGATGTGCTGAGCCCTACCCACGTGGATACAATGCACCACGTGAAAAGACACCTATGGGCCGTGGTAATGGCCGCGGGATGGGCCGTGGAGGCCCTCCTAATGTATGGCGCAGAGAAGGTGGTGCTGGTCCTAGTGGCCATGGTAGTGCTAGGGTCAAGATGCAAAAGGCACCCAAGAACCCTCCAGTCAAAATGGCGAGAGTTGGAAATGAACCTTGCTATAGGTGTGGAGCTACTGAGCATTGGTACAAGGACTACCAGGCAAGTAACAAAGTAGCAGCCAATTACAAGAGGTATAGGGAGTCTAGAGAACAAGAGGCTCACTATACGGAAGATGGAGGCGATGACGCTGATGTCAACCTCACAATTGCAGACTTCAATGGCAACATGAACCCTGCTCCGTCTATGGATGTTCCAGACTTTGATTGATTTGCTTTATTTATCTATTTATTTTCCAAGAATGCTATGAACGTGACATGCCTTATTTTAATTAGACTATTATTTTGGTCTTAAAGTTTATTTGAATAATGGTTTGTTGAATTAGATTTTGATGTCCAAAACTTTGGTTTGATTATTGTTGGCTTATTAATAAATTTCAGATTCTATTCTAAAGTATTGAATTTTATTCGATTTTTGTTCCCTATATATACATGGTTCGAAAATAGCACTAATACGATGTAAAGTAATACATCTAACACATAAAAGAAAAATAATAATACAATGACAAGCACATCATTCTACCTCAATCGATATACTCTAAAGAATATGAGATATATTTTTCGACTTTATTTAATCGATCTCATCCAATTTAATTGTAGGAATGTATCTAGGAGAAATAGAGTGCTTAGCTGATAGTGGGACTACCCACACTATTTTAAGGAATCGACAATTATTTGTTGAATTAATTCCTTATAACACATATGTGACTATGTAGGAGGGATCATCCCAACTAATAAAGGGGTGAGGAAAGGCCTCATTTTTTATGCCTAACGACACAATGATAAAAGTCACAAACGCCCTATATGCACCTAGAGGCAATCGAACCTTGTTAAGTTTCAAAGATATTCGTGCCAACAATTATCATTTGCAAACTTACTGTAAGAATGGAATTGAATATTTGAATATTACTTCTTATGAATGTGGGAGGAACCGCATTCTAGAAAAACTAATGCGTCAAGATAATGGATTATATCTTACTACCATCCGGATTATTGAATCATATGTTGTCACCAATAAAGAAATTTGGAACACTGACCCATACAGGCTTTGGCATGACCGACTAGGACACTCTGGTCGGGACATGATGGTTCGTGTTTTAAAGAACTCACACGGACATCCTTTCTTCCGAGGAAGAAATAAAATGGGACAACAATCTGACACAATGCAAAGTGCTAGTCGTAGTGTTGCTTCAACACATCCAGTACCTTCTGAAGCACCAGATGTGTTATGTCCCTCTACCTCACTGACTATATCAAAGGCACATCAATCATTTTGCAAAGCCTGCTCTTTGGCAAAAACAGGATCGAGACCTTCCTATGCTAAAGATATGAAACAAAATATCTCATTCTTACAAAGGATACAAGGTGATATATGTGGACCTATCCATCCAGAATGCGGCCCATTCAAGTACTTTATGGTTCTGGTAGATGCTTCGACACACTAGTCACATGTCGCATTATTGTCCACAAGAAATGCTGCATTTGCAAAACTCCTAGCACAAATTATCCGATTAAGGGCTCACCACCCTGATCATCCTATCAAGTCTATAAGGCTTGACAACGCTGGAGAGTTCACATCCAAGGCATTTGATGATTATTGCATGTCAATTGAGATCGATGTAGAGCATCCTGTACCCCATGTGCATACACAAAATGGTCTCGCAGAGGCCACCATCAAAAGGCTACAGATGGTGGCTAGGGCACTGGTTATGCGCACCAACATGCCTATATCTGCTTGGGGTTATGCAATATTGCACGCAACTTTACTTATTCGTTTCAGACCCACTGCTAGCCAACCATTTTCTGCGTACCAGTTGGTTACTGGATATGAGCCTGATATTTCACACTTACGCATATTTGGTTGCGCAGTATATGTGCCTATTGCGCCCCCACAGCGCACTAAAATGGGTCCTCAGAGACGATTAGGTATATATGTTGGATATGAATCCCCAACTATTATCCGCTATTTGGAACCTTTGACAGGCGATCTGTTTACCGCTAGATTTACGGATTGTCACTTTGATGAGACAGTCTTCCCGTCGTTAGGGGGAGATAAGAAAAATGATTTTCTAAGGGAACGACAGGAAGTGTCGTGGTCTGTCCCTACTCAGTCTCATTTTGATCCCCGCACTTTACAATGTGAAAGTGAAGTGAAAAGAATAATCAATCTTCAGAACGTAGCAGATTCGATGTCTGATGCGTTTTCTGATATTGCTAAAGTGACAAGATCACATATACTAGCTGCAAATGTGCCTGCAAGGTTAGAAGTCCCCAAAAAGGGGCACAATGCCGCAGATACAAGCATTGCTACCACACCTAGTGGAGGTGTGGTTGAGGCCGTGGCTCCCCAAAGGAAGAGGGGAAGGCCACTTGGTTCGATTGACACTCACCCAAGAAAAAAGAGGGTGAGTAAGGCACAACCCGATCCATTAATCATCAATGTAGAAAATCCCTTCCATGAGATTGTCTCTGACTATAGTTATATCCATGAATCAACACTAGAGGACGCTCCGATGTTTGAATTGATTCCAGAGAACAAAGAAATCTCAATGGATTATGAGGATGCACATGAGTTGATGGAAAGATCTTCCATGTACATTGATGATATATTTGCGTACACTGTTGCTCAAGAAATTATAGAGCACGATGATATCGAACCATGCTCTGTTGCAGAATGTCAACAAAGAGTAGATTGGCCTCAATGGAAAGTAGCAATCCAGGCAGAACTAGATTCTCTGACAAAGAGACAGGTATTTGGTCTGGTAGTGCTAACCCCACCAAGTGTAAAGCCTGTAGGACATAAATGGGTTTTTATCAGAAAGCGTAATGAGAAGAATGAAGTCCTAAGGTACAAGGCTCGCCTTGTGGCGCAAGGTTTCTCACAACTCCCTGGAGTTGACTATGAGGAGACGTACTCTCCCGTAATGGACGTTATAACGTTCCGCTACTTAGTTAGTTTGGTAGTTTCCGAAGGATTGGAAATGCAGCTCATGGATGTGGTTACAGCATATCTCTATGGGGATCTTGATTCAGAGATATATATGAAAGTGCCTGATGGCCTTCCATTGCCCAAATCAAGTGACTCTAAACCACGGAGTGCATTTGCAATCAGATTGAAACGCTCACTTTACGGATTGAAACAAGCCGGGCGGATGTGGTATACCCGTCTAAGTGACTACTTGATTGGGAAGGGATATAAGAATGATGAACCATACCCTGCGTATTCATAAAGAAAACAAGTTCCAGATTTGCGATCGTAGCTGTATATGTCGATGATATGAACATAATAGGTACTCTTAATGAAACAAGAGAAACCGCGGGTTACCTGAAATCCGAGTTTGAGATGAAAGATCTTGGGAAAACTCGGTTTTGTCTAGCTCTTGAACTAGAACATCGAGCTTGTGGGATTCTTATCCACCAGTCTGCGTATATCCAAAAGATACTCAGGCGATTTAACATGGACAAAGCGCATTCTGTTAGCACTCCCATGATCGGTCGAAGTTTGGATATAAAGAAAGATCCATTTCGTCCAAAGGAAGATGACGAAGAGCTATTGGGAGCAGAAATTCTCTATTTAAGTGCAATAGGCGCATTATTGTACCTAGCTCAATGTACTCGACCTGATATTGCATTCTCAGTGAACTTGTTAGCTAGATTTAGCTCAGCGCCAACGCAGCGTCATTGGAATGGTATCAAGAATATGTTTCGATACCTAAAAAGAACCATTGACTTGGGTCTATTCTTTCCCTACACAAAGACAAGAGAGATCACAAATGGAAATATAACCCCTAAAGGAAATGTCGATAGAGAAGGTACCACCCCCCACACTGAAACCCCAAATAATGTATTAATTGGGTTTGTTGATGCTGGGTACCTCTCTGACCCACATAAAGGTCGTTCTCAAACTGGTTATGTATTCACCATTGGGAATACGGCGATATCTTGGAGATCAACCAAGCAAACCCTTGTGGCTACCTCCTCGAACCACTCAGAGATCATAGCTCTACATGAGGCGGTTCGTGAGTGTATATGGTTGAGATCCATCATTACACATATTCGAGGGACTAGTGGTTTAAGTACTACCACTGAAGAGCCTACCTGCATTTATGAAGACAATGCAGCTTGCATCGAACAGATGAAGCTAGGTTATATCAAAGGTGATAATACAAAACACATATCGCCAAAGTCTTTCTATAATCAGCAACAACAAGCTCTTCTCAAGATTCAAGTGAATCAACTAAGGTCTGAGGAGAATGTAGCAAATTTGTTTACCAAATCATTACCCAAATCAATATTCGAGGAACATGTGAAAAACATAGGAATGCGAAAGCTTTCAAAGGTTCCTTGATTAATGTAAGGATCAGGGGGAGATGTAGACTTCAGGGGGAGTCTAATACACACATGTCATCCTCAAAAGTTAAAGGTGCGTTGTGCTCTTTTTTCTTTCGACCAAGTTTTATTTTATCCCATTGGGTTTTGTTACTTGGCAAGGTTTTTAATGAGACAACGATCCATGCACCACTTCGTTTTTGACTTGGCATAAGGAGGAGTGTTGAAGGAAAATACCATAAATGTGCCTACGTCAAAGTAACTGACGATAGTGAATTAGAGAATTAGTACTTATCTGATGTAATCTATATTTCCGCTGTAATCGTCACCCTATATAAAGGGATTATCTAATGAAAGGAGTAGACTAATTCAGTTTTACTTTTACAAATACATGTCATTTGTTGCTTTTATAGTTAAATTTTAGAAAAATTAAATTTTGTGTTTATAGATTTAGTTTATGAAAATTAAAAAAAGAAAATTTCACACTACGACATGAGAGCCCAATTTTAGTGAGTTCGACTCAGGCTTGAAAATCTCAAGTCCGGCCCTGGTGGCAAAGTGGAAACCTAGTTCGTCTGGAGCATATAGCCCCTGTGGCTGTAGAGCTACGCACTACTTCTGACGATTCAACAAAGAACTCTGCTAGGTTGAGCATGGAGATATCGAAGAGCTTTAGCACGTCAAGCATTTGTTCCTGCATACTGGATATGATCAGCTAAAAGCGGAGTTCGACTCGATTGATGCACAGTATCAACAACGTTTTGTTGAGCTGATGAAGATGAAGGAAGAAGCGATCCAAAGGCAAAGACGAAGTGGGTTGGTCAAGTCTAGCATCCATTCGCAGATTGGCAGCATGTAGAAATTTGATGTAATAGGCTAATAGCGTAATACATTCACTCGATATCATCTCTGTAATATACTACTTTGTGTACTATATTAATATACTAGTTTAGAACCTTTCATAACAAAATGGGATTCACATAATCGATTTCCAACCACTGTTTAATACCAATGCTGTTTTGATTGATTGTTGTTTTAATTTTTGGAAGCCTTGGGGCAGTGTTCACTATCGTTCTGTAGATGGATCTACAAATCCGAAAAAACTTTATAATATATGTAAGGAGCAGACCCTAATTAGAACCACTAGGAACGAAGAGAGACAAGATCTCAATGCTAGCTCCACTTAAAAACCACAGAAGTCTCAAAGAGACCGCTCAATTCTCTATCAAAACCATAAAAGAACAAACCATAAATGTGTTGTTATTGCTAGAGCAGCAAGAGAGAGATAACACTACATAGTTCAAGTGTTCTACTTTTATCGGCACTCACATCAATCCAATACAAAATATTGTTGCAACAATCTTATTACAATAACGTTTACAGTAAATTTCTGAGAATAATATATGGTAGGAAAAACTAAGAAAACAGAACAGAAATTTCAGCTCCAAAGTAATTGATTTTTAACAGAGATTCTGCCATTTTTCTTTTTCAAATTGTCTTCCTTGTAATCGAGTGTCCATTTCTCAAATGTACAGTCAACAAAATCGTAATAACCACCATGTACAGATAGAATGCCTTTCTTCACCTTTTCTTCAATCCAAGGGTAAGTGAGTAGGTTTAACAAGGAACGGTTAACTGATTCCTGCAAAATAACACCTGTTCAACATCTCCTTTTTTTTTCCATAGAAGCTTCTTTTATTAAATAAACAAAAAGCATTATACATCTAAGTGGACAAGAATTCCACACAAAAAAATATGTTAAATAAATAAATAAACAATAAAGGCAGTTTGAAAAGACAAAAAAAAAAAATCAAAATGCTCAACTGCCACTCACTTGGTTGAAATCCCAATCTATACCAGAACAAGAAAACTAAATCATTGAAAATATTATGATTAAAGTTTTGGGAGGAATAATCAAATCAAACTGTATTTTACATTGTAGATAGCAATACAATGAGAATATCACTTTGTTAAACAGGCACGTACCAATGAAATATAGAAATTAGAATTGTTGTGCAACAGAAAGCTAGACCACGGCACACATTTGCATAATATAAAACAGTAGATACCTTCTCACAGTGTTTGCATTGCTGGTCAAAGCTAAGCTTGGAGGCTGCAGCCTTTGTCCACAACCTTGCATCCTTCCCATTGACAACCCAACTTTGGATAAAGCAACTGATAAAATGAGTTTTAGGAAGTGAGAGACATAACTTGATTAATGAAAATATCACAAAGGCCAATCATAATCCACAACTTGTAAACTGAAAAAGTTTACTGAACCTTTTGTCTACTTCATCATTCATACTCATAAGAGCACGAATGCCTCCACAGCAGCTATGACCAATAACCAATATGTTTTTGACCTGTAAAATGACTCGAATTTAAGACAATTTGAATAAAGGACTGCACAGTTTGGTGGGGTTACATATGTTTTCCATCTTATTATCAAGAAATGAATCGTACAAAATATGAATGCTGGACTTTCCTGAAACGGATAAACTTGACACTTCTTTTATTGCCGAGGTTCAGTAAATTTCTATTGTAACAAATATAGTTTTTATAGAAAGATCTAAAAATTATAAAGTAGTTCTGCATATAGGTGCTTTCTTTTCTCACTCCCTCTCAAGTATTTAATTGCCTAAATATGACTATATAATTGCCTAAATACTTCCTACCAAGAACACTAAGTAGATGATGTGTAACCAATAGATTAAAAATGTCTAGCATGGGAAGAAACGAGGGGATACTTACTTCAAGAGAATTTACAGAAAATTCCAGCGCAGCATTTGTTTCTGAGGGTCCACTCTGCGGAAAATAAAAATAAAAGATCAGAGTTAAAACGAATACCTATCTATTGCATTATAACTCGTGCCATTGGTGAGTTTTTGTGTCGAGTGGCATCATGTCACGTTTACCTCAAAGGGTGGTACCAAATTTGCAATGTTCCGCACCATAAACGCTTCTCCTGGCTGGAATCCGAGAATTGTTGAGGGACAGACCCTAGAGTCTGCACAACCAATCACCAAGAACTGTTCCAGAAACCATCAGTACACATGCATACTCTCCCTAACACTCAAAACGAGAATGAAGCAAACAGAAAATGCATCCATCTAAACTCTAAAGATTTACTTTGATCCTCACAAGTGAAAATTTAGAAGACCACCTTTGGTGATTGACTCTTTGCAAGATTTTGATAGTGCTCCAAGTTTTCCCTATTTAAAAGAGAGAGAGAGAGAGAGAGAGAGAGAAAGAGAGAAAGAGAGAGAGAGAGAGAGAGAGAGAGAGAGAGAGTCAAATAAGATATCAGAATTGTTGAACTGTATCAAGTATTAACTTCAAGACCACAGGACCTGACCACTCACATATATTTATGCTTTTTGAAGCTAAGAAACCGATGTTTCATATCTTCAAACAAATCGCTCCCATCCTCAGTTTCCACTACTCTCTCCAGTTTGTTGCTTTTCAGTTGTTGAGTTAGGCCTGAGGACTCTCTGGAAGCCTTAATGGTCAAACCCGGATAACTGGTGCATATAGAAGAGAAAAACACACATTTCAACCCCCAATAATTATGCTTCAAATTTCAGGTTAAGCAAATACTTAGAGGCGATTTGAACATAATTAGAGACATTCTTATCTCTTAGGATCAATCCAAAGGTTGCATGTAGTCTGTAACCTTATACTGTAAACATGTCCTATATATAAACCATGAAACAAATAAAATCAGAATTTTGTGACAACTAAATGAAAGACCTCAATTTAATCGAATCATATTGATCTCACTAATAAAAGAAGAAGGCTCTGAAATTGCAGCTGCGTAGAGTGAAAACAACTGACTGAGCAAAGAAATCTACAGTAACATGTTGTGATATCAATTTGACTCAGAAGTACTGAAGTTACAAGACCAAAGTCGTTTGTTCCACAGTTTAAACAAATACGAAATAGATCACAAGACAGGAAACTACGAGATGTGAGAATTGCAGCAACTTACTTGGAACTAGTGAATAACCTGAAACGGGTCTGCTGAATATCTCCTGATTGGAGCTTAGAACCAAAGATCTGCACGTTGGAGCGAAAGTGGTAAGAGTCCTAAAGTGGGATGAAATGCTCGAGAGAATGAGGAATGAACTTACTGTGGATGAGACAGAGTGAATATGGTAAGAGTCTTTTGACAGGGAGGATGTCGAGGCCAGAACTGCCATGGAAGATAGAGAGAAAGAGAGAGGGATCAGAGGAAGTGGGTGTTTGTTTCGATAAGAAGGAGGAAATGGGTGTTGAGATACATAGAAAGAGAGTGAGTGAGAGAGATAGATTGGAGCTTAAGAGGTGGGTTGCAAGCTGGTTGAGTTGGGTGGGCAGATGAAGAAACAGTTGTCCGTCTCCCACAAAGACGGAGAAAACCAAGTTAAAATATACAGGGGTCGGTCGATGATGCCTAGAATCAACCGTCATTTTCAGAATCTGAAGTCCACGGTTAATACTTAACCAGCATCAGTTCCAATTTTCCTTTTTCTCCTTAACCACCAAGTTAAAATATACAGGGGTCGATGATGCCTAGCTCTCACATGTTGGGAACAGGTTGAGTATTGCTCAGTATATATAGCATATATATATTTTCAGACGAATTTTGGTTTGGGCAGTGGCGGATGCAGGATTTAAATCTAATAATTGTGGTTGTACTGGAATTCATCAATTTAAAAGAGCATTTAACAACCAAATTAATAATAAACGAAAAGACATTTAACATTTCACGCCTTCATACTAGCGATTTTCTATAAGAATGCAATCAAGTATTTGGAGTAAAAAATTGCGGATTTGAGACTTTTCTTAGTATGAGTCTAGTAGATATTCGTGACTTTGCCTATGAGCTAGACGAAAGCCAACTCTTATTTTGGGATATTGGGATATTAAGACTTTCAATCCTTTTATGGTTGGGAAGGCTACATACACAAAACATAATAGATAGTTACAACAACAACAAAAAGTACGTATATACGGTTTTTTTTTTTTTTTCCATGCTCGCTATTTTGGGGAGGACTGGAGTCCACCCAAGGCATCACCTGGCTCCACACCTAGGTTTGGGTTATAGTCTAAGCAGTCTCTCTTGACCCTTGTTTCCAATGATCATCCTTGTTGACAGTAGCCGCAAGGTGGCTACCCAGGCCCATAGACCAGCTACCAAGGCCCAGCAAGTTAGTTCCGGGGTGTGAGTCCGGAGGCTGGGAGCATTGGCCCGGTTAACAGAGGACCAGGACACTCCCACATCCGTCTACAGTAGGGAGCAAGTCCCACATCGAAAAATAAGGTCAGCCCTCGTGCATGATAGCCTATATAAGAACGGCAACCACTATCATTAAGAGGTAATCAATACTCCAACTAACTTATTCCCGCCTTAAGAATTCAGTTTATTCCAACTATACTGACTTAAGCATCAGAGCGGAATAAACCGGTCCGCCCGGTATTCCCTTAGTTAGTAGGTTTTGCAGGAAGGTTACATCAGGATCCACCGGTATCTGTTAGAGTCTCCGGATTCAGACAGAAACAATTGGCGCCGTCTGTGGGAACATTTCAAAAAGTCGTGTTACTCTATCAGCTAGCGAGGGATCGATCCAAAGAAATCCGGAAAGGAAAAAGGCATGGCCGGGAGCTCACAGGCGACGGACCGAGGGAAGGGTTTGGCGGAGGAACAGCGGACTCCAGGGCAGAAGCTCGTCATGACTCCGGTTCTCGTGCGGGAGCTAGTCCCCGAGAATAACAGTCCAACCACCATCACAGACACAGGCCCGATCGATATCCCCGGGGGATCTGGCGGAGGTACGCACCGGCAAGAGCCGGAGGACGTCCCATACTCCCCGGACCCAGAACCCCATTTCACATCCCCCGAAGAACTAACTGACTCGGAGGATGGTCAGGTCGACTACGACCAAGACGATTATTTCAGCCCTGACTGGTACGACACGGCGGGAGAAGTAGAAATGATGAGGGAGGATGTCAACCGTCTACGCGCGGAGGCTAACGTCCGGTACCAGGACCTGGAAACCGTGAATGCCGCGTTGGCAGCCGCCCTGGAAAGAGGACAACGGCAACAACACAGCTTTGCTGCGGCAAGAGCGCGCGTACCAAAACCGAGGAGATTCCCGGAGAGGGGACAATCTTCAGGAGGAGCGGGCGCTCGCACGGCGGAAGTGGAGGTACACGCCCCCCTGGAGGACATGACCACGAGTACAACCGCACGGGCCCTCCAGGCACTATCTGATTCTGTGTCAGGTATCCAGGCCCAAATAAAGGCTAGTGAGCAGCAAGCGGTGCGACCGCATGAAAGCGCACGGTTTAACGAACGAACCAGACCTTTCTCGCAACGGGTGCTAGAGTCCGGCAGGTCAGGCAACCAAAAATCGTTGAAGCTAACATACTCGGGGGCCGGTTGCCCATACAAACACCTAGACATCTTCCGGTCCCAGACATGTGCGAAGGGATACTCCGACGCTGTCTGCTGCAACATATTCCAAGAAACTTTGTCCAGAGAAGCACTCAGCTGGTTCTATGAGCTACCGGCAAACTCCATAAAGGCTTTCGAGCAATTGGCCGACCGGTTCGTCGGCCGCTTCATCCTACGGGTCGAAGGGGCCCGTACTTCGACCGTCCTCTTCAACTGCAGGCAGGCAGACGGTGAGGAACTGAGAGCCTTCGTCAACCGTTGGCAGACCGCCACAGCCGAGGTCAGAAACTTGGATAAGGGGATCGCTGAGATGGCTTTCAAGCAGGGTCTCCGGCCCGGGAAATTTTCCTATGCCGTACGGGTCGAGATCCCACAGGGTTATGACGAGCTGATGGCAATGGCCATCAGACACGCCCAGGCAGACCATGAAACATACGTGGGCCGCCAGCATAAGAGAAAGCATGAAGAACCAACATCCGCCCGGCAAGAAAACTGGAGCCGTCAGCAGGGCCATAATCAAACTACCCCATCCGATCGAGCTGGAAGGGGTTGGGGAAACCAACATCGTAGAGAGGGCGCTTACGATAACTCCCGATGAGGGCAGCGACCCGCACCCTACCAACAACAACAACAGCGGCCCCTGGCGGTCGTACCAATAGCGGGCAAGGAGGTTTTTACCACCTTAACCACCTAGTACGAAGATATCCTCTACGAGAATTCCCACGTCATCCCCCCGCCACAAAAAAAGGAAACAACCAAAGGGCAACTTGACACCGGTACAAACTGGGAAGTATTGTTCCTACCATGACGAAGCCACCCACCGGGCAAACGATTGCATCGCCCTCAAAACGGCGGTGGAAGGATTAGTCCGCAGCGGTAAATTGCAGAAATATCAAGGAAGCGGGCAGGCAGAAACCCCCCAGGAGCAGGGATGGTAAGTACTCCCACAACACAACACGAGAGCTATCCGGTAGCCTTGAAGAGCCCCTCATCCGACGGAGTTTCCTTCATACACTGGAACGGCTCAGCTCCCGGTAACCCCACAGTGCGGTACCGTTGGTAAAAGAAACGAAGCCCGAGCGAACCACATCCCGGTGAAGATTATCGAGCAAGATCTGCATCATTACGATGTGGCAATCAGCCCTGGGATTGCTTCAAAGAAGACAAAACAGATATAATCAACCAGCTGGTCCACTCGTACGCCCGGTCCTGCATGAGAAATATAAACCCAGCCCGTAATACCAGGAAGGGTATCCACACCACGGACCAATACTTTTCACTTCTAAAGGAGCCTTGATCCAAGTAAGGCTTCGTGTCTCAAGCTAAGCGTTAGTTCGCCCGGCGCGGGCGGCTTAGGATCGTATGGATAAACCAAAGTAACGGTTTGGATGTGTATTCCAAATTTTGTAAAATCATGATCAAAGGCAAACCACCAGTAAGCAACAAAAATTATTATTCCACTGAATAGAGAAGTTGACAACAACAAAAAAAAAAAACCCTAGGACGGGGGAGCAGCGGCCCTCTCCTGCTCCCCGGCCTCAGCATCTTCCTCTTCCTCCAGGTCCACCGCGGCTGCGGCATCTTCGGCAGCAGGATTGGCCTGTTAGGCATCCTCTTCCGTATCCAGTTGGTCATCTTATGACGACGACATTTTAGACTCGTCCAGGTAACCCTTCTGCCTCCAGTCTTCGTACACATCTGAGATACCGATGCACCTGGCCCGCTCTAGAACGGCAAGAAATTCATCACTGTAGTGATATTTCTGTACGGCCCGTTCGAACAACTCCGGGTCATCCTCATTCACCGCTCCACTGGTTGAGGCGCCCAACGCCACACCTCTCTGTCCAAGCTCCTCCCACCCTGGACTCCAACTCGGCCTTCTCTTCCTGTAGCAGCCGCTTCTCCTCCTCCAAACTCCGGACCTGACCTTCCAACTTGGCCACCTGCTTCCGGGCTCTATCCTCCAGCCGGGCCTTCTCCCGCTGCCCCTTGGTCTTCTCTGCCTCCAGGGCGCTGGTCAGTAATGCCACCTGCTTCTTTAGCTCAGGCAGCTCATCACCTCCATCCAGCTGGTACAGGCCGAACAGACCCTGCGGAACAACAAGTGTCGGTCAAACAATTTGATAAGGTTAACAAAAATGGACCTTCCCCGGCCGGCTCCCTGGGGCCCCTTCTTTCCCCAGCCCCATATCCTTCAGGTGCGCGGTCACCTTTCGAACGAAGGACTCAGCCAGGTCTAATCCAGCGACATGAGCATCCACCCGCTCCTGCGCTCCCTCCACCGGTCCAGACGAACTAGCACCCACGCTCGCCGTACCCCAAGCGGTACCAGCGGTCCTAGTCAGCTTCGGCCTCTTGGCCAGGTTCTCCCCAGCGGCTCCACCGACAAAGGTCACTAGGGAGGCGGCTGAAATGTCCCGGGACCAGATCCTTTTTTCACCCTGATCTACCCGAAGAGGGGTAGATCGGCCGACATCGCCAACGGGAGGTTCAGCCCGCCGCACCACTGGCACAGGCCCAAACCGTGCGGAAATTCTACTGGCACCACCCGGAACCTTGGCCGGCCCTCCAGTGCCCTTCCCCTTGCCAGGCGCCTTACCTCGCGCCAAACTGTAGCCCTCGTCCGCAACATCCAGGGGCATGGGCTCTCGACAGGTGGTTCGCTCGCAGGTCTCCCGATCAATCGAGGTCCATGCCGCAGCCTCGCCTATCCCCTGCAGCCTGTTGACGAGATCCTCACTATCCATGGATATTGTCTTGTGCGATTTGACGACCACCCGGGAGGATGCACCTGCAAGCCAACAAACCGAGTGTTAGAGAGAGATAAAACCCCTGAATAAGCTGGAAGACATTCAAGATTCCCCACACCCACCAGGATTTCTCCCCAGATTGCATCGCTCCAACACTTCCCACCGAATTAAATTATAAGAACTCCGCTCCGACTCGGACCAGCATGCAAATATTCGAACAATCCTATCCCGTTCCAGGTTGGATAGGACGTACGACTGGTCACCGATCGGTAAGAAGGTCCCGGGAACCCGATGCGAATGGAGTCTCTTTTTCCAGCTCCCCACCCCACCCCCCCCCCCCCCCCCCCCCCGCCATCACCACCTTCTTCCTCCAGTCGTTAGCCACCCAGGAGGGCAGATGCGTAACAACCGGTCTGAAGTCCCGGGCAGCAAAGGTAACGCACCCCTGCGACCCCTTCTTCTTCGAGTACGATACCCAGTACAGGGCTCGAAACTCGTTCACAGTGGGGCAGCTCATGTCCGACAGCTCATACAAATAGCCGAGGGATAGCAGCTGCCTCCATTGTTTTCCGGGAAGTTGTGTCGGGGATATTTGCAAGGCACTTAGCAGATACTGCGCAAAGTCGGGTAGCGGAAGGGAAAGACCATGCCTAAATTGGTCTTCGTGAACGACAACCCATCCCTCCTCCGGGTTACAGGCTGACTCTCCAGGCGCGAGGGGGCGCAGCTTCACCCCGTTGGGAATCCTCCATCGTTCCCGGAAGGCCTTGATCTCCGCATCGATCATGGTACCCTCCGGTTCATCGCAGACAATGATCCACTCCCCATCCACAAACGCGTGGGCTACCAGGCAGGTTCCACCCACGGTCACGCCGTTAGGAATATCGGCATGCCCCAATGACCCAGATGGCGACGCCTCTCCCCCGGACCGGAAACTGGCCTCTGACTCGGTTGATCGTGAGGCAGCCCAGGTCACCTCTTGCTCAAACTCCGACGGTCGGGGCACGTCTAGTTCGCGGATCTCACTCGATCTCCTAGAACCCATTCAAACCTAGGGAAAGAAAGTACAACCCAGGGCGGTCAGCAACATAAAGACGGTCTCTCTTGGTAAATTCCTAGCAGAACTAGCCGCAACCTCCCCGTTCCTATAATCCCACCCCAAAGGAAAGGCACCCCAACGGCCACACCGATTCAGGGAACAGGCCGGCAGAGGCCAAGCAACAAAACACAGGCAGTATACCAAAACAAAAAATGAATCAGACAATACCTATTAATATGCACGACCAAGGGAAGTCTGTCACCGGAAAACAGCGGCTAATCGCGCAAAGACAACGAAGAAACAGTTTCAAAACACCTCTCGAAACCACTTCAGGGCATTCTTCGCAAATAAAACAGAAGCAAGGTAATAAGGTATGCCAGTGGAATCCTTTATATACGCACACCTAGTATCCCAACACAAAACCGGAAGCCAGCAGATCCAGCCCACCCATCCCTGACAGTCCCAGATTAGCACATGTCCACATTATAGATCCACTTCCCGAGGCATCATAACTGACGGGACTGATGCTCTTAAATGCATGTCAGGCACATGCCTCATCTGCACGCGACGGTTGGAGTAGAACGAGGCGTCAAAAAGCTCACAAATTCCCCAATGGCCAACTTCAACTATCCAAACATCAAAAAACAGGTAATCCACTTCTAACACGTAATCACATCGGTAGTAGGCAATCCATCGGTAACAAGTATTCCACCGGTAGCAGGCATTCCATCAAGTCTCCGGGCTCGAACAAGTTACTCCACCCTTTCAAGTCTCCGGGCTCGAACAAGCCAGCACCAACTAGTGGCTTCAAAACTTTGGGAGCAAAAACCCCAACGGGAGAATTGTTCCTCTAACACAGGACAAATCTTCCCGTAGGCTAGAAACCATGCACATACCTAACGCTTGTTACAAGCAAAAGGTTACAAAATGGTGGGAGCAAAAACGCCACTGGGAGATTGTTCCTCTAGTAAAGGCCAAATCTTCCCGTAGGCTAGAAACCCTCACTACCAGAAAAAACACTTTTCCCGACGAAAAAAAAAACGGCCGACGACCTAAAATTTTCGTCGGCTATTCCCAAGAATGGCCGACGATTTTTATTTTCGTCGGTAAAAAAAAAACAATCATCGGCTATTCCCATAGAATGGCCGACGATTTTTTTTTTCGTTGGTAAACAAAAAAAATCGTCGGCTATTCCCATGGAATAGTCAACGATTTGTATTTTCGTCGGCCTTTCTCTGAAACTTTAGCCGACGAAAACTTTTGAAAGTTTGGCCGACGAAATTGGCATTTTCGTCGGCTATAAGTCTATATAGCCGATGAGTACTAGGTTTGATTTCGTCGGCTATGATTAAAATTAAATTTTATTTAAGTGAATGTATAGTTTCAAATAGTTACTATACGTACACTCTTCAAATGCAAATATGTCGTCAAATAAGATATGACCGAAATAATGAAATACGTCTACGGTTGAAAAATGACGAGATTCCGACAAAATCTGTGTGCCAAATGTTACGGTTAACTGTATTTTACTTCCGTTTTCCTATGGATAGCCTGACGTTCGGTACAAATTTTGAGGAAAATTTTTATACGATTAGTTGCGTCTCATAGATTTGAAACTATTATCTGTTGAAGGTCAGGCAAAAAAACGTCATTTAGACAGGCCAATTACCATTTCTAAGCATTTAAAGGGTTGACTCACCCGGTTGACCGTCCTGATCGAGCCGTTAACGTTGTCAGATGTAGTTGGATTTTTTTTCATACATGTATTTAATCTAAACGGTGATATCTGACGGTTGGAATAGATTTTCCAAACTTTTAGATTCAAAATCGGAACATATGCACTAATGTTCCTTAACGTGTTTACTAAGTGTTGAAGTGAATGTATAGTTTCAAATAGTTACTATACGTACACTCTTCAAATGCAAATATGTCGTCAAATAAGATATGACCGAAATAATGAAATACGGCTACGGTTGAAAAATGACAAGATTCCGACAAAATTGAAGAGCAGATTGACCGTTGCAAGTGAAAACCCGGTTTACGGTAGATTTGGCGTCCGGCGTCCGAATGACGATTGTGATACCATTCCGGAAAGGGAACGACGCCAGGAATCAAACTCGTAGCTTTGCCATGACGTGTGGGTCTTTTCGGGCTTTCGAGTTCGTTTAGGGCCTCAAAACGGCAGTTTAATATGTTTTCATAGAATAGCTAACGAAATATTGTAAATCGTCGGCTATTCTCTAAGTTTAGCCGACGAAAATTATATTTCGTCGGTTAAAATCCTTCGATCCGCTTATTGTCCGCCGTTGGATGGCTCAGATCCAACGGCTGCTGATTTTCCAAAGCATAGCCGACGAAATATAATTTTCGTCGGCTAAACTCTTGCGATCCGTGCCTTTTCATTGTCCGCCGTTGGATGGCTCAGATCCGACGGCTGTTGATTTTCCAAAGTATAGCCGACGAAATATATTAAATCGTCGGCTATTCTCTAAGTATAGCCGACGAAATATATTAAATCGTCGGCTATTCTCCTTCTAAATCTTTTAAATCGCTTCCTCCCGCCTTTTTTCTCTCCTCCTTCCCCCCCCCCCCCCCCCCCTCCTCCGGCCTCCTCCTTCCCCTCCTCCTCCTCCTCCTCCTCCTCCTCCGATCCGGTATTTTTTTTTTGCCCAAAATGCAATTATAGCCGACGAAATTGACATTATTTCGTCAGCTATAACTTTAAAATATTAATATATTCCGACGAAATAGCCGACGAAATAGCCCAAATCGTCGACTATACTTCAGAACAAATAGCCGACGAAACCAAATTTCGTCGGCTATAACTTTAAAATATTAATATATTCCGACGAAATCGTCGGCCATACTCGAAAATAGCCGACGAATTTCGTCGGATATTTGACCAAGCTTTGGTCGACGAAATCATTTTCATCGACCATAATTCGTCGGCCAAGGTTGGAATGGCCGACGATGTCATTTTTGTCGTCGGCCATTGTATTACCGACGGGGTTTTCCCGACGACTTATAGCCGACGAAAATTTCGTCGGTAGAAGGTATAGCCGACGAAATATTGGCATAGCCGACGAAATTTTTTTCGTCGGCTATTCACTCAGATCTGGTAGTGCCTGCACATCACGGCCCGCGCTCTTGTAGAGGCCAAGGCTGTGAAAAAACTTGGGGGATGTATTACAACAAAAACCCCACCGGGAGAATTGTTCCTCTAGCACAAGACAAATCTTCCCGCAGGCTAGAAACTCTGCACATACCTAACGCTGGTAAACAGCAAAGGTTAGAAGGATTTTAACCGACGAAATATAATTTTCATCGGCTAAACTTAGAGAATAGCCGACGATTTACAATATTTCGTCAGCTATTCTATGAAAACATATTAAACTGCCGTTTTGAGGCCCTAAACGAACTCGAAAGCCCGAAAAGACCCACACGTCATGGCAAAGCTACGAGTTTGATTCCTGGCGTCGTTCCCTTTCCGGAATGGTATCACAATCGTCATTCGGACGTCAGACGCCAAATCTGCAGTAAACCGGGTTTTGACTTATTTCATTATTTCAGCACACGGATTTTATCGGAATCTTGTCATTTTTCAACCGTAGACGTATTTCATTATTTCGGTCATATCTTATTTGACGACATATTTGCATTTGAAGAGTGTACGTATAGTAACTATTTGAAACTATACATTCACTTAAACACTTAGTAAACAAGTTAAGGAACATTAGTGCATATGTTCCGATTTTGAATCTAAAAGTTTGGAAAATCTATTCCAACCGTCAGATATCACCGTTAAGATTAAATACATGTATGAAAAAAAATCCAACTACATCTGACAACGTTAAAGGCTCGATCGGGACGGTCAACCGGGTGAGTCAACCCTTTAAACTCTTAGAAATGGTAATTGGCCTGTCTAAATGACGTTTTTTTGCCTGACCTTCAACAGATAATAGTTTCAAATCGATGAGTCGCAACTAATCGTATAAAAATTTTCCTCAAAATATTTACCGACCGTCAGGCTACCCATAGGAAAACGGAAGTAAAAAACAGTTAACCGCAACATTCGGCACACAGATTTTGTCGGAATCTTGTCATTTTTCAACTGTAGACGTATTTCATTATTTCGGTCATATCTTATTTCACGACACATTTGCATTTAAAGGACGAAGCAATGGTTTGTCGATAGTGATAGAAAATGGAAGCTGTTTTTTTTTTTTTTTTTTTTAATCATAGCCGACGAAATCAAACCTAGTACTCGTCGGCCATACTTCCAAAAATTTTCGTCGGCTAAAGTTTCAGAGAAAGGCCGACGAAAATTCAAATCGTCGGCCATTCTAGGGGAATAGCCGACGAATTTTTTTTTTACCGACGAAAATTTTATTTCGTCGGCCGTTTTTTTTATTTCGTCAGGAAAAGCCTTTCTTCTGGTAGTGTCTTTTGGACATCAGAGTTATTTTTTTATGAATTTTAAAAATTTTGAAATCATTATAAATCATTTTTAAAAGTCGAAAATGAATAAAAAGTACAGATGGATGGCCAAAAACGTTGTCACATCATTTTGCCACGTGATGCAAGGAAAAACCATACACTTGTCAACTTCAACATATATTTATGTTTCTCAAATAATATAAAACTATTATTAAATTATATTTTCATTACTTCCTGAACTTTATTTCAATATTTTTTCTAAACTATAATTTTTTTTACATTTATTATATTACAGAAAACTCTAAAACTCTAAACTCTAAATTCCATGAAGTAAAAAAAAGTAGTAGTGCTAGAAACACCAAATATTTATACAAAAATCATGTACAAAATGATGTGGCTGTGCTAACTCATGAGATATATTTGGTATGAATTGCTGAGATGGATTTTCTTTATTATTTTTGAAACCTCCCTCATTTTACTGTCCTCTCCCTCCTGAACAAAAGTATACAAGTCTTGAAGCCCATTTCGAAACGTGGAGTTGCTGGGTTCGACATTCTCCTTGGCGACGTTGTTGGATGAAATTTTACAGAGATGATCTATACATTAAGTTCTAACATCTGAACGGTGGAGATGTGAAAATATGACCGAAAAGTAATTTAAAAAAAAAAACTTCACACGTTAATTTCAGAGCGAAAATTCACTCTGAATAGAAACTATATATATATATAGATAGATGGGAGCAACAAAACTCCAACCTAACTGTTGTCATTGCCAGCGTTTAAAAACAAATAATTTGGAAATTATGTTTCCATAGAGATGCCAAAAATAAAAATGAATTAATGGTCTATGTGCCACGTGCATAAAGCAACGTGAATAGAGTGAACTAATTATTTCAGACCAAAACAAAAGTAGAAAAACGATGCTATTCAGATGCGGCAGTCTCGTTACTTCCCCGCTAAAGACTTTTTCTTTCTTACAAAAACAAACTCACATACCTAAAAACACAAATCAAATCTTAATATATCCTTCTCTCTGTAATTTGTCAATCTCTCTCTTTGGCAGCCATGGATGAAGAGTACGATGTCATTGTTTTAGGGACAGGTCTCAAGGAGTGCATTATCAGCGGCCTCCTCTCTGTTGATGGCCTCAAAGTGACTACTCTTTTCTTTTTCCTATACTTATGACGAAGCATATAGTGGTCATAATTACCCATGTTATTCTTAATTTCATAGATAACTAGAGATTTTGGTGTTAGACTTTCCCACAATTCCAATTCATCTCAACTTCATCAGTAGTTTTAATATCTCGAATAAATAATATAGTAAAGTAGTAACAGAGTAATACTTTGTTGTTCATATAGTTACAATTGACATTTCTTTTTTGAAACTTATATGTTACGTGTGTGCGTATATAAACTTAGAAAACTTAATTCATGAGATGACCACTATAAACAGGTTTTGCATATGGATAGAAATGACTACTATGGAGGAGCTTCAACCTCTCTTAATCTTACACAGGTATATTTACTGCTCTCACATCTAATTCAAATAGGAAAAATACAAAATTTTGTCAATCCAATAAAAGAATGAATAACTTTTGACATAATTATCGATTATTCTTTCAAGAAAAATACTTGTGTCCATACCAGTATGTATGTGTGCGTACATATTCTCTCTAATTTGCATATTTATGACAATGTTATCAACGATTTTAACAGTTCAAAAGTTGAATTAATCAACAAAGATTATCTCTGTAAAAATTAAGAATAAACCAAAATCGTTTGCTCATTCGGTTGTATTCAATTGCATCAAACAAATGAACAGTTCTAGTGAAAGTTTGGAGTCTTATGATCAGCCGTCCATTTGTTTGATACAATCAAATACAATCGAATGAGTAAACGATTTTGATTTATTCCGAATTTTTACAGAGATGATCTTTGTTAATTAATTCAACTTTTGAACGGTTAAAATCGTTGATAACATTACCAAAAATATACAAATTAGAGAGAGTATGAACGCACACGTACATACTGGTATGAACACAAGTATTTTCCTTATTTCAAATTATAATTGGTTGCTCCATCAATAGCTTTGGAAGCGATTTAGAGGAGATGGCAAACCTCCAGAGCAATTGGGGTCTAGCAAGGAGTACAACGTTGACATGATTCCCAAGGTATCTAGGACAATAGATGATGTTTTGTTATTTTTTCTAATCCTCACTCTAGGTCATTGAAGATCAGAGTTGTTTATATCATAATTACTCATTATGGACGACTCTGGCATTTTTGTCTATCAAAGAAATCGATAATTATTCTTTGCTACCATTATTTTGCTTTCTAATTCAGTTTATGATGGCCAATGGCGGTTTGGTTCGTATCTTGATCCACACAGATGTGACCAAGTATCTTAATTTTAAGGCTGTTGATGGTAGCTTTGTTTATAACAGGAAAAAGGTAATAGTGTGTGTTGATGCGTTAATTGAAGGAAATCATGTTATATCTCTAGCTAATTTAAGCTTTTAATATTGTTGCTTTTAGATTTATAAAGTTCCAGCAACTGATGTTGAAGCATTAAAATCACCATTGATGGGCCTCTTTGAGAAGCGTCGTGCACGAAAGTTCTTCATTTATGTCCAAGACTTCGAAGAAAATGATCCAAAATCTCATCAAGGAATGGATTTGCATAAAATTACAGCAAGAGAGCTTATCTCGTATAATTTTTAGTCCTGTGTTACATTCAATTTAATAAAGAGTTGAGATCCAAGTTAAAAAAAATAATTGCACTGATTATAAATTATATATATAAAGACATATGTTTAATTAATTATGCTATATATTGTACGTAGGAAATATGAATTGGAGGATGATACTATTGATTTTATTGGTCATGCTTTGGCACTACATATTGATGATTCTTACTTGGATGAGCCCGCGGTGGAGTTTGTGAAAAAAATGAAGGTTAAACTTTTTATGTTGTCTATATTTTGTATGAGAGGTTTAAAGTTTAGGAGATAATGATACATATATAATTGCTACAACTGATATATTGTTTGTCTTTGTAAAGCTTTATGCAGAATCTTTGGCACGATTTCAAGGAGGATCACCGTATCTCTATCCAATGTATGGATTGGGAGAGTTGCCTCAGGTTTGGCTCCATTAATTAGTAAAGTATATATGTATGCGTGAAGATAACTAAATTGTTGTTATTACTGACGTTGTAATTATATTTCAGGCTTTTGCACGTTTAAGTGCAGTCTATGGTGGAACTTACATGCTCAACAAGCCGGAATGTAAGGTAAAATTGTCACACAAATTGTTTTAGTCCATGTGATTTGTTTGTTGTGCCACATTTTAATGTTTGTGACCTCCGATCCGCTAGATTTATGGTTCATGCTCTGGCAAAATGCATTCATACTCATTTTAATGTTTGAAAATGGTTGTCAAAGTCCGTCGCACAAGAAGCTTTTAAGTGACAAACAAATAATCCGTCGCTTAAAAAACCACGCCTGTCGGTTAAGACTCTTATGCGACGGCTCTTAGACGTCGGACAAAGTTAGTCATTGCTGGAAATACTCTCGCCTTAGCGCGCCAATGCTCTCGTCTCACAAGGCTTTAGCAAATCGCCTTCACCTTCGTTTTTGCATTTGAAAACATTGCTACAATTGAAGTTCATTCCATTATGTATAATCACTGTTCTAAAAGGCGCCGCCCAACCCCGCCCAGGCGCTAGGCGGAGCCAAGCCGCCCCGATTTCACCTATTTTTCTTCAATTAGGCGGCAAGCCGCCCATGGACCGCCTAGGCGGGGTGAGGCGGGCTAGACGGGCAAGGCGGGCGAGGCGGGTCTGAAAAAAGTCCAAAAACCCGAAAAAAGTCCAAAAAAGTCCTAAAACCTAATATTTTGAAGTTGTGATGTGATTATAAATTTATGTTGTGATGTGGTGAATATTTTACAGGTTGGTTTGCTCATTTTTAGAGAAAGGTCATGCGAAGTTTTTTCAAGTTACTCATATTAAACTATTTTTAAATATAATATTTATTAATTAAATGTGAAAAATGTAAATCGCCTAGTCCCCGCCTAGTCCATCCAGGAGCTAGGCCATGGGTCACCGCCCGACTAGCGTCTAGCGTCTTTTAGAACATTGTGTATAATATAAATATTTTTTTGGATTTAAGGTGAAATTCGATGATAATGGGAAGGCTGTTGGTGTGACTTCAGAAGGAGAAACTGCTAAATGTAAGAAAGTGGTTTGTGATCCCTCGTATTTGCCTGATAAGGTATGCTTCTCAAAATCTTGCCTAATAATAAACTTTATGAAATATCTGTTTAGGCTCTCTGCCACATTTTGAGTTTCTTTTCCCCCCTAAACATATAATTCTGACTGCTACCATTGTCAACAGGTACAAAAATTTGGAAAAGTTGCTCGTGCTATATGTATAATGAGTCATTCTATTCCAGACACCGATGATTCTCACTCTGTCCAGGTTATTTTGCCACAGAAGCAACTTGGTCGTAAGTCAGATATGTAAGTGGCTAGTATATAAAAAATCATCAGTAGACTCATACAAAAAATCATCATGTTGAGATGATCTGAAGTTTGTTTAATTAAGAAAAAAGAAAAAGAAAAAGAAAAAGAAAAAAAGAAAAAGGATAATATACAAAAGCTCATGGCCCTGGTCTTGACTTTGTTGGACTTGGAATCATTTCCACGGCTTTACTTATATGTAGCAATATTAGTTGATTCAATGAAATTCAGTTAGAATTTTTTTGCATTTTATAACTGGATATTTCACAACTACGATATTGCAGGTATCTGTTTTGCTGCTCTTATGCTCATAATGTAGCTCCAAAAGGAAAATTCATTGCCTTCGTTTCGACAATAGCAGAAACCGATAATCCTGAAGTAGAATTGAAGCCTGGAATTGATCTACTTGGTCCCGTAGATGAAATCTTCTATGACTCTTATGACAGATATGTACCCAGTAATGACCATGAGAATGACAGTTGCTACATATCTGCTGTAAGTAGATATAACTATGCCCCAAATATGCCAAATGTTCGCTTAAACAATGAACTATACACTATCCTTACAATTACAATAGTAGCTAGCTAGCTCAGTGCTTGGTTTCTTTACTTGCATTCTTAATTATGCGTTCTACAATGAAAATTATAGTTGTTGTTGATTTTATGCATATGATTTCTTGCAGAGTTATGATCCAACTACGCATTTTGAGTCCACAGTAATTGATGTTCTAGCCATGTATACTAAGATTACTGGAAAGGTAACTATTTAGTGCTTTTTGCAGTCAGTTAAATACACCTTGAATCAATTGGCTTACAAGAAAAAATTTCCTAAATGCTTCTTGAATTGACAAATATTTCTTGATATTATATATCAATCATCTTGGGCTGTTCGCAATGTACAGTAGGAGGATTAATTTAGCATTTTATATATCTAGAATCGGATAATTGAGCTAATTATTATCGTCGTTTTTGGTTGTCCTTTTTGAATGATTCAGGCTCTTGATCTTTCTGTGGATCTAAGTGCTGCAAGTGCTGCTGCTGAATGATAAGATACTTCAAATGTGTTGTTCACACAAACTGCGATGGCAAGGATGTTACTGTCTTGTTAAATTATGATTTCTACGATTCTTCATCTGCAAAGATTTAAGTACTTAAACTTGGATTTACTTATTAGAAATATTTTGGTGGAATTGATTTGACTAAATCTATATATACTAGCCATCTGAGAAGAGCCACCGTTGTCAAGAATGAAGCAAACGATAACTTCTCAAGACAATTTATACTATGGACATTTCTGAATTGGGTGAAGTCGTTCAACTTTTCTTGAATGTCCATTTGATCAAGATGGCTATAAACTTGCACATCATAACCTAGGCATATACAGACTTTTGCTAAACTTAAGTATCAAACCTGTGGTCTACTTAATTTTCTTCCTTAATTTTTTTTTTCCATCTGAGTCATAAAGAATCGAAAGGAGGATATCCTCAGGAAAGTAGGAAGCAATTTACAATTAGATATCCAAGTTGGTTTCTCTCTTTCTTAACTTCCACGCACAGAATCAAAGTGGTATTATATTTCACCTTGTACAGTATTTTCTTGTCTTAGAAACTCATATCGCAGAACAAAACAAAACTGGAACGAGTAGTACAACATGATTTGTTCTACCAAATTATGCATTCAATTTCCTTCTGTTTTGCTTATATCCAAACCGCAAGAAAATCAAATCCAGGACAAAAATGGTTTCTACTTTGATTTAAAAATTAATTTCCTACTAGCTAGATGAACTGCCGGAAATTCCCTTACTCATGTTGTTTTTGCGCGCTGTTGAACCTGGATAGCAGTGAGAACTGAGAACTATTGTGACCGCCGAGAGCCTGCCCTGATGTAAACTTCTAATAGCAAATATCACATACATGTTTTCTACTTTTCTCCAAAGTTGACCTCATTTTTCTTGTTTGGCTTCATGAATAATGATCTTATCACTCCAGATAGTCTCATCTGTTTTAGTTTTAGCTATCTAGCTTTCGGGGTTTAATATACTGTTTGGTTAGCAATAAGCACAGTTGTACTAATTAATTCCAGTAATCTCGTGGAGAAGGGTGGTATAGTTGCTCGCTGGCCTTAAACTTATGGATTTTCTTCTAAGGGAGAAGAAGATTGTGAATTCTTTTGTGGCATTAAACTTGTGGATTTTCTTCTAAGGGTTTGGATGCATTTATCTTTATCTTCTTTCTGATAATATGTAATGACAAAAAGTTACTGAACTGGAGAAGATTTGACCCAAAAGATTAAGAACAGAAAGAAAAGGGAGTATTATTACTACTATAATTCTTGTATCTATTTAACAGAATAAAAACTGAAGGAGCTGCATCAAAAAATAACTTTGCATAAGTCCATATAAAAGGTATTTGAATTTGCAGCATTGAAGCTCCAGGAAACATATCTTCAACATTTCGAACTAAGAAGCAAAAAAAGTGTAAACGACACACCTTTCACGCTAACTATACAAAGAAATGCCATATAACAAGTCGAGGAAACACACAAGGAGAATCAAACAATGACAGGACAAGAACATACGAAATGAATTTGATTGAAATGGTTTAAATGCAGGTCACATATCTTGCCTAGGCTGTCGTGTGTTAAGCTCTTTCCTCAACAAGCAAGTATTCAAGTTCTTCCCTTTGCCGCTCTAATTCCTGTGATTTTATAAACAGGTGATTCAATCAAACTTCAATATATATTTTGCATTCACACAAGAGAAAAGAAAATTGACATAGCTCAGAAACTTAATCAGATGAAATAGAATATATAGAAAGAGTCGGGAGACCAACAGCTTTTAGCTTAATTAATAGGGACTATTGCAGAGATGTGATACGAAAAGCAAACGGCACATTAAAACTATGAATGGACTTCCCCATACAACAACACATCACTTTTGGGTATCTAACAATGTAATAGCTTACCTTAAGATCCTTGATTGCTTGATCCCTTGAAATTTCTTTGTGCTGGCGAGAACGTTTGAGGAAGCCAATACATAGAATTCCCTTGAACAATCAAATGCCAGAGATTAATCGCTTAGTTAGGATATACTCGAGCCAAAAGGAATGTCAAAAAGTAAGTACGGGTAAGATAGGCTTTATGAGTTAAATCAACCCAATTAGATACTGACTAAATTTAGTAATCTCAACCAAAAAGGTCAAATGTGGCAATGCCACAAGTAACTATGCAGTCCTAAACCCCATTCAAGCTAATTTCAATTGATGGGAGCCATGATAAACCAATTGATTATGCATTCTTCCTTGATTAAGACAGCCACCAATAAATAGTGGATGGGTCAGATTAGAACTGGACAAGGCTTAGTTACATACAGAGACCAGCTATAAATCCATCCTAGAGGAAACAGAAACGAAGACATGCAAGCATGCCAGAATTATTGCCTGATTCTAGTATTTTGACTTACCAAAATAACATAGAGCACACCACAAGCAAGAAGCATATAGCTGGCTATGTTCTGAAGAAGAATGAGCTCCTCATTAGCATCAGTATAGTCAGGAAAAGCTCTTGTCATGACCGCAACACTAGTACAGTGAATCACAAGTTCAGAGACCACATAAACTATACTTTTGATTGAAAAAAGAAAAAGAAAAAGAAAACATAAACTTGCTTCAATACTTTGGACACAGGCAAACAGGATTATGACTCTAGTGCTTGCACATATGTCTACTGTGTAGTGTCCATGTCATGATTACAATCTTCTCAGTTTGGAAGAAAGGTGCAGGGGCCAGGGAGATGCTATATAAAATTGAAGAAACAAAAAATTTCTTACTCAATTTGAAGACTTACAAGATCTGTAGCATACCTCTACCAACTCAGTACTCCAACACCTGCAAACAGTTAACTGAATACTGAAATTTGACCACAGAAGAAAAAATTAATTTGAAGCAATTTGGCCAATGGTCTACAATAGTATTGCTGATATTGAACAAAGCAAGAATGAGAGAAATGGAGACAGATGTTATCATATATATTTGCATTTAGTAGCCAAAATTCGACTATGAACTTCCTAATTGCCTATGCCAACTTGTGTTATGCATAGCTCCAAAACTTAATTTTTTTTTCTTTTTCTTAGATGTATTTGACATTAGAATTACAAATTAAGATTCAAGAACAGCATTTGAGGTAATGATAGATACTGGAGGTATTTCGATGATGGAAATATCTCATAAAAAGGGTTTCCCGAAGCGTTCAACAAGCAAAAGTGAAGGCAAAAGGGAAACTGTAAAATGTTGAAAGGTTCCTTTGTAGCTATGGAGTAAATCAGGTGAAAACAAGGACACATAAAAAAAAAAAAGATTTTCCCTTCTTACTCCTGTAAGCAACACTTGCCCCTTTGATTTTCCTTGAAACAGACCAGATAGATTCTATGACTGAACAGAAACAGAAGATGAAAGACACAGCAGTTGCCTTGCATTTTAAGTCTTGTCATAAACAGACCAGAGTTAACAATCCAAATTGCCCAAAATGCTGCACAAGACTATTCACAAACTTGGAATATTAAATCAGGGAGTGAAACGAACCTTCCAGAGAACTTGATGATGAATCCCCACTCGGTCTCGGCCACAACCACAAGAATGGTCATGAGAACAGCATAACACCGAAATATACCATTGAAAACCTACAATAATGAACAATCACCAATCAATATATATATATATATATATGCACAGTCCAGTGGCCGGATACGGCGTCGCCGGTGGCCGGAAACGCCGCATCCGCACCGTGCGGACATCCGCACCTGAAAAAGATTCTATATCAGTGCTTCTCAGGTGCGGACGTCCGCACGCACTGTTCATGGTGCGGATGCGGCGTTTCCGGCCACCGGCGAGGCGGCGACGCCGTATCCGGCCACTAGGCTGTGCTCCTCCCACGCCGGCGACCCCGTCTGTGCCGGCCCGAGCTCCATCGCCGGCCGGCAGCCGGCCGGAATCTGCAAAAATGCAGAAAAATGAACAGTACTTGTCATTTTTCTGCATTTTTGCAGATTCCGGCGGCTGCCGGCCGGCGATGGAGCTCGGGCCGGCACAGACGGGGTCGCCGGCGTGGGGGGAGCACAGCTCAGTGGCCGGATACGGCGTCGCCACCTCGCCGGTGGCCGGAAACGCCGCATCCGCACCGTGCGGACGTCCGCACCTGAAAAAGATTATATATATATATATATATAGACACACATATACAGAGAGAGAGTACATCAGCTCCGTCCTTGAAGGATCGAATGGCGGAGAGGAGACGACACAGATAATGGCCGTGAAAGCAGTGATGACGCTAAAGCAGCGACACAGCACCAAGAAAGGGTCGGGTCTCACTCTCAGTCTAATGCCACTACTTGACGCAGTTGTACTTGTTCGACTCCTCTCGCTCTCTCCTCCTCCCTCCGTCTTCTTCTCTCTGATCGATCTTGTTAATTATTTATACACCTCACACCATACATCACCATATATTCATACTTTGCAATTCCCTCTTCTTTCTTTCCTTCATGTACACCATTATTCCTTCACCTGTTACCCAAGCAACCAACTCTACAGGCCCCGTTCTTTAATTTCTTCTTCCCTTTCAAAAACTTATAAATACAAAATTGAGTTCTTTAATTTCTGCTGTTAGCTCCTTCATCAATACAAAATTTTCAAATTTACACACTCAGCTATAAATATCAGTTCCTCACTCTTATCCTCAAATCCTCTCACGTATCAATCACAGATAGTGACTCATGAAATACACATTAAGGTACCGACCAGAATCACCATTGACAGAAAGAGCAGCATAGCTGGTAGAACGCCTACACCATTAGCACCCCAGAACCTCCCCGGATGTCGGTCTGATGTAGGCACATCAAACCTTTCGAAACTGAGTCAGAGACACTACCCAGGTCCCAGGTACCTCAAAATAATATAAGAACGTTTTGTTCCCTACCTTTGTTAACATCTTCACGGATATCGACTTGAGTATGGGAAGGTTGGCAACACCGATCTCCTCCAAACCCTTGCCCTCTTGATAGGTAGCAAGGTTGTTGGTGAATAAATTACTCTGATTAGAATGCATTCACAGGTACCAGTGGAACAACACAAACATATCATTATTCAATAGGAGACCAAAAAAGCACAACAGAGAGAGCAAAAAGTAACCAAGGAACAGCAGCATTCCAAGTTCTTCTGGGTCTAGAAACACCATCTATGTCATCTGGAAAGCATATCATGATCCTCTAAAATGACCAGACCATGGAGCATCATCAATGCTCATTTGAGCAAGAGAATCAGCAGTAATATTGCATGCACCCTCTAAAAATGTGGCCAAGCTTCATATTTCCCATAGTAGAAAGAAAATGGAAGCCAGTAATGAGAGATCCAAGAGGGTGCTGAGATGACTCAGATCTTAGCATGAGATTAACTAAATCAGACTCAATTTCCGGATTGGAAATGTGAAGATTCTAGCAATCTTCAGTATCAATAATTAACTCGAAACTAGTAGTACAATTGCCAAATTGATCCCTAATCACCACCAGCCCAATTTTCCAAGAACGAGATCTTCATGCCATCAAAATTGAGCTTGTGGAAATTTTCAGGAGCCCTTTCCCAAGAAAAATTGATGAATTCACAAGTGCTAGACACTTTAGACTTGAGAGAAGTATTTTTCCATTTTTCAGCAAACTAATGTCTCCTTAATATCCTCCCCCTACATAAATCAGGGTAGTTTGACACCTGTTTCTGCCACATTATCAATGACAGCTTTAACCTTACCATGATATTTCTGTTCTATCTTCAAATGGACTGATACAGCAAGGATGTTCTTGAGCTGCAGGCACTCCCGGCTACCCTATTATCTTCCCTATCTTCGCAGCAGCAGCAATAACCCAATGCGATTCCAGGCTCTTTCTCAAGGCCTTTTCCTTCTAGCTTGCAAAAGAGGCTACAGTGGCAGTTGGTCAGTGAATACCAGGGAATGTGCATTTTCAGGACATAAGGCTTTAGAAACGTTTTGTAATTTTTGTTCAAAAAAAAAAAAAAACAACGTTTTGTAATAGTAGGTGGCCTGACTGCCATCTCTTTTTGCAAATCAACAATCATATAACTTAACAAAAACTTTATTATCTTAATACATACACTTATGTTACACAGACAATATTATTACCCAGATATACATAAACTATATCAAACAGAACGAAAGACTCGACAAAAGGAGCCAAAATATTACACGTGGAAGCTATCTAGAATTAGACCAATATGGTAAAATAAGAAAACTGAATCTAGACCAGTATACTAGAACAAGAAAACTGAAGCAAACAAGACAGTACTACCTGTAATATATAACTTCCATGATGCAGTTTACGAGTAAAGCCAACACCAAGAACATGTCTACTGAGTGAGGCCAACAATCATTCCAAATCATAATTTAAAAAAAATAAAAAAATCATGTAATAATTAGCACCTCCACAAAGTATTGAATACTCTATGAATCTAAAACCCCACTATGCTATATGATTGAAATTATTTTACAAGATCCCATTATTGTAATGAAGTTCCATTTTATTTGTTAAAAGCACATCACCACACACACATTGACTGCCAACTTAAGATTCCACACTTACCTTAGGTCTTGACCAAGCTTAGCTTGAGTAAGCCTGACCCTCTCATAACCTTTAACACATAAAACACCTACAATCGAATTTTGGGTTCTTTTGGTTTTCACGAAAGAAAATAACAGAATTTCATCAGTGATAAGTTCTGGATACTTATTATTCTTACACCTATAAGATAAAATAAAATTAAAAAATTTATAAATTAAAAAAAAAAAAATATTTAGTTCAATACATCGCTGTTTGATACCCAGGAAACTAAAAGGAAACATTCAAACATCGTAATCCAATGTGAAAGTTTAATAAAGAAAAATTCCAGCTTAATTTCAGAAACTAACAGAACCAATGTTTTCTATTAAATGAAAAACAAAAAAGAAAACAATATATCTTTCAATGAAACCGAACAAACTTAAAATATTGGGATTTCTCAACGTTGATTTAGTGCCCTACTGAAATTTAATAGGAGCTGGTATGAATTAAACTATTGGGATTTCTCAACGTTGGTTTAGTGCTCTACTGAAGTACAAATGGGGTTGAAATTTCATACCAGTAAAGAGAGATGCGAGAGACTAGATCTCGAGACGAATCAGTGAGGCTGAGAAAGAAGACCCCTAGAAATCATTAAGAAAATGATGAAGAATGTCCAAATGTACCCAGCAAAACAATTTCACTTGAAAAGACAATCTTATCCTCATACGAAATGGCATTAGGAATCATGATATCTTCTTTTGTTTTTTTTTTTGGATTTCGAGATTGTAATACTCATGCAAGGATGAAAACAAAATTGGTGTGATTGCAGAAGAACAAGATGAGTGATCTGAGAAATAGTGTAGTTCCAGATTTAAGACCATTCATTTCAATCCCTAAAAAGATGCAACTGAAACTACCAATCCAAAGAAAGCCATTTTTCAAACCTATACTGCTGAGGCTGAGGTCATTAACCATCTGCCTTCACAGGGTTTTTGCCTTTCCGTGATCTATTCCGCTTCTTTCTACTCCTAACACTGCATCTTCATTATTCCTTTCCTTCACTGAATCAGGTCTTTTTAAAGTCTTTTTCGGCTTACATGAAAGGGGGTTTGGACCCTTTGCCTTCTTTCTCTTGAACTGAACTTTATCTTTCACACCCAATTCTTTCCTATTAGTACGCTTCTTTTCAACAGCCTGCACTTCCGAGTTCTGATCTCCAGAATCAACATCTTCATCAGAAGAGTCCTTTTCCAACATATTCTTTGCCCTCTTTTCCAACATCTTATATTCCAAGTCAGTCATGTGCAGACGTTGTTCTTCAGAAGTTTTCACGAACTGGCGTTGGGCAACAGATGGTGCCTCAAGCAAAAGAGCAGTTCTCAGAGCATATACAACAGGGACACCTGGAATCAGGAGAATTCTCTTATGAAGATCAGCCTGCTGAGAAGCAACAAAGAAGTGATCAGAATTACTTTTCCCAATAACATCCATGATGCAATCATCAGCCCTCATTATTTCCGCATGGTCACACCTTGCAGTAATGAGGCTATTAGCAGCCTCAGAGACTCGGAATGGGAGGGACCAAGGCTTGGACCATGCATCTTCAACTCAGCAACAGCACATTTGGTAGTGTTAATAGCGTGACGGGGGCACCAAGGATATTAGAAAGGGCCTTATCAGCTGGGGTGATGCGATTGGTAACAAGGTGATGCACAAAAGTGACATCGCAGAGCACCTTATATGGCTGTCTGAATCCATAACAAGCTGTGTAGAACGGCACTATCTTCCTATGACGCTTCTGCTTCTTCACTCTCATATTGTGTCTGAGGGAGAGAGAGAGAGGTGACCTTCAGTCCTTCACAACGTCACCAACACCACCATGAGTTCGCGACTTGGAGAGAGACTTGCAGAGTTACAGAACAACCGAGAGAGAGGGAGAGGACTTAGAGGAGAGACGCCGGACGCCTTGGCGCGGCTGTGCCGGAGAGGAAGAGAGACAGAGTTGAGAGTCAGTTTCAGTCTTTGAAACCCAAGTCCAAGAATCATGATAACTTAAGATAATAACAAAAGAAACCAAAAAAAATCGAAACTCGTTTCTATCACCGAGCAGTGTCACTAAGTTAACTTTGTTTCTTTGCATCCAAGGGATTCAAGTAGAGAAAGAGATAACTAATCTAAACATAATACTGATCTTATTACAGACATTTAGAATTGGACCTTGCGGCATAGTCTGCAGAGCAGGCTAGTTAATTTAACAAAATAATATAAACACAACCCAGAAATAGCAAGAAACCATAGCCGCGAATTTAACTGACACACAAATGATGTTGCTATTTGCTACCCAAAACAATAAATCCACAGGTACAGCCACACAATGAGAATATAAATGTTCACAAATCCAGATCCTTTTCAAACAATTAAAAGCATGTAGAGGAGCCAAGCCCCCAAGTCATGAATATAACCTGAAAACAGCTTTTAAGTTTTAGTCTTTTGTGTCTGTCCTAGAAGCATATAAGTTGAAGCATTCAACCAAATAATATAGCATCTTCTACAGACAAACTCTCTCATAAGAAAATCGAATTAATTCAGAGCAAGACCCAAACAGTACACTTGAACCACAAAATTCAGAACCTAAACTAAGATTAAGGTACTATAAATTATTCAAATAACAAAACCCATCAGAACTTGCATATTCAAGGAAAGTACTTGAAATCAAACTGGTCAATACTTACAAAATTCAGAGCCGCACTTAGGAAAGAAAAGTGTTTGATGGGTTTGGCTTGCCCTTCGATATTGAGACACAGAGAGAGTTGTTTGAGATTTTGGTTTGATTGGTTTGGAATCAGTGAGAATTGAGATTAGAGACTAAGAGAGAAGCAGTGTGTTCATTTTGGGAAGATTTTCGTGGAGAGGTTTTGTCCGGTTTTAAGTTGGGTTCTGTCTCAAAGGGAAAGAGAAAATTTTAAGAATAGTACTCAGAATTAAAGTTATTTTATTTTCTAAAACATCACGGGAAAATTGTATAAATGGTGTCTGATCTTTCTCAAACTAGTAGTTTTAGTGTCTCAAGTTTTAAAAATATCAAAACAGTACCTGAAGTTCTTAACTAAAAGTCAATTTGGTATCTGGAAGGAACATTCTGTTAATTATTTTGTTAGCACCATTCAAAAAGACTAAAATACCTTTATTTACTATTTTTTCTCAAATTTATCTTTATTTTTATATTTTGACGGAGCGTGGTGGGCCCATAAAGTTATTTATTTAGCATATTGCATATATATAATTTATCGTCTACACTCAAAAGTAAACAGTTATTTTAATCGTTAAATATTTCGTCTCAAAGGTTAATTTATTTAGAAAATATCCGATTAACTGAAAAAGAATTAAAAGATAAAAAAGAAAAATTAGAAAAATTAAAAAGCTTCAGAGAAAGACTTCCTAGACATAGACCAGGATATTGGGAGATAATTTTTAGATTTACACAAGGCATCCATATTTTAGAAAGACAGATTGTAGATTTTGAACAAACTTTGGAACAAGAACAAGAACCCCTTGAAATTTTGTGTCGCGGTTAGTGCCGCTGGTTAGATCCGTCCTAGTTGGTATCAGAGCCTGTTTTGCTCAAAAACAGGTACAAGAAATGCTTATGCCACAAAATTGGCTCCTCTTAGCTAACAAAAGAGAACCAAAGCATAAGAACTATCAAACCTATTGTATTGAAAAAGAAAGTGATAAGTGGAATTCGTGTTTCCACTCAAGACACATCCAAGAAAACCAATACTCTATTGAATACGCTTGTAGAGTTCTAAATACTCTATACGACGAGCATATTCATCTCCAGAAAGAGATAGGAGTAGAAGAACTTGATCCTTCCAGACCAAATATAGTTGAATTTCTAGACCATCTGTCTAGAAATAAAACTTCAGAAAGAGCAACAGAACAACTCGAAAGAGTTAATCTTAAAATTAATCAACTTGGAGAAATACCAATAAGGTTATCAAAGCTCGAAGTCAAGCTAGATTACCTTAAAAAAAAAGCAATATCTTTCAGATATTGAAAAGAAATTAGTAAGAACAGAGATCCTTGCTAACAACATCCATCAGCAAGTAGCTGAATTAAGAGAAACTCAAGGAAATCTAAAAAGACTTTTAAAAACTCTCATCTCCAGGATTGGATGAAGCAGAGAGTAGAACAAAAAGTAAAAGAAGACGACATAAAGGCTTTAAGTCTTTATCTTCCTACAGAAAAGCTTGCTGAAAACATAGAAGCAATAATACATCAGCAAAATTATAGCAATACATATCTTCAAGAAATTGGAAGAAACATAGAAGAACAGTTTCAAGGAATAAACGCAAGAATCTCAAATCTACAGAAAAGTGTAGAAAACATGAAAGAAAATTCCAACGTTGAAAGAATCAACGAAGAAACTCTAGCTCAGACCTTAGCCAGCAAGATCATCATACCTTCTCCAAAGGTAGAAAGCGAGTTCAAATTTAGCGAACCTAAATTACTCAAATGGAAAGCATCCAAAACTTCCAAAAGAGACATAAAAATGCTGAGCAGGATACTCAGTAAAAGAAATACTATATCTCCAGTACAGCTCATAAATGCTCAAGAATTTGAGTATAATGAAATTGAATCTAGCGTAAGAGAAGCATTTGCGCATAGATTTAGATTCAATGAGATCTACAAGAAAGGATCTTTCATCTTAGATTCTCATAGATTCAAGATATTAGAACTAACGGTTCCAGCAACAGGTGGAGAAACAGATATCAGGTTAATCACCCAAAAGGAAGTAAGTGAAGCCTTCCAGAAAAATATTCATACATGCATATTGGTGTTGTTCAAGTATCAATAAAACTCTTAGCAAGAGACGGGACAGATTGTTCAGTCCTGTGCATCTTACAAGATGACAGAATAACAGATTTCAAGAAGAGTCTGTTAGAAGCAGTTGAAGCCTCACTATGCAATCAGGTTGCATATTTTAATGTTTTTCCAAACTTCACCACTCATCTGAGTGATGCAGCTCACTGTTTGAGACTAAGAATCAAATCAGAAGGGGTTACAATGAAGCAAGGCATGATGGAATTAGCTGTGGATCATAGGATTTATTACAAGTTAATGAGTTCTAATGTAACGCCAAACACTAGGTTCCTTAACAGCCCTGACATTACTACATCTGTCCTCACAAATCCGAAAAACAATTCCCAGCAAAAAATTGTCACTAAATGGCATGAAGTGACATTCCCAAGGGAATAGAACTTAGCACCTCCTGAGAGACAAATACAAAGCTCCAATGCATCTATCTATGAAGACACGGGAGGAAAAATAAGTCTTCAATTTCATAGGCACTCATTTGCTAATTATGAGCAAGCAAGTACTTCAGAAGCAGTTCCTGAAGAATTTTTTGAAGAAGAAGATTCAAAAAGGCCTATGTCAATGCTTAAGATAGAAGGATTAAAAGAACTTTATGCACAAGAAGAAGCTTGTGATTCCATAGAAGGATTAGAAGAAATCATAAAGAAAATTTCTTCAATCCAAACAGGGAAAGATAAAAGAAAAATATTGTCGTATTAGGCTGCCACAGAAGAATCAGGAACAACATCCATGGAGGCAGAGACAAGTAATAACCAGTCAGCACCCCTAGAAGGCATATTATCATTCAAAACATCACCGATAATCCCACTAAGATTATTAGAGAAGAAAAAATCAAACTTCCTAAAGGGAAAGCGTCTACAGGAAAGTATGGAGAACGGAGCTCTCAGAAGTACATTCCTACATAACCAAAATGGGGACAAGTAGTCTCAGAAAGAGGAGTCTGTCTAAATTTAGATAGTGTAGGAGACAAAAGAAAAATCATTGACGACTGGGTTGCAAGCTTGAAGCTAACCCAAGCGTTAATTCTGTCCAAGTACGCCTATGAGGATGCTCATACTTACTATGAGTCAACCTTAACTGGAATAGCCCAGAAATGGTACAATTCTTTTAAGAGAAGCGCTAAATGGGCTGATTGGGCAACTAAGCTAGCTCAGACTAATAATCCGATGGATTTTTCTATTCCTTTATATGCACAATTCTGTGGAAATATAACAGGGCATAGCGAGCAGTCTAAAGAAAGAGCTAGAGCAAATATTCAAAAACTGAGTATTTGCAACATGAGATACTTTGAAGAATATACCAATGAATTTCAGAATTATTTCTGTACGATCGGAGACTTAGAAAACGACGATCTTGTCAAGACATACTACAGAAAATTACCAGAACCATGGAATAATGCAGTATCACAGTCCGTTGAAGAAAACCCCCTCCAGTACTTTACTGTTGGAGGAATAGCAGAAAGAGTAAGAGATCTCTTAAGAAAACAATGCACAGAAAATCAGAAATCTAGAACTACCAAAAAACAACTCAGAGGAGTTGAGAATATGTGTCCAAAAATATTGGATACTCCAACGCAGTGGGGATGCCATATCCACACTGATCGGAAAAACAAAAGCAAGTTCAGAAACAAGAAATACAACAGAAACTTTACTTCTAAAAAGAAGTATAAATTTGGGAAAAGTTTTAAACAAAATAAGGAAGAAGGAACTCCTAGAAAGAGATTCTTTAAGAAAAAGTCATCAAAGCAAAAATCTTCGAGAGAAACAAAGCCCTCTAGATGCTGGCTTTGCAAAGCAGAAGGACATTATGCGAATAAATGTCCTAAAAGAGAAAAAAGATCTTCTAAGGTTCTCATAGCAGAATATGATGAAGCTATAGAATATGCAAACCTAAAAGGTTTCGAAGTAGCCTATTCTGATGAAGAGAATGAATCAATATATTATCTTGAGTATTCATCAGAAAGCGATACAGAAACCACTTCAGAAGATTCTGAAGAAGAAAACAGTTATCGCCCTATGTTCATGTTAATCCAAAATTGGAAACAAGAAAACATTGACAGCATCAATGAATCAGAATTTCTACCAAATCCAGGAACTTTTACCTGTGACTATTGTAATTGTTACGATAGTAACACGATACCTATGTATTGTGAAAAAACAGAAGAAACATACCAAAAAAAATATTTCATAGCAGAACTAAGAAGAAAAACCAAAGAAAAAGATGCTTATACCCTGGTAGATCAGGAATATGATATATTCTATGATCAAAACCGAAAGCAAGAGCTTGAGGGTAATCTCAAGAAAAGACAAGACATTGAGGACGACTTTAAGAAAATGAAGTTAGTAACTTCATTAAGCCAAAAACCAGAAAAAACATTAGAAAAAGATTCTCCCCAAGAAAATGAAAGGAAGATCAATCCTTTCATAGAAATATCTGAAAATACAATCCAGCCAGTAAAACAGATTCAAACGAATATATACAGCAACTACATCACTGTTGGCCTAAAATTTTCCAAGTATAAAAAATATCATCTACATGCATTTGTAGATAGTGGTTCAGGATACAGTTTAGCAAAAAAATATGCTATTCCTGAAGAATACTGGGAAAAGTCTGACAAAGCGGTTACTGGAATTGGAATGGGAGATAATGAATTCCTAATGGATTATGTTGCTAAGAATGTCAGAGTATCCATAGGAGGAGGAACTTTCACTTTCCAAAGAATCTGGCAAAGTGAAGCTCAAGGAGCTGATATTCTAATAGAAAATGATTTCCTACTGTAATAAAAGATAGTGCAAACCCCCGAAATGATCGGGTTTGACAAGAACAATAAGTTCTACTGGGAATCTCGACTACTTGATGCGGTCAGCATTGCAAGTAAAGGATTTGATAGGAGCACAATGTGCGACGATATTATATGCGGATGCCCTCATTTATGCTTCGTTTAACCCTTATTTGTCTAAGATAGAGTCATAATTTAGTTTAGTGTTGATTCGGTAGAGTTTTAATCAAATATGCTTTAGAATCCGGAAAATGACTAAGTTTGAGAAATCTGGAAGGATGGGTCCAACAAGATGAAATTTGACCCTTGGCGAGAAGACATAAGGAGATTTGAGCTTTGCCAAAGGCCACGGTGACATTTTTAAGCCTCCTTATCCAAATATCGAATACCTCTTAGCCTAGCCCCATTACAACCCTTTTATTGATCTTTTTCATGATTCTTAAGATGGTTAAACTTGATTTGTGGAGATTATCTCAAGAGTAAGCATATGGTTTTGGTTCATTGGTGCATATAGTTATCATATGAGGTTTTTCCATAAAAATTCACAAAGTGCTTTCGTTTCTTTGATATATGCAAGTCACTCTTTGTAATTCATGATCTTTCGCTTGCATATACTTATGAGTGAATAACCATGCTTCGAGAGAAAAGAAGAGAGTATGCCTAGTGAGGTGATTTGAATTAGCTTAACATGTTTACATGCTTACCTTTTGTTCTTATATGTTCATATTGATGTTACATGTTCATGAAGCTTGGAATTTTTGTGCTTAGCATTCTCATGCATTGACTTGAAAGCTATGTGTACATACGAGCCTGAGACAAATTGTTAGGGGCAATAGTTTGTTTAGAGTCTAGTTTAATTTAGTTTGCTAAGGGACTAGCAAAGGATAAGTGTGGGGTAGTTGATAGGAGCACAATGTGCGACGATATTATATGCGGATGCCCTCATTTATGCTTCGTTTAACCCTTATTTGTCTAAGATAGAGTCATAATTTAGTTTAGTGTTGATTCGGTAGAGTTTTAATCAAATATGCTTTAGAATCCGGAAAATGACTAAGTTTGAGAAATCTGGAAAATAGTGTAAAATATGTCTTTTTCGCGATTTTGAGATGAGTAAAAATATGATCTATCCTTGTCCGCATTCTATGAAATTTGGCGTGCTTATTATTCATATGTTGAGGAATGTTGTGTTAAAATTTCAGATCAATCGGAGTTCGGGAAGCCACCCAAAAGTTGGCTGCAAAACGGCAGTCCGAACATTCCAATCCAGGGGCTTCCAGGATTTTCCTGGAACTTTGATCCAACTTCGAAAAATTATTCCCAACGACTCACAAGGAATTTGATCGAGATATTTTATGGAGAGATGACCATATGTGTCTAGTTTACCTGAGACTTGGAATCGCATCAATCGGAGCTCCGAGCGTGGAGATATGCCGGAATTACTGCAACAAGGTCTATTCTGCCGATTCCAGGAACCTATTACTTCCTTTTCACAATTGCTTCTTTTCGATGAACCATATGATGTACAAGAGCATTTGTGAAGACAATCCAAGCTTATGGAAGGAAGGAGGATGACACCAAGCCATGGTATTGAAGAAGAACATGAAGAAAGAAGTTCTCCTAGTCAAACTAGGAGAAGCTGCCGATTGGGACAGATTCGTGCCAGAGTGTTGCTGCCGGCAATGAGACATTTTCGATGGACCAAGACACATCAAATGAGGACCAAAGATCATACTAGAAGTCCATGAAGATGTGAAGCCCAAGCCTTGAAGAAAAATTCAGAAAAAGAAAACCTAATTGAACTATGAAAGGAAGGTTTCAAATCCTTATCCCACTTGGTTTTCTCTATTCCTTTTTGCTAAAGGGCTGCCGGCACCTCTCCTCTATATATACCCTCACTTTTGCATTCTGAAAATCATCTCATCTCAAGCTTAAACACAAGGCCTAAACTCTACTAAAATTCCCCAAAGATCCTAGACAAAAACCTAAACCGAAAACCACCCTCCACCACCAACCAAGTTTCTGCCGAAACTTGGAAAAGATCCTGCCGAGCCACCTTACAGCCGTGCAGCCTCACCCCAGCCTCCACACATCGCCGGATCCACACGACTTGAAGCTCTCAAGGTGTCTCAAAGTGTGATCCACTCCCCTCTTTCGGTTTTAGTAATTTTTGTTTAGTTATGTTTAGTTTTGTCTATGAAACACTCATGTATGTTTGGTGTTGGTTTATATGTCTATGTATGAATCAATTTTGGTTTTATGAATTGTATGTTAAAGATTTGTTTGAATCGATGCTTAGATTTACGTTTAGGTTTCGACAAGAACAATGAATTTTGCATGCTAATTTGTAATATGTAACTTGTAAAATCGGATGCTAGATAATTAGGACAGTGGTATAGATGCATGTTTTAGGTTCAAAATTGGTTAGTATCTAAGGATTGGGCATGAAAATCGGTACTTAGTGTTGTCTTGAACATTGATCTAGGTGCTAGGTTTAATCAGCTAGAGTAATTACGAACGTTGCCATACTCAAAAGGTCGCTCTGATTTGTGTTGCTCACTTAGGGTTTAATACCTTAGATACTTGCATGTTTAAAATAAGAAGATTGACGACCTTACTTGTTTTGCGTGTCTCCAATTTAGACCATTGCGCACAATTGTTAAGTCTCAAAAGGATTAACATAACTTTAGGGCCCATAACCAAAAGTTCGGTCTTAAAACTTGAGAGGTCTTACAACTAAGTTGTAGTTGGAACTAATTTTGACCTTAAGCATGTTGGTACTTGTTCCTTACTTTCTTGCATGTGAGTTTATATGTTAAAGAGTCTTTGGTGCTAAATGTTTTGTGAGAGATGATGATCACTTGTAAATATTAGACTTAGGATTTATTTTTCAGCAATTTATTTCGTGCCTAGCATTAGTGGCAGCCTTGCTGCCGTACCACCTATCCCCCCAATGTGTGACATTTTAAGTGTTTACATTTGTATATATTTGTCTAACAATTTCATATCTCAGGTACCCTTAATCCCCGGCTTAGAACGATCCCTACTTATGTCTATACTACTAATGATTGCAGGGTTTATTATTGTATGCGAGCTTAGGCTCACTTCAGGATTCACAGAACAATATCAGAAGTCGCCAGCGAACCGTGGTGATCATAAACCACCTTTTAAACCGGTTTTGTAACCAGTATTGGCATTTCAAGAATGCCAAGAAATCATACTAAAGGAAGAAACGAGTTCAGAAGACTCAGAATCAGAGGTAGAACCTCCAGATTCAGAAAGCTCAGATGACGAAGAAGGATTTATCAGAGAGCACAATCTAAAAGTATACGTTAACAAGATAGAACAAAAGAAAGTTCTAAATCTTGTTGAAATAGAAAACCTACTGAAACCCATAATCAGTGAGGATCCCCAGCTATACTGGGAAAGAGACCAGGTATATTGTCGGCTAAAGATGCATGATGCTAATGCAATATGTCATGTCAAAGCCATTCCTCATTATAGAGATGAGGATAGAAAAGAAATGGAAAATCAAATTCAAGAATTGCTTGAAAAGAGATTAATAAGACCCTCAGATAGTCCTCACCATGCTCCAGCATTCTTGGTTAGAAACCATGCAGAACAATTAAGAGGAAAAGCAAGAATGGTGATAGATTACAGAGATGTCAATAAGAAAACGGTCAAACATGGCTATCAAATTGCACAAGTAAGAGTCCTCATCAATAGACTGAAAGGAGCCAAAATCTTCTCCAAGTTTGATGCAAAATCAGGCTTTTGGCAAGTCAGGATGCACCCTGATTCCATTGCCCTGACAGCCTTTGGAACTCCTCAAGGTCATTACAAATGGCTAGTAATGTCATTTGGACTCAAACAAGCATCATTTATCTTTCAACGAAAGATGGATAACATTTTTAAGCCATATTCGGAATTCTGCATAGTTTATATTGATGACATTCTTGTCTTCTCTAAAACTATGAAGGAACATCTAAAGCATCTTGAGCAAATTTGCAAACTCATAGTCCAAAAATGAATCATTCTGGGACAAAAGAAAATTCATCTCATAAAGGGTGAAATTGATTTTCTTGTACATGTCAAAGATGGAGAAATTCGTCTTCAAGAACATATTGTTAAGAAAATTAGTCAGTTCCCTGACAATATCCCAGATGCAAAATCTCTTCAGAGATTTTTGGGAGTTGTTAACTTTGCGAGAGATTTTATTCCTCAAGTAAGTGGTCTCACGACACTTCTCTCTCCAAAGACAAGCTCAAAGAGAAAATGGTCTTTTACAACGGATGATAGCAACACCGTTAAGAAAATCAAAGAACTCATAAAGCACCTCCCTCCTTTACAGTTACCCGAAGAAGGTGACTTGATCATTTTGCAGACTGATGCAAATGATTATTACTGGGCAGGAGTAGTTTTGGCGGTCACGCCAGTTGCAAATCAAAAAAAGATTTGTAAATTCTTGTCAAGAAAATTCAATCCTGCATAATTAAATTACTCCACAGGAGATAAAGAAGTACTTGCCCTAATAAAATCTATTAAGGGTGCAGAAGCCTTTTTAGGAAATAAGTTTCTGGTCAGAACCGACAACAAGAAAGTAAAAAACTTCAAAAATTATAAGTTAACAGATGCGGCTGATAGAGGAAGAGTTCTTAGATGGAAAATGTTTTTATCTCAGTATGAATATGATGTTGAAATGATTGCAGGAGACAAGAATTATCTGTCTGACGCTCTTACAAGAGAAATGGCTATGTTAGTGAGAAGTGAAGGTCGCAACCCGAGAAGCTTAAGACCAGAACAAGAAAATGAAGAAAGGAGAAAAAACCAGGCCTGAAGACAAGGGATCGAAGGCTAAAACTTTGCAAGAAAGATACAGAGATGGAGACAAAACTGTTGGGCCATAACATGATGGACCAGGTTACCAGTATCTGGTATCCTACTCTCCTGCAGAATCAAGTAATGCATCTGAGAAAATTCAACCTGATCAAGCAAGATGGGAAAATATGCCAGAAGACAGGCAATCCTCCAATTCAGAAGAAGAGAAAAAGATTGTAAATGAGTTTTTACAGCATCCTAAAACCACAGTCACGAGTGAGTGGCTTCAAAGAAGAATGGCAAGACAGCCTCAAAGGGCAAGAATCAGTGACAGGATAGCATCCTTCAGATTACCAGCAGTAACTAGAATGAGAAAGATTTTCAATCATCCAATGAGGATCTATAAAAGGCCCGTGTTCAGAACTAGCAAGAATTTGCAGCTCAACCAGAGAATTTTCATGGATAATATTTTAGCTGCATCCGGGGAAAATAACGAGGCACTAGTACTTCAAGCTCTGGAAACCTTAGCTGAAGAATTTTGCAGCTATAAACTAGAAGAAAAGAAACAAGTTCCCAAGGAAAATCTTGAGATACAATATCTTGAGAATCCTGAAAGCGCAAAAGTCCCGATATTAGCTTTGTCAGAATCTGAATGGTTCTGTTTCCATAATCTCTTAGGAGATTTCAAGAACAGAAAAGCACTCCAGTCAACCCTGCTAGTAGTAGCAGGTCCTTATTATGGAAGATACTTGGTCGATGTGCAAGCATAACATCCACAGAAAAACAAGCTGTAGTTAATAGAGAATGGTTTTGTTCACAATCTTTGGACAAATACCAACAAAGACCTAGAAGGCCCTCGTGAAGTAATCTACCAAGCAGTCAAGAATATCAGACCAGAAGGATGTATTTTGAGATTAAAGTTCATTTCAACTCCTTCAGAGTGGACTAAAGAAGAAGGGAGGAAGAGTTATATTTCTCCTTATCATTATGTCAGGATTATTCAAGGTAGTGCATCTAAGGCCCAAAAGTGGTCATCAAGCAACGGAAGACCTAATCAGAGTATTCCCTGGATGAAAATAATGGCGATAATTCGTATTTAGAACTTAGTCCAAAAAGATAAAGCTACTACCCTTCTGGCTAGAGGAGAGAAGATTATAGTTACCAGCTATAACCATCCACCTCCAGAAAACTGTGACTTCTATAAGGCCCTAGAAAGGCGAGAAATAGATGGTACGTTAGCAACTACCACGTGGATAGAAAAATTAGAAAGAGAGCCAGAATACAAGGATCCTTATGATTCAGATATGGAATCTGAGGATGAAGAAAAGGATGATGATTCAGGAGCCTCCTTTGCTGACGAGGAATTGCACAACATCGACAACATGATGGAATGTTGAAAGGATGGTAGCCGACGCATCAGGACAATTAGCTTTAGGTAAGTGGAAGCCAGCTCAAAAGAAAGTTAGGTGTGTTGTTAAATAAAGAAGCTGCCGACGCATAAAGACAAGCCAGCAAGGATAAAATTTTATCTGCAAAGATTCCTCCTGTCTGCTTTTCAAAATGGAATTGAATTCTAGTTTGGAATTCGGAGGCTATATAAGAAGGAGGAAGTCACAAGAAGATTTCATAGAGAAAAAAGAAGAAGGGGAAGCAGAGCACATTTAGGGAGAAATCTAGTTCATAAGTTTGTGAGAAATTTAGCATAATAAGAGTGAATAGTGAGAGTGTGGTTTCTTGCTAAGCATCTGGTGTGGTGTGCTTATTTTTCAAGTAAGTTTGTAATTTAAGTTTGTTTTAAATTATGAGTAGCTAAACAGCTTCTAGCTGTTTACCCAAGAGTGAGGCTCTGGATTATGTATATGTATGTATGATTGAATAAATAAACTTCAGTTGGTGTCCCCCATATCCGTCTTTGTTTGTGTTAAAACTTCTCAAATCCCAGGTGGCGGACTACCGCCTAAGAGTGGTCTTTGAGATTGCTTGTTTTTGTTTTAAATTCTCAAACTCCAGGTGGAGGACTACCTCCTAGGAGTGGTATTTGAGACATAATTTGCTGTTAAAATTATTGCTGCTTAACTAGAACTTAAGAAGCCATGTTTACTTGCTTTGCTAGAACTTAAGAAACTTTCTAGACTAAGACAGCAGTGATCCCGCCAGAATAGTAACCGTCTAGACAGAAGGTCGTTAGGTGAATTTGGCATGTTGAAGGCTAGCTCTTAGAATTGATAGATAATTAAGGTTTAATAAGCAAATAGATAGTAGGCAATTAAGTTCTAATAATAAAAAAAAAAAATTTCAGAATTAGTGAAAAGGGACATTTTGGTCATTTATAGTGCAAAACTACAGCTTGGTTAACACCGTTTAAAGATTAACAGCTCTAGGTACCAAAGTGAGATAGGAATTGAAACATCAGATATGGTTTTGATATTTTCAAAAGATGAGATACACAAGTTAATAGACTGACAAAGTTGAGACACTGTTTGTGATAATTTCTCTTAAAACAAATACCATTTCCATAAGATCATTTTGCATATAACAATACATATACTATATTAATTAATTAACTCGTATTAAATATGAATACTGTGAGGTTTACTCACTTTAATTCCCCAGAAATGGCAAATATTTGTTCAGGGTCAAGTCGGATCGTTGCATGATCAGGTCGGATCGAATAGCTGCAGTTCCGGGGTTGGGTCAACTCGGGTCAACGTATGGTCAACGGTCAACGTCTGGTCGGATCGGGTCAACCCGGGTTGGTCAACCGGCTCGGGTCGGGTCGAACAGTGGAAAACGGGTCGGTGGAGATCAATTTTTGATCCGATCGTTTCGGCGTGAAACGGCGAGAACCACCTATACAGGGAGGAGCGCAAGGAGGAGACAAGTCAATCGGTGGGTGGCGTAAGCCCCGGCGTCGCCTAAAAAATCCGTCGCGCACGGTGGCCAGACTTCCAGTCGACGCAGCGCCGCGCACGGTGATTCCCTCGGGCTGCGCCTTGGCTAAAACGGAAGAGGAGAGGGAGACGAGTAAAATGCGTGGTGGCGCGCGGGCAGCGGTGGCCGGACGGCGGAGATCAGAGCGTCGGCGATCCAGATCGGGGAGAGAGAAAGATGAACAGTAATTTGCTACAGTAAAAGGTAAACGATCGAAATGGAAACTTTGACTTTTACCCGAAAATTTCCTTCTATATATAGAAATTTTTTGAAACAGTAACTAACTTCAACAGGTCGTAACTTCTTCATACGACGTCCGTTCCACGCGTGCCACGTGTCTACGAACTCGTATCGTCGCGTTCTACAACTTTTGTGAAGGAAACTTTTCGAAATTCTCAACGGATCAAAAGGTTAACTTTTGACCCATTGAACTTAAACGTTTTTCGAATTTAACTTTCGGAATCACTTCTGACGTCACGCAACAACTAAATAAAATGCGTACAAAATTCCAATTCTCATAATTCATCCTTCCAATAATTATGAGAAATTTATATACTGAACTCATAAAAACCGGGTTATTATAGCGCGTGGGGCCCACGTGCAGCCGCTTAGGGCGGCGTGTGGCGGCGCGTTTGGGGGTTTTTGGGGTAGTAGTATGTTCTGTTGTATCGTGCTCATCGATATGAGCGCGGGATATATTATTTGGCCGTCGTATGACCAAGTTATGCATTATTTAATCTAATGTTAGGCGATTTTCAATTTACAAGCATATCGACCTAGAAATTGGTGCATGGTGTCCGACCCTATGGTCGACTAGGCATTCTAAGAGCCTTGAGAGGCTCAGAATGAGGTTTGTCGTGTGTTGGCAAATCTCAGGGTTAAGGGTTAAGTGACCGCAGCGAATTATAATATATATTCTTTGAATTGAATGCTAAGTTTTCGATAATGTCACTTAGGTGATTGACCGTGCGTGAGTATCTCACCTTTGTGAGGTTGAAGACGCAACAAGAGTGATTAAGGTGAGTAAACTTCACAGTGTTCGAATAAATAAGTTAAATTATAGTAAATGGATCGTTAAATGTGAAATTATTTTATGAAAATAAATATTTATTTTAAATTGAATGAACTTGATCGACTACAGTTTATTGGTAAGTAAAATGATTTTAAAATAAAAATAATTTTTTAAGTGTTTGACGATCAATTACTATAGTTGGTATTAGTGTACTATTCCTGAGTGAATGTCTACGTGTGTGTGTGTGTGTGTGTGTATATATATATAGGGTGAACTATCTGTTATGAAATTACCATAATTGAGAATGTGTGAGTTGTGTGACATGTGAATGGGTTAGTTTGGAGACCAACGGCCAATAAGAGATTTTTCCTGTGTTATAATGGAGATTTCTCATGTATGGCAAATTAGGGTCCACCCTGTGTTGTGAAGGGGGATCGCTATGGCAATTATATCCAGAACCAAGCCTTTGGCCGGGTGATTGGTTACGATCAGTTAGAGCTCTAGTCTGTCTACCTTTGTGAGATTTGGAGGGGAATGACAATAGTCATCATGCCCCGAGTTTTATTCTTTTGATTGATTGTGTATTGTGAATTTATAATTCTCGAGTTGTGGTTGTTTTGGGAAATGTGATTTCCATTTATTGTTTATTTATATCATCCTGAACTTGTTTGTTTTACTCACACGAGTTTTGAAAGTTTACCGAGTTTGTTATTTACAACCCGGTGCACCAATTGATGGTGTAGGGGTTAGACCTGCAGGTGAGGACCAGCAGTCAGGACTCAGGAGGCGGCATCTGAGTCGCACAGCTAATAAGTGTGAGCCGCGATCTAGCTTGTATTTATTTTTGGGTTAGAGAGTGATTAGCGTGAACTCTATTTTACATCTATGTATTTATCGTAGACATTTGATGATGTAATATTTTTAGTCTATTGAGCCACGCATTTGAACTCAATTGTTATACTTGGTTATTTGTAAGATAACTTTTAAGTATTTTGAGTTTATTTTGTGAATTTTCACATTGTCGAATTTGGATTTTTATTATCCGAAATTCGGGATGTGACATTAACTTGGATGAGGAAGTTGTTTTGGAGACACCACCAAGTCCATCGGCAAGGCCACCGGGAATAAAAGCTTCAAAAGAAGCAATAAGAAAAGGTAAGAGGAAGCAAGAGAAAGATGGCCGTGTAGCACTTGCAATATAAAGTCTTGCTCAAACCACGGCTTCTACGGTTGAGCTAATTTGGAAAAGGGATGAATATGCCTGAAATCACGCGGCAAGAGTATTGGCCCTTGAGGAGGAAAAAGAATACAAGAAAATTATGTCACAAGATATTACTACATTGTCACCACCTTCAAAGCTATGGTGGAAATTGAGGAAAGATGCAATTAAGGCAAAAAGAAAAGAAGATGTTAGTAGTAGTGTTGAAGACACCGAATGGTGCAATTAAGCCCCATGACTTTTGTTATTTGAAAGAAATGTTCTAGTCTTAGGTAGCATGTTATTTATGTAATTTTATTCAAGTAATTTCAGTTATTTATGTAGTTTTATTTAAGTGAATAAAAGTTTGACGTTTATGAAATTATCTTACTTTTATTAATAACAAAACATACGTTAGATAAAATTACAAAGACATGCATTAAATAAAATTACACACCACACACAGTGACAATAAAATTGCCACTTATTAATGATAAATGCACACCACATAATTAGACACTAATTAAAAATCAATACAATTGTCAATTATTTAAAAAAGAAGTCCAACATTCACTTCAATCATTCTTCGAGAGCTTCCAAATTCCAATTGTGCACAACTAAGGCATCTTGAAGAGTCTTGTGGAGAAAGGTGGAGTGAAGTTGATTGATCCAGTCAATGAATTGTGGAAGATTTTCTCCGTTTCTTCCCACCGACTCGAAAGGAATAGGACGTCCTTCATTGTCCAAAGGACGATCATAAACGTTTGCTCATGCTGGGTTCATGTTGTCAATTTCGTTAGGCTCTACAAAGTCTTCTTGCACAAACTCATCCTCCATAATCATGTTGTGAAGAATAATGCAAGCGATCATGATGCTTTGAAGTGTCTATAATTTAAACAAACGAACACCGTGATGTAATATAGCAAAACGAGATTGAAGAATACCAAAACACCTCTCCACGTCTTTCCGGTAAGCTTCTTATTTTTTGGCAAATAGCTTCTCAGCACAACCCTTTGGATTTGGAAATATTTTGACGAATGCTGACCACCGTGGGTAAATTCCATCATCTAGGTAGTATGAGTTGGAGAATGTAATGTCGTTTACCTTGAAAGTCACAGAAGGGGCACTTCCAGAGATGACACGTTGGAACACTTTCGATTGTTCGAGCACGTTGATATCATTTTGAGATCCGGGAGTTTCGAAAAATGCATGCCATATCCACGTGTCATAGGATGTCACTGCTTCAAGAATAACTGTTGGGTGACCTTTACGACCAGTGTAAGCTCCGGCCCATCCAGTGGGACATTTTTTTTCCATTCCCAATGTATACAGTCAATGCTCCCAATCATGCCCGAAAAACCACGTTTCTCTGCTCTTTGGAGAAGCCGATGAAAGTCTGCCGATGTTGGAGTGCGAAGGTACCATTTGGAGTAAAGAGTTTCCACTTGCTGGCAGAACTTCAAACATTCCAGCATGGTGGATTCCCCCATTCTGGTAATTTCGGCACATTGATCGGCAGCAGCACCATATGCAAGCATACGTAAGGCACCCGTCATTTTCTATTGAGGTAGGAACCCTATTTTGCCAGAGCAATCGGGTTTTTGATGCCAGAACCTGTCGTAGTTGCAAAGGCTCTCCATGATGTGATTAAAGACTGACTTTCGCATTCTGCACCTCCTCCAAAAGTCTACTTCATCAAAGATTAGATGTTCGATAAAGTAATCCTCCATAAGACATTGGCCACGTGACTCCCTGTGTCTTTCGACATTCCGAACATGACCAGGCCGTGAACCACGCCCTCTTCGTGGATCAGAGGAATCATACTCGGCCAGAACTACAACAAGCTGAGCATTTGTGGCTTGGATTCGCTCAATATCTTATGTACTCTCTTGTTGCCTCTGCAACAACCAGTTGTTCAACTCTTCCACTTAAGAAAGGAAAAATGTGATGAAGTGTTTGGGTGGAAGAAGAGATTTCAGAAGAAATTAAGATGAAGAATGAAGTTGTGAGAGTAGATGACGAAGTATGAGATATATTTATGGCAGAAATATCACTTTGGTCATCGAACTTTGCTTTGCTCGACACTTTGGTCATCCAACTTATAAAAATTTCATTTTGGTCATTCAACTAAACTACCGTTTATCACTTTGGTCACTCCGTCTCTTTTCTCTATCACTCCGTCTCTTTTCTCTGTTAACTAAAGGGTAATTTGGGGATGAAGACAAAAACATATTTCACAGAGAAAACAGAGAAAAGAGACAGAGTGACCAAAGTGATAAACGATAGTTTAGTTGAATGACCAAAATGAAATTTTTAAAAGTTGGATGACCAAAGTGTCGAGCGAAGCAAAGTTCGATGACTAAAGTGATATTTCTCTCTATATTTATTGACAATGATGGCACACTTAAAGTTAAATAACGACACGTGTACGATGTTTATTGGCCAGAAATCTTATATGAAATTTAAGATAATTTTGTTAAAAGATAATGATTTATTCAAGATCTACAAGTGTCAACTCGAGATTGAATAAAATCTTATCCAAATGAGATATTATGTCAACATAAATTTATTTTTTATTTAATATATAATATAATTTAAAGATATAAATTATATATATCCAAAAATAATTCAAACATTATGAAAATGAATTTTTTTACTCAAAATAATACATTGCCTTTAGAAATTGCCTACAACTGCTGCATACTGACGTGTCGCCGAAGCGAGCATCAAGCAATAATAACCCTACAATCGTTAGTAGTATAGAATAAGTAGGGATCGTTCTAGCCGGGGATTAAGGGTACCTGAAATATGAGAATGTTAACAAAAATATTCACAAACATATATGCACATAATTGTCACACTTATATACATATATACATATTCACACGAAATCAAGGGGGATTGAGATAGGATCGGTAGCACTAAGCTGCCCTAGACGACACACGGCAATAAGAGAAACAAAAACAGAAAATTAAAAACCTAAGACTAATATTTACAAGTGATCATCATCTCTCACATAACATTTAGCACAAAGGACTCTTTAACATGTAGATTAATATGCAAGAAGGTAAGGAACAAGTATGAATGTTGTTTCGACTTAACCAATTTTGATCCCAATTAGAGCCTACGAGGTCATCTAATCGTTGATTACTAGAGTCTTAAGATTAACTACGAGTATAATCCTAAGGTATGTGTTAACCGATTTTACTGGGCCAACAATTAAGCACATGAATCACAAATCGAAGACATGCAAACAAGCAAGGTTGTCAATCATCTTATTTAACATGCAAGTTCTAAGGGTTTTAAACTCTTTGCGAAAACACAAACCAAGACAACTACGAGTATGAATTATTCATGCTTTCAAGTTTGATGAAACCTAACACCTAGATTTACATGCAAACAACAAATGCTTAAGCACAACTAATGTTTCGGTTTATAAGGCATACTCCTTAGATTACTAATCGAATTAAGTTCTCAAACAACATCGCATACCTATTGTCCTAGTTATCAAACATAAAAATCTACAAGTCACATATCATAAATTAACATGCGAAGCATACAATTTATAAAACCAAAATTGATTCATACATAGACATACAAATCATCACCAAAAATTCATGAGTGTTTCATAGACAAAACTTAAACACAACTAGACAAAAATACTAAACCGAAATAGGGAGTGGATCACACTTTGAGACACCTTGAGAGCTTCACTTGGTGTGGATCCGGCGATGTGTGGATGATGGGATGAGGCTGCACGGCAGTAAGGTATGTCGGCAGGGTATTTTTCCAAGTTTCGGCAGAAACTTGGGTGGTGGTGGTGGTGGTGGTTTTCGGTTTAGGGTTTTTGTCTAGGATCTTTGGTGAATTTTGGTAGAGTTTCGGCCTTGTGTTTAGCTTGAGATGAGATGATTTTTCTGTAGGAAAACATGGCTATATATAGAGGCAAATTCGGCAGAAACCCTAGGTAGAAAACCTAGTCCAAATCGGCAAAGGCAATCCTTGTGCAACAAGGTTTTGGTTCCTTCCTTTCTTGGTTCTTCTAGGAAACTTCTTTTTCTGATTTTCTTCCTTGGATTGGGCTGCATATCTTTATGAACTTCTTGTGTAGGCTTGACAACTCCATTTGGTGAGCTTGATCCATGGAAAAATGCCCCAAACCCGCAAGAACACAAGACCGGCAGCAACTCGGCTGGAATGACCTTGCTCCAGTAAATCCGACATATCTCCCTTCTCGGAGATCCAATTGACGCGATTCCAAGTCTCAGATAAACTAGACACATATAGCCATCTCCCCATAAAATATCTCAATCAAATTCCTTGTGAATCGTCGGGAATGATTTTTCGAAGTTGGATCAAAGTCCCAGGAAAATCCTGGAAGTCCCTGGATTGGAATGCTCGGACTGCCGTTTTGCAGCCAACTTTTGGGTGACTTCCCGAACTCCGATTGATCTGAAATTTTAACACAACATTCCTTAGTAAATGAATATTAAGCACACCAAATTTCATAGAATTCGGACAAGGATAGATCACAGTTTCATTCATCTCAAAATCACGAAAAAGACATATTTTGCATTATTTTCCAGATTTCTCATACTTAGTCATTTTTCGGATTCTTAACCATTTTTCACCAAAACTCCACCAAAACAACACTAAACTAACTTATGACTCAATCTTAGACAAATAAGGGTTAAACAAAGCATAAACGAGGGCATAAGCATATAATATCGTCGCACATTGTGCTCCTATCACATACAAAACAGGAAGGCAAAGGCAATTCATGTGAATAGTGTCTACCTTTGTATAGATCCTGCCTCGAAGACGAAGTTATCCCTCAAAGACGAAGTTACAGAGGAACTTCAAGTAGCTAAAACAAAGTACTACTAACAAAAGTGATACCATTTTACCAAGTAAAGTAGCACTACCAGAAAAGGGGTTATAGCCGACGATATGGGAAAAAACGGCCGACGAAATAGTACCTCGTCGGCTATAACCCCTTATAGCCGACGAACTACTATTTCGTCGGCCACATCGTCGGCTATAATATTATAGCCGACGACTGCCGACAACTCGTCGGCTATAACTATAGCCGACGAAACGTTTTTAGTTATAGCCGACGAGGATGGTATTCGTCGGCTATAAGAGTTATAGCCGACGAAAAGTTTTTGTTATAGCCGACGAGGGGGGTATTCGTCGGCTATAACTCTTATATCAGATCGACCTTCTGCATCAGGGAGCTCATTCGTCGATGAAATCGTCCAAAACGCTCTGAAATCGTCCAAAACCTCGGCCATAAGCTTGAAAGGTACGTATATTGCTGTGTGTGTTGATTTAGTTGGTTATATGCAGAGGTGTATTAATTTAGAGTTTAATTAGAATAAATGTGTGATTAATTTGATATATATATATATATATATGTGTTGAGATGAGATTATTAATGGGTTGATATATATGTTGTATTGGTTAGATAGAATTGAAGTTTTGTTGAAGATTAGTGATTGATTGTTGATTTATAGGTGATTTTAGATGAATTTGATGAAAAAATGTATATATATTAATTAATTTAATTGTAATTAAAAATATATTGTTGGTATATATAAAAAATACATTGTGTTTAATTAATTAGGGATATTGACGATGTTTTAATTAATTTAGGGATGCATGTGTATATATATATATATATATGTGTGTGTGTGTAATGATGAATTTTTTAATTAATTAGTACGTACGTAGTACGTGCATATATACATATCTATATATAGCTATATTTATTTCTTGAATTTACAGGATGGACAAGAGTTGGATTACCCTTGGAAGATGGGATCAGGCGTATCATGATGGAGTTAGGAGTTTCCTGGATTTTGTGATGGCTAACTGTGGAGACACTACACTTCATTATTGTCCGTGTAAAAAGTGCAAGTGTGCCACCCCACGACACCGGTTTTCCATAGAGACAGTGGAGCAACACCTGGCTAGATATGGATTTTGGGTCCTATACACTAATTGGATTTATCACGGTGAACCAGAGTTTGCGGGTCGTCATGATCATGGACAATTTACCGAGAGAGGGAGTTCCTCCAATGATCCGACAACGAACTGGATCAACGATATGTTTCCTCGTGAGAGCGGTGTCTTTGAGGAAGCACCAGATGTGCAACTCCCACCTCCGGAGATGGAGTGTTTCCCTGATATTGAGCCACTCGAGCCATTACCCCGATCTCCGGTCAACACAAGTGGTATGGAAAAGTACAACAACCTGATCGCATTGCAACAGACTCCGTTGTACCCCGGATGCAGTAAGACTGTCCTTGAATCTGTCATGGGAGTGATGAAGATCAAAACGGAGAACAAAGGCACTATCAAATCGGTTGATGATTGGCTTCGGCTATGGGGTGGGGCGATGCCCCCCGGACATCGGCTTCCTACCAGTCATCATAAGGTGCGACATATCCTTAAAGATCTCGGCCTTTCCTACATCAAGATTCATGCATGCAGATACGATTGCGTTCTGTTTTACGGGGAAGGACTTGCAGATCTTGAATACTGCCCATTATGCAATACAGAGCGGTATAAGTTCACTCCTAAAGGGAACAAGAAAGCTGTGAAGATACTTCGGTACTTCCCGCTGATTGATAGGCTTGAGCGGTTGTTCATGTGTGCTTTCACGGCCGAAGCTATGAGATGGTGGGCTGAGAGGAATGTGCCTGACGATGACACCCTTAGACATCCCGCCGACGGAGAGGCTTGGAAGAAGAACGTGTTGGAGTTTCCCGAATTTGCATCAGAGGTTCGAAATGTTTGGCTAGGGCTATCATCCGACGGTTTCAACCCTTTTGGCAAGAAAGAGCTTCAGTACAGTGTGTGGCCAGTTATTTTGATTCCGTACAACTTTCCACCGTGGATGTGCATGAAGAAGGAATATAACATGCTCACATTGTTGATTCCAGGCCCAGGTTATCCGGGAAAGTGTCTCGATGTGTATTTGAGACCCGTAATTGAGGAGCTTCGGTACTTGAGTCTGAACGGCCACCTGGTCTACGACCGGTTCAAAAATGAGATGTTCCGGATGCATGCCATGCTTGTTGGCACGATCAGTGACTTTCCTGGGAGGGGTATGTTGTCGGGCAGCGTCACCAGGGGTTACAGGGCTTGTTCAGAGTGCATGACTGTTGATTGCTCCAGTCCTCATTGCAGCAAGATTGTCCAGATGCGTCACCGTCGTTGGCTTCCGCATGACCATCCATTTAGGGACGATGCACAGGCTTTTGATGGGACTGAAGAAAGGGGCTGGGCACCGGAGCAATGGACAGGGGAGGAAATATTGGCAGTGTTGAATGAGTATGACTTTGGTCCGCTTAGCAATCATCCCGATGTGTTGCGCACGATTCCAGAGAGGCCGGATCGGTATAGGTTCTGGTCACACAAGAGCATCTTATGGGAACTTCCTTATTGGGCCAGGTTGGCTACCAGATACTACCTGGATGTCATGCATATAGAGAAGAACGTGGGTGAAGCCGTGGTTGGCACAGTTTTGAATTGGGAGAAGAAAACAAAAGACACCCCCAAGGCACGCGTTGATCTGAGAAATATGGGACTGCGGGACCATTTGTGGTTGAGAGAGGGCAGGAGCAAAATGCCCCAAGCTCCTTACACCGTCACCAGGGACCAGAAACATGAAATCTTTGGATGGCTGAGTAATGTCAGGTAACTTTTTATTAATTAGGCATGTATTCCCTAAAGAATCCATCTGTTGTTGGACGACTATATATGCATGAAATCTAATTGTTGTTAATGGCTATGCAGGTATCCTTATGGCTATGCGGGTAACATAAGCAAGTGTGTTAACTACCGAGACAACAAGATGTACGGATTGAAGAGTCACGACTGCCATGTACTGCTTCAACGCCTCTTCCCTATTTTCATTCGAGCGTACTTGGAGGATGAAGTGGTTGAGCCGTTGGTGGCGTTGTCAAGATTCTTCCAGAAGTTATGCGCTAGAGAAGTTAGAAAATCAGACCTCATGAGAATGCATGAGGAAATCGTTTTTATCTTGTGCAAGTTCGAGAGGATATTTCCCCCAAACTTCTTTGACATCATGCCTCACCTGATGATCCATCTTCCCCAACAATTGTTGCTTACCGGTCCCGTACACTACACTTGGATGTATCCCATCGAAAGGTACATGTTATTCATAAATTTTATTTATACATGTTTTTAAATAAAAGTTGCATGCTCTTAACACGCACTTGTTAACCTTGCAGACAACTTGGAGACTACAAGAAATATGTGCACAATAAATCTGCGCCTGAGGGGTGTATTGCTGAAGCTAACATTGTGCATGAGTGTGTAACGTACGCCAAGTTGTACTTGGGAGCGATGGAGGACCCCCCACAACATCCAAGTCGAGATGACCCCGAGTTCAACCTATCTATCGTCGCCAACTCTGTTGTACCATACGGAAGCTTCAAGAAAAAGGGTGTGGACAAGTTGCCTGACCATGAGGTAGGGATTGCCCACTGGTGGGTTCTAATAAACTGTCCGGAGGTACAATATTGGAAACGTCACCATCTTCACAGCAAGGAAGTTCGCGGTGATGTCGAGTACCACAACACGACGTTTGCAGACTATTTTCCACAATGGGTAAGTGTATAAATATATATATTAGATGGCTTTCTTTTACAGTTCCCTATTCTTTAATCATAAACACACCGAGTGATTTGAGTTATATTTTTCAGCTGATGCAAGTGGCTGCGAGGGGTGGTCATACAAATTACTCAGAGGAATTGAGGCTGTTGTCGATGAAGCCGATATCTTCCACAGTCCGCCCAATGTGTGATGTCAACGGCGTTAAGTATATATGTGAAGCTAGAGACGGGGAACGCAAAACACAGAATTGTGGGGTGATGGTCGATGGTGCAGAGGGGGGCGTGGATTTTTACGGTGTCCTACAGTCAGTTGTTGAACTCATTTATGGGAACCGCATGAAAGTCCACTTGTTCAAGTGTCGATGGTTTGATACTAGGCCGCACCGCATACGGATCGATCAGTACGGCATACTTTCGGTGAATACCGCCACTAGTGTGTATGAAGACGACCCCTTTGTTTTCGCCACAGCGGCCAAAAAGGTCTTTTATCTTGACGATCCTTTGAACAAAGGCACGTGGAAGGTAGTTAACCATGTGTCTCAGCGAGACATATACAGTGCTACCACACTTGGTGTGAGCACAGAGTGTCAAGAAGCGACCGCATACCAAGAGCCGGACGCCGGCGACATTCCGGAATCCTCCACCATCCGCGATAATAATGTGACGCCGGGCAGAGTGGTTCGACTTCCTAGGGGTCAGGTGCCCATGTATGATGTTAATCCGAATCGTCTATATCAGGCAGACGATGACTCAGACGACGAGTACGAGCACCGGTTGCCAGATATTAACTACTATACTACGTCTGACTCAAGTGATGAGGATGATTCTGATTATCATCCTTAGTATACTATTTATGTATGTATTTGTGTACGATGGTGCATGCATGAATACATTTTTGTCCTTAATTACCGTTTTCCGAGTTTATGGGAAATTGTATTGAATTGTTTGTGTTATGTTTAGGAATTTATCAGGTTAAATAGGCAATTTTCAGGCCCTAAATGGCAAATTTTCAGAAAGATCAGAATTATAGCCGACGAAATGGACCATAATTCGTCGGCTATAATGCCCATACTTTAGCCGACGACTTGCAATTCGTCGGCTATAATGCCCATACTGTAGCCGACGACTTACAAGTCGTCGGCTAAAGTATATTGACCGAAACCATACGTAGACCGTTCAAATGCAAAAGTGTCGTGAAATAAGATACGACCGAAATATTGAAATACGACTACGGTTGAAAAATGGGAAGATTCCGACAAAATCTGTGTGCCGAATGTTGCGATTAGGTGTTTTTTACTTCCGTTTTCCTATGGGTAGCCTGACGGTCGGTAAATTTTTGGAGGAAAATTTTTATACGGTTAGTTGCGTCGCATCGATTTGAAACTATTCTCTGTTGAAGGTCAGGCCAAAAAACGTCATTTAGACGGGCCAATTGCCGTTTTAAAGCGTTTCGAGGTTTGACCATGCAGTTTGACCGTCCCGATCGAGCCTTTAACGTTGTCAGATGTAGTTGGATTTTTTTTCCTACATGTATTTAAGCTTAACGGTGATATCTGACGGTTGGAATAGATTTTCCAAACTTTTAGATTCGAAATCGGAACATATGCACTAATATTCCTTAACTTATTTACTAAGTGTTTAAGTGAATGTATAGTTTCAAATAGTTGCTATACGTAGACCGTTCAAATGCAAAAGTGTCGTGAAATAAGATACGACCGAAATATTGAAATACGACTACGGTTGAAAAATGGGAAGATTCCGACAAAATCTGTGTGCCGAATGTTGCGATTAGGTGTTTTTTACTTCCGTTTTCCTATGGGTAGCCTGACGGTCGGTAAATTTTTGGAGGAAAATTTTTATACGGTTAGTTGCGTCGCATCGATTTGAAACTATTCTCTGTTGAAGGTCAGGGTAAAAAACGTCATTTAGACGGGCCAATTGCCGTTTTAAAGCGTTTCGAGGTTTGACCAAAAGTTGACCAGGGAATAGCCGACGAAATCCTTAACTTCGTCGGCTAAACTCTTGCGATCCGCGCCGTTTCATTGTCCGCCGTTGGATGGGCGAGATCTAACGGCTGCTGAGAGCGTAAAGTATAGCCGACGAGATTCATATTATAGCCGACGACATTCATGTTATAGCCGACGATGCACTTAACTTCGTCGGCTATAACCGGCCCGCAAAGCCCAACTTCGGCCCGGCCCGGATTTTTGCCCGGCCCGTAAGAGTATAGCCGACGAATTTCGTCGGCTATGACTATAGCCGACGAATTAAAATTACATCGTCGGCTATAGTCCTTCGATTTAAACCGAAACAGAGGGCGCCTCCCTCATTTTCTGCTAACCCTAAATCTTCAAATTCCCACCTGCCGCAGCCGCCCGCCCCTCCCCGACGCCGACCGACCACCACGGACGCCGACCGACCCTCCCCCTCCCTACCCTCCCCCTCCCCCTCCCCGCCCCCTCCCCGTCCTGCCCGACCCCTCCCCGACCCGAAACCCCCTGCCGCCGCCGCCCCGAGCCGCCGTAGCCGCCCCTGCCGCAGCTGCCGTAGCCGCGCCCGCCTCTGCCGCCCCTGCTGCAGGCGCCCCTAGCCGCAGCCGCCCCTAGCCGACCCGAAACCCGCTGCCGCCGCCGCCCCTGCCGCCGTCGCCGCCGCACCGCACCACCGGTCCTCGTCCAGACTGCACCACCATGTCAGGTAGTCCCGATCGAGCCTCATTTACGGTTTTTATTAATTTTGTCGAATTTTGTGAATTTTAGGGTTTTTGTGAATTTTTTGTGGAATTTAGGGTTTTTGTGAAATTTATGGAATTGTGTGGATTTTTTGTTAAATTTGTTAATTTTGTGGAATTTATATACTAATTTTGTGGATTTTTTGTTAAATTTACGGTTTTTATATACTAATTGTGGAATTTTGTTGAATTTATATACTAGTATACTAATTTATATACTAATTTATATATAATTAGGTATAAATATTTTTTTTCATTTTTATGACGATATATATATATATATTTTTCGGAATATATATATATATATATATATATATATATATATATATATATAATTAGGTATAAATATAGTTATGTATATATATAATTAGGTGTATATATATTTAAAAAAGTTTTTTATTTTTTTGTGAAATTTAAGGAATTTTGTGTTATATTTCGGAATATATATATATAATTAGGTATAAATATATTTAGGTACGTATATATATAATTAGTTATATATACATTGAATGATGTTTTTAATTTTGTTTTGTGGAATTTTTGTGCAATTTATGGAATTTATATACTAATTGTGCAGGAAACCGGCGCTTTGTAGACCGATGGCTTGGCAGACGGACCGAGAGCGACCCCGACGCTCAGGCAGGATCCAGCCGTGGGGGGAGCGGATCCAGCGGTCGTCGGGGCCTAGGCCGGCCTTTGAGTCGACGAGAGGAGACGTTGATGGGATTGACGCCGAGCGATCCACGTGGGGGCTCCTCGTATGAGTCGACGGGAGCGGGCCCTGACTCGAGTGTCGGAGGAGGACGCAGAGCCACCAGACCCCAGTGCACTTCAGCACTGTTCCAGGATCGGCAGCCGACCCCACCGCGCGCCGATCTGGACCCTCCAGAGATGCTCCCTGTCCCCCCACAGCGACATCATCCACAGCTACGGGGCCCACCGTCAGGGGGAGCAGGCCCCTCAGGGTCCACGCCCCGTATGTCTCCGCCATCGGGGATGTACATGGTCCAGTTCCTCCCTGCCATCCCTGAGTACGACGCCAGGGGGAGGCAGATTTGGAGGCACGACCGGCCCCACGAGATTCCCTGGGAGGAGGCCTACTTCTACAGTCCTTTCGACTCAGAGGACTGCCGCGGCCTGTGGGCCGTTCGTGAGAAGGACAAGCAGTACAACGACGCAGGTAATTGGTTAGTTTAATTAATTATTTAGATTGTTTAATTAATTATTTAATTAGTTAGTTTAAATAATTATTTAACTATGTGTTCATTTTAACAGGCGTCCTCGTCAATAAACCCGCGGGGACGAGACGGACCAGAGGGCCAGCGAACATGTCGACCCTGGAGAGGGAGCTGGCCGGTGGGATCAGAGAGATCCTGCCCGGTCCCGGTGAGGATGGACGCCCGATTGAGCGGAGAGACACCACCACCAAGTACATCAACGCGACGGGCATGCTCGTGCGGGACAGGGTCCCACTGTTGTGGCCCGACTGGGGCTATGTGCCCGATGAGATCAAGGCGCGAGTGTACAATGCACTGTCGGTGAGTTAAATATGATTTTTATTATAGAAAATAAACAATTATGAATTCAGTCCTTATAACTATATAAAAATATTTTCTAATTAATTTATAATGTTGCAGCAATGGTTTAGAGTCCATCCTACCTTGGACTGGTGGAGAGACGAGCAGCTGAAGAACAGGTTATGTGTTTTGCTTTTTTTTGTATAAATATATTTATTGGCAGTGTACGAATATATCTAACAGTTGTGTTCTGTTAATATAGGTACTCCGAGTGGAAGAACGAGCTGTCCACGCACTACAGGACGTACCATGTGGAGCAGCGCTTGGGGCGAGCTGCAACCCCCCACGAGTTCCGGTACAGGGAGTACGAGTGGCTATGGCTGGTAGCCTACTTCGGGAGCGACAGGGTCTCGGTAAGAAAATTTAGCCTGGTAGTATATAACTTTTTAATGTTATTTAATAATTAAATTATGTAGTTACTTAATTCAATTAATTAGTTAGTTAGTTAGTTATTAGTTATTAAATTAAGTCAGTTGGTTAGTTACATAGTTAGTTAGTTCGTTACTAAATTAAATCAAATTAAATTAAATAAAATTAGGTAGTTAGTAAGTTAGTTAGTTACTAAATTAAATTAGTTAGTTAAGTAGTTACTAATTAAATTAGTTAGTTAAGTAGTTACTAATTAAATTAAATTAGTTAGTAACTAAATTAGTTATTAATTTTATTTTGGTTAGTTCCTAATATTTTAATTTAGTTACTAATTTATATTTGCGTTTATATGTTTGTTGTTATAATACAGAAAATCTCGCGGACGAACAGCGACAACCGCAGGAGGAACGAGCACCCCCACCACGGCGGCGCCCGCTCCTGGAGGCAGTGGGCAGAGATGGCGAGGAGGGACCGACCGCTGAGGCCGTTGTCGTGGATTCATGCGCAGATGTATCCGGGGCGTCCCGACCAAGTGGTAAGTATTCGTCCATCTTCAATAAAAGTGTTTCATGAAATTAATTTATATATATATATTTTTTAATTCGTTTATTATATTTTCTTGTCAATTAGGCGGAAATAGATGCGGAGACCGACGCGATCACCTTCGGGATCGCGCGAGACACTCTGGGAGACGGGGCGTCCGACGAGGCGATCGCGGAGTTTGCCTCCACGATCGACACCCTTGAGCCGCGCTTGGCCTCTCAGATCATGCACGCGGCGGTAGGGACGGGGAACAACTACTTCTACCAGAGAGGCCTAGGCGCGGCGGGAGATGGGGTTCTCAAGTTCACGCCGGCCAATCCCAGCACGCAGCGTGCGGCTTCGACGAGAGGAGACTTGCAGACGCAGCTGCAGAGGACTCAGGCGGAGTTGGCGAGGGCGGTGGAGGCGCTCCAGCAGGCGGAGTTGGCGAGGGCTGCGGAGGCTTCGGCGCAGCAGGCCAGAGACGCATCTGTGGCGGAGATGTACCGATGGATGCAGCAGTCTTGGGAGGCCCAGCAGGCTGGACTCCAGCCCCCGCCTCCGCCACAGATGCCCCAGTTCGTCGTCCCCACTCCCCCCCCGCATCGGAGTACGCCAACCGATCAGGACAGCCATAGCCACCGGAACTCGAACGATCCGGTCGACGACGCTACGCGTTTAGGGGGTGATGATGAGTAGATATAGTGGGTTAATTTGTACAGTATGTAGGATATTAGGGATGGATTGATGTGGATATTTGTTGGATATTTGGATGTTTGTTTGTGCATTTTCTGCAGCCCCCGAAGACGAAGAGAAATTGGGCCCGAGTTAAATTTTTTAATTTTTTTAAATATTTAGGGGTTATAGCCGACGATATTGGCATTATTTCGTCGGCTATAACAGTTATAGCCGACGATTTTTACCAAATTTCGTCGGCTATAAGGGCTATAGCCGACGATGTTTACCATATGTCGTCGGCTATACCCTCCCGGCTTCAGGCAAAAAAAAGCCGTTCCTGGTACCGGCGATTGTTATGGCCGACGATAGTGTCGTCGGCTAAAACGGACGTATAGCCGACGATAGTGTCGTCGGCTATACTTCGGGTTAGGGGCAGTTACGTAATTTTTAAAGCCGACGATCTTCTCGTCGGCAATGTTCGAAGTATAGCCGACGACGCTTTTTTCGTCGGCTATACCTGGTGTTTCATAAGCCGACGACTTACGGGGTAAGTCGTCGGCTATACTATAGCCGACGGAGCAATCCCGACGAGATAATAGCCGACGAATTAATGGAAACGGCCGACGAGATGGCGTCGTCGGCTATGACGCCTTTTCTGGTAGTGTAGTTTAACAATCAACACTCTCAAAAAGACCACAATAGCTCGTACTATAAGAACATACATTGCATTAATAATCCATGCATGAAAGTTATTGAATAACATGGAGCGGTAGTTTCATAGTGTATCTACATAATATCTTATTTTGTTAACATTGGAGAGTGACCGCTTGACTGGCCGGCAGTACTCAAGAACTATCAATCGATCAACTCAACTACGAAGTAGAGGCAAAAGGATTAGGAGGCATGCTCAGATTGTCACCTTCCCTTTCCAACATCTGAACTACAGTTTTCATGGAAGGACGGTCTATCGGATGCCATTGGATGCACCAAAGAAACTATAACTACAGTACTACACCCAACAACATTGCAATAATACTCTCTATTTTATGAGAGCTTATTCGGTGCGTGAGTAACACACCTGCTTGAGTTAAACAAAAGTTAAGATTTTGTGAAATGGAAACAACGCGCTGTTAACGTAACTGGACTCTTTTCTCTTCCTTTCTCGTCCCTCATCGATCTTCCTCTAATTGATGTTGTGGTACTCTCATTCTCCAATGGACAACACGACACCTAGATGCCCAATTCTTCGCCTACTTCATTCATCGTACCCGAACGAATCCAAGCAGTTCATCCGTTGAGCTCCGGCGTCTCGATCATAAAAAAACCATAAGGTTAAATCCTATTTGGGTTTTCTCGAATCGGTTCATATTTGCCAACCTCTGTTTGTGTATTGGTGTGTTTTGTCTAGTGTTACCGGAAACGCATACACCGCCTGCGTCACGCGTTCCGGTTCGGAGGAACTCAATCGGGTTAGTTTGTGACCCGGATCACTAAGCCTTGCGTTCCTTTATTCTTGAGACTTGACTCCCAAAATCCCAAGATTCTGAGGACGACGCCGAAGAGGACAACCCAACGAGGTCATGCACTCATGCCACCGATTCTTGTTTTCTTGAAAGTTCGGTCGGAGACAAGATTGATTTAAAGCCTGAGGTTGTTTTGGTTAAGAGCGGCCGTGAAGTAGGGCTGGGCACGGGCCGGGCCGGGCCGAAATTTTCGTGAGCCCGACCCAAAGCCCGAAATTTCGGGCTCGGGCCGGTTCGGGCTTTCTGAGATCTGGGGACCGACCAAAACCCGTTCGGGCCGGTTCGGGCCGGGTTCGGGCTTTTTTCGGGCCCAAAAACATGTTGTCTGCAGATCGGAGGCGAGGCTGAGGCCTTAGGCTGAGAGAGAGAGGCTGAGGGCAGAGGTGAGCGAGAGGTTGAGAGAGATCCTGCAGATCGGAGGCGAGATTGAAGACTGAGGCCGGAGGCGACGCGAGGCCTTAGGCTGAGAGAGAGAGGTCGAGAGAGAGATCGTGCATATCAGAGGCGAGGTTGAGGGCTGAGGACGGAGGCGGGGCGAGGCTGGGCTGGACGAGGCAAGGCGGATGGGCGCGGCGAGGCTGGGCTGGGCGAGGCGACGCGACGCGAGGTGAGGCCGAGGCTAGGCGGCTGGGCGCGGCGAGGCCGGGCTGGACGAGGCGAGGCGGCTGGGCGCTGCAAGGCTAGGCAAGGCTGGGTTGGACGAGGCAAGGCAGCGAGGCAGGGCGCGGCAAGGCTGAGGCTGGACTGGACGAGGCGTGGCAAGGCTGGGCTGATGGTGATTGATGGTGATTGAGATGGTGAACAGAGGAAGAAGAGGAAGAAGAGGGATGCGGCTGAGGTGAGGTCTAGGGTTGGAAACTTGGAATATATATATATATCGGGCCGGGTCGGGCTTTCGGGCCACAGAAAAACAGGGCCCGAGCCCGTTCGGGCCTGCACACTTTCGGTTCGGGCTTTTACGGGTTCGGGCTTTCGAAAATCAAGACCCGGCCCGTTTCGGGCTTTTTCGGGTTTTTCGGGCCGGGCTTTCGGGCCCTCGGGCTAAAACGCCCACCCCTACCGTGAAGCATGAAAGTGAAGGGGCAATGATTCCAATTGATAAGGATAATAACTACTTTTTTATTCAAAACAAACAAAAAAGAGATAAAACTTTTATTATTATGATTTTACATCTATACCCTTAGTAACTAGTGTGGTTTTTATAGTACTTTTATAAGGGGTGTTTACGTAAACTTATGTCAAAATCTTATTTTTCTAGATTTTAATGTAATTTATTTGTCTTCAAATGCATTTTCAAAATTCTCAAATCTTCTTGAAAATAATAGTAAATAGCTCGGATGCTCAAACAATTCGTAAAAAATTATCACGCTCTCAAGGTGATGTGCTTTGTTAACCTATTTAAAATTTTTGAAAAATTTATTGCCGAGCGACACAGCTGCCCTTAGGGAGAGACGATAACAAATTCAGTCTACCTCGTGATCGAGATCCAAACATTGGCCAAAATATGTGAAATTTTTGCCATAATAATACTTTATTATCGTGAGCTAATCCGACGGTCAAATTTTTATTTTGTCAATTTTAGACAAGTAAATCCTAATGTGCTTACTAATGTAGTATAACTTGTTTATTAAGTTATATGTAAATGTATATGTTTCCAAACTAACTACACATAAGGAATGAAATTTGGAAAAACTGACCGTAGGATATGATTGATGTAGTGAAATATGACTACGATAGAAAAATCACATATTTTTGATAAGGTTTGAGTCTCGATCCACTTGGTCAATTATTGTTTCATTCTTGCACTCTAAGGATAGCCGTGTCACGGGAAGATAAATATCTAAAAAAAATTTCACGGACACGTACAACGCATCGTATTGAGAGCGTGGTAGTTTTTGAGAAAATTTTCAGGTACCCGAGCTATTTATCAAGATTTTATGAAGTTGTAAATCATTTAAAAAAGAAGAATTGGACAAACACGCGGCTTGCAATGCACCATGTGTCACTGTTTTGTCTTTTTATTATGTTTAAAAATTCACAAATCTTACAAAACTCTTTGTAAATAGTTCGGGTTTTCAAAAAATTTCTAAAATATTACCACGCTCTCAAGGTGATGCACTCTATCCACCTACATAAAAAATTTTGAAAAATTTATTGTTGGGCAACACAGCTGCCCTTAAGGAGGGAGGATGACAAATTAAGTTTGTCTCGTGATCGTTATCTAACATTGGCCAAAATATGTGAAAATTTTTAACATAATAATATTTACTATCGCGAACAAATCATACGGTCATAATTTCTGTGAAAACCTGTCCCAGAATTTCCCTCGGAAACCCGAAACAGGTTCGAAATAGAACCCATTAACCAACTTAAAATCTATTTGCTCACAAACCGCAACCACCCACCCACTAGGAATAAGGAATAACATTCCGCATATAATAACGGAATTTCAAGATCAAAAACTATCCTTGCCGCCGCTGGCAATGGCTGTCAACACTGCCACCGCCACCAATTCTCACTAAAATTTAACAAAAGCTTCGATTCGAGAATTCGAACAACTTTCCCTTCTACAACAAAGCCCAATCTCAAGCCTAAGAAGTCAATTAACGAAAACCCCCAATTCGACACTATTCACCAAAAACCCTAAAAATTTCAATTTCTAATTTCTCCTTACCTGCTAGGAATTGGATCAATTCCTTTGGGGAAGTAGTTGTGTGGGGCGAGGTCTTCAATTCCCAACCAAAATGGTGGTCTTCAATTTCTAATTTCTCCTTACCTGCTAGGAATTGGATCAATTCATTTGGGAAAGTGGTTGTGCGGATCAATTTCTAATTTCTCCCGAGCCAAAATGGTGGTCGGAGGAGGGAGTGTGTCGAACCTTCCCGGCCTTCATGCGTCGAAACGGCGGCGATTCGCCTTGAACCACCACTGCAGACGTGACGAGGGAGGAGAGATGGTTCGAACGCGACCGGTGGTGCGTCGATTGGCGGTCGGACGGGGGAGAACCGAGGGCAGCGCTGTGTCTGTGGCGGAGGGGGTCGCGCGCACGGGGAGAGAAAGAAAAAAGGAAATAAATTTTGTTCACTAAAATTTAACATAAGCTTCGATTCGACAATTCGAACAACTTTCCCTTCTACAACAAACCCCAATCTCAATCCTAAGGGAGTCAATTAACGAAAACCCCCAATTCGGCACTATTCACCAAAAACCCTAGAAATGTCAATTTCTAATTTCTCTTTACCTGCTAGGAATTGGATCAATTCCTTTGGGGAAGTGGTTGTGCGGGTCGAGGTCTTCAATTCCCGAACAGTATCGAGCCAAAACGGTGGTCGGAGGAGGGAGTTCCGGTTCGATACAATCGAACCTTCCTGGCCTTCATGCGTCGAAACGACGGCGATTCGCCTTGAACCACCACCGTAGACGTGACGAGGGAGGAGAGATGGTTCGAACGCGACCGGTGGTGCGTCGATTGGCGGTCGGACGGAGGAGAACCGAGGGCGGCGCTGTGTCGGTGGCGGAGGGGGTTGCGCGCGTGGGGAGAGAAAGAAAAAGAGGAAACAAATTTTTTTCATTCCCCCCCTCAGATTCCCCAATTGCCCTTTCCATTTCCTTTTTATACTCACGACTAAAAAGTGAAATTATTACTTTTACATCACAACTTTTACGTTCTAACTCAAAAAAATATATTTTCAAATTACTGACGAACTCGTATAGCCGAACTCTACGCATTGAAAGCACAATAGATAATTCCTGAATATCGAGAAAGATTCTGATAATTACCAAACACAAATACGTTCGTCGATAACTAGTATAAAACTCCATAATTCAGTAAAATTGGGTTCGGGATGTGTCATTTTCATTTTGTCAATTTTAGGCATGTAAATCCCAATGTGTTTACTAATGTAGTATAACTTGTTTATTAGGTCATATGTAAATGTATATGTTTCAAACTAACTATAAAGAGGGAATGAAATTTAGAAAAATCGACCATAGACTTTGATTGATACAATGAAATATAGCTACAATAGAAAAATCACACATTTTCGATAATTTTTTAGTCTCTATCAGCTCGGTAAACTCTTGCTTCATTTTTTCTATCTAAATATCTCACAATTTTTACACGGGCGCGTAAAGCGGATTGTAGTGCAATCATGATAATTTTTAAGAAATTTTTTGGCAGCCGAACATGTTTAAGTGTATATTTTGAAAAATTAAACAATTTTTAAAATTATTGAAAAGTGAAATATGAACGCGTGGCACAACAAAAAAACCATATAATCTTTAACTAGTAATTATTTTAAATAATTTCGAATAATATCAAAATTTCAGAATTCCCACAATTTTATTATGAAGCATTTTTTTTGAAAAATAGATATAGAAATTAAATAATTGGACCTAAAATTTGAAAAAAAAAAAAAAAAAAAAAAAAGGGATAAGATTTATGCAGCACGGACACGCTGCAGGAGGAGCGTGTCGCGTGTCCGACCGGATACGGTCCAATTCCCCCAAAAACAACAGGACACGAGAATTGAGTATTGGACACGCCAGATGTGTTGGACACGGGGGTATTTGCGTCTTTTTTCTTTCAACTTTGGGGGTTAGGGTTCGATCGATTGAGTTTCTCATTCAGTCTCAACACTTTAACATTTCGTCTCTGCTCCGCACCGCAACTCCGATCCTCTCCTCCGCTCCGGTCCTTCTTCTCCGCTCCCTCTCTACATCGTCCTCATCATCACTCCCTTCATCGCTCTCTACATGGAAGGCTTGAAGTCAAATCCGAGAGAGTCGAGCTTGCAATGTCTACGCCTCACCATCTCTCTTGCCTTCACCGTCGGCGAGCCTTGCTGGGAAGAGGAGGCAGGAAAGTGTGGAGAGAAGACGAAGAGGTGGCAAGAAAGTGTGGAGAGAATGACTCGGGTTTGGGCCCTCGGGCCTGGGTTCAAGAAAGTTTGGACTTTGGTCACTATGTTGTTCCAATCAAATTTCTGATATATATATATATATATATATATATATATATATAATATTATTTAATTAACGTGTTCACCGTGTCCGTGTCTGATTAAAAATTGATTTTGACGTGTCCACGTATAGAATCCGTATTTGACACTCGAACTCGTGTCCGTGCTGCATAGGATAAGACTCGTAAGAGTGAGTCGAACCATGGTTGATGTGTTGCTAACGTAGCACCTTAGGCCAGCCACCAACCAATACCATGCTAGAATGTTTATTATTTTTCTTGTAACGTGATTATCCCTCTGTTATGTTCTTACCGGTTCATCTTCAACCTCCAGATGCTGGTATGCCATGAATAGATATAAAACTTCTTCCCCTTAATCAAACTCGAAAAATTCTAGCTCAAAGAAAGAAAGAAAAAAACACCCAGATGAAACTATGCTCTTCACCAACACCAAGAGATCTAACATCTCCTTGAAATTAGAGATGAGCAACTAACGCTTCAGCTTCGGGTTTTATCAACTCGTTTCTTGACTTTCTTCACCTGACAATAACTGTGGCTAGACCTTGCAGGTCTCTGATGGCGTTGTGATGGAGGTATTCGGGGAGAGGAAAAGCTTCGGTGAGAATTAAAGGAGCGGCGCCGTGATTTCTTGAGATCCCATGAGAGAGATGAGGTGGTTTGGGGAGGAAGAAAAGTACGCAAAGAAGACAAACCAAGTAGTTAACTCCGTTAATTCTCTTTAATTTACTTGTTGTCCAAGTGTCAAGCACACTGAATAAGTTTTGCTATTTTATTTAGAGATCTCTTTATTAAACCGATCAAAACTTTGATTCTCTCTCAAAGTGGACCAACGCCGAGGAAGAAGAAGCTCTCCGAGTCCCAAACTGAAGGTATCTCTCTCTCTCTCTCTCTCTTCTTGGTTTAAACTTACATCCGACAATATTCATGGGATTGATTCGATTCCATTTTGTTCTCTTTTGACCTCCTCATAAACTCTCTCTCTCTCTCTCTCTCTCTCTCTCTCTCTCTCTCTCACCTCACCAAAACAGAGGTCCAAGGAAGAAGAGAGAAATGGAACAAAAGACACAAGTTGAAGAATCAAGCAAGGCCTGCAGCGACGGCTCCGTCTGTGGCTACGACTCACTTCACCACCTCCTCAGTGCAAATCTCAAACCCCATCTTTTCCAGGTTCATTTTCATTTTTTTTTTTTTGGGAATGAATGAAATTATAATTTTTGAGTATGTATGCTATTACCCATTGTACCTATAACTATACTGGATTGCAATTTCAGTGTTTCTCTACTAAGTATGAGATCATGAGATTTAACTAAATTTACAATGATATAGAATGAATTGCTTACGTAGCATTTTGCTAATTACTTACTGATTGAACTACCTAAATTCAGTTGGAAGGGTATGTGATGAATCGAGTACATAATTCAAAAAGAGCTCTGTCATTTCCGTGTCAGATACAAATCACTTTTCATTCCTTGAATGAGTCTGATGGATGGGCTGTTTGACAGGATTGCAAGTGATTACGATTAAGAATATTGAGAAAAACTTGAGTATGATTACAATGAAATTACTCCCTTAATTCCGTAGTTTCATTTCTTGACAAGTAAGGATATCCTTTGAAAGAAGCACAATTACCTGAATAAGTTAGGTTTTCGTGTTTTCAAGTCCAAACAAGCTGTTTCATTTAAAAACCATGAAGTAAAACCCTTTCCTGTGGTCGCTAATTGCCAAGTATAATCGAATCGCACTACCTTGTCCAAATGCAAATCTCAGCTGGAAAACTAAGGCCAGACTTGTTTATCACTATCATTAATTTCAAGAAAGGCCACTAAAAGCTAGGTTGCCTCATTGACATTACAAGCCCTCAATCTCTATAAGCAGCGGGATGCAATTCATAATCCATAGCAACTCCCAGAAAGTCCTTTTCTGTCGTTCTCTCCCTTTTTCTGTTCTTTGAAATTCTTTGGCATTTGGATTTACAGCAATGTGCTGAAATTTGATATTTTAAAGGGTATGTGAGTCGTTGAATTGCTACCCTCAGTTTCTTTTCTTTTTTTTTAATTGAATTTCTTCATACTGGTTCTAGTTGTCTTGATATTCTTGCAATTTTCCTGAAGTCGGACAATGAGACTGTTCTTGACTGGTGTTACTTCTTATTATCATATATCACATGCAGATGTATTGGGTTTCACTTGTTGATGTTACGAATTACTACTTTTCAGGAAGTCAACCGTATTCTCTTAGGTCTGAATTGCGGGAAGGCAATAGAAAAAATTTCTGTTCCAGAATCTGCTTATGCGCTCTCGTCAGAACATGATTTTGACTTCCAGGTAGTCATCTACGTAACTGTTGCATAATGACCTGCATTACCATGCAACGGAATTTGATAGAGAGGTCCCTGATAGCACATTTTAATTTCTGTGACAGTGAGTATTTAATGTGTAAGCAAAATGACATATTTCCTTTCATACATGCGCGCCTGTGATTTTCCAACCTCTAGTCAAAACTACTAGGTACAACTATTTGGTTACCGAGCTCATATAAAGGGGAAGTTGTGTCTTAAATTCTCAATTAAATTAGAAACGTATTTTATACTTTTGGATGGGAAGATTTGTTTAAAAGGAAAGAGGCATTGCTTGGAAGTGGTTGTAGTGATTTGATTCATATCCCCCAAATCTGCTTCACTCCATTTTATTAATTTATACGCTGAAACGTTTTACCTTTAGCAATAACACAAAATATCTGTACCAAATTGAAGTTTCTGTTCCTGCAACACGATGCTGCTTTAATTAGTCCCACGATCCCAAGAGTATGCTTTGTGTCCGTTTCGCTTGTTGAGTTTCTTTGTTCCCTTTTGGTTTCATTTACCTGTTTAATGTAATGGACTTCTAATATCTGGGCATAATTCCTACAGTTGAACCTTAAATCAATGTTTGCTCCTGCTGTTGTTCTGAATTGTTGATCTGTATACTCTTTCAGGCTTTCTGCTTTCATGCAGACAAAGAGTTGTTAAGGGAACCTCGAATAGTCAGGGTTGGTCTCATTCAAAACTCTATAGCTGTTCCAACTACTGCCCACTTTCTGGACCAGAAGAGGGCTATCTTTGAGAGATTAAAGCCAATAATTGATGCTGCAGGTGTTTCAGGAGTAAACATTTTATGCTTGCAGGTTTGCCAGTATGCCATGATCCTCATTTTGATTAGTTTTACCTGGCATAAAAAATTTAAGTAATTCCATATATGTCTCGTTCAGGAAGCATGGACAATGCCATTTGCCTTTTGTACACGGGAGAAGAGGTGGTGTGAATTTGCAGAGCCTGTAGATGGGGAATCAACACAATTTCTCCAGGATCTTGCAAGGAAATATAACATGGTCATCATAAGTCCAATTCTTGAGAGGGATATCAATCATGGGGAAACTCTCTGGAACACTGCTGTCATAATTGGAAATCATGGCAACATAATTGGCAAGCACCGAAAGGTAAATAGATTGGATAAATCTTCTGTTGCATATTATGTGAGTTGGATATGTTTCTGTTCAAGGTTTATTGACCAATGGTAGTGGACAGAACCATATACCAAGAGTTGGGGACTTCAATGAGAGTACCTATTATATGGAAGGAAATACCGGGCATCCAGTGTTTGAGACTGCTTATGGAAAAATTGCGGTAAATATATGTTACGGAAGGCATCATCCTTTGAATTGGTTGGCATTTGGTTTGAATGGCGCAGAGATTGTCTTCAACCCTTCTGCCACTGTTGGTGAACTCAGTGAACCAATGTGGCCCATTGAGGTTATCTTTTTCTCATCTCCTTGTTTTTATGGATCATTGCCTTGCTTTGCTTTGACATGCTCAAATAAAAAAACTCATCATAACTTTGTGATGATCTTTTGCTCACTTTCATTTCATTATCACTGCTGTGCTTCTCTTCTTCTTTCTTTTGGGTCAAATACTGTTATTGACTAAAGAAATCAAACATCTGTGGTATTTTGACCTGCACTAGTACTTTGAACTTCAAAATGTATACTACCTCAGGTCAATCTCATGTAAAAAGAACCTCCTCCTGGTCTTCTTGGTATATTATTCCAAGAAAATGAGACTAGATTTTTCTTGCTCATGCCTTAAGTTCCACTTACAAAGTAAATGAAATGCACGATAGGCAGGCATGAATGGATGAGAAATATCATTATTAGAAGCTAAACTAAAGTTTTCCACAACACTAGGGAAGATGGTTTTTTCCTTCAAGGCTTGGTTTCTTAATTTGGCTTGTACTCAAACTAAAGAAAATGGTTGAATCTACAACATCTAGCTGTTGCCCCTGCTGCTTGATTTTTTTATTTTAGCTATTTTTCAGAAACAATGATCCTAGGCTGTATAAAGATAAAATTCTTGCGTTCAAGTGCTGGATGAGGTATTCTTTGTACTACTTCCAGTTTTTAGTTGACATAAGTTTCATAACATTGGACTGTTATGTTTTGCAGGCTCGTAATGCTGCAATTGCAAATAGTTACTTTGTTGGATCAATCAATCGTGTAGGGACAGAGGTGTTCCCAAATCCATTTACGTCTGGTGATGGCAAGCCACAACATTCAGACTTTGGCCATTTCTATGGGTCAAGTTATTTTTCTGCCCCAGACGCCTCATGCACCCCTTCTCTATCACACCATCGTGATGGGTTGTTGATATCAGACATGGACCTCAACCTCTGTAGACAGTTTAAAGACAAGTGGGGGTTCCGAATGACTGCTCGTTATGAGTTGTATGGCGATTTGCTTGACCGTTATTTGAAGCCATATTTTGAGCCCCAAGTCATTTCCGATCCCATGTTACATAAGAAGACTGCATAAGCGTTTAGTCACATGTTATCGCACCAGAAGCTTGCACAGTGCGAGATGTAGTTCTAATATATCTGTGCCCAGCTAAGAACGTACTGTCTAAAATTTGTTTGTAGATATAATAATATTCATGCAAAAACGTTCTGTAGATAAATCTATAATCTACAGTAAAATGTGCAAGAAATAAAAGTTCTGAAGAATGTGAACCAAGATGTCCCTAAACTTGTACGCAATTTTATAAACCTCATGCATTTTGAGGACCAGTAGCAAGTCTTCTTGCTCTTCTTTTCCCGCTATTGATTTGCTGCAAAGTACGACCAATTTGATACTGTTTTTGAGGCAAATTGCTGCTATCTCCATTCGCCACCGCAAAGACCACCCTGCCTAGCAAAGAATACCACCAAGAAGGAAAATATATATGCAACCCTTGCATGCTAGGATTGTTAGCTCCACACTGTAATCACATAGAAGGAACCCAATTTGCTGTTGTAACCCTAGAAGTGCCTAGGAGAGATAATTTTAAGAAACTATTACCCATATTTATAAAAAACGAGACATATTATAGAGCTGGAAGTCGGCAAGGTGACGATGATGGAGCTAAACTGTAGAGTCAGGGATTTTAGGGTATCCAGTGGAGGGCGAGAGGAGCGAAGTGCAATTGAAGGAGAGAGACCGAGGGCGTCAGAACACGCGACGTCGACACCATTGACGAAATTTCGAGTGAGAAGTTAATTTTTTGTTTTGAACTTTTTTGTCCCCTATAAATTTATTCGCTTAGGTAAAACTATTTACAATTCCGAACTTCTTCCAATTTACTTTTCCACTTATGTTTACACTAGGGCCTCCGTTAATGTACTCAAGGTAAGCAATTGTGTCTATCGATATATATATATATATATATATATATATATATATATATATATATATATATATATATATACACACAGGGCTACGGACGTCCGCACGCACTGTTCACGGTGCGGATGTGGCGTTTCCGGCCGCCGGCGAGGCGGCGCCGGCGTATCCGGCCGGTGGGTTTTGCTCGCCCCACGCCGGCAACCCCGTCTGTGCCGGCCCGAGTTCGATCGCCGGCCGGCAGCCCGGCGGAAATCCAGAAAAAGCAGAAAAATGAACAGTACCCCGTCATTTTTCTGCATTTTCTGGATTTCCGGCCGCTGCCGGCCGGCGACGGACCTCGGGCCGACACAGACGGGGTCGCCGGGCCGGGGCGAGCAAAGCCCACCGGCCGGATACGCCGGCGCCGCCTCGCCGGTGGCCGGATACGCGGCATCCGCACGGTGCGGACGTCCGCACCTGAAAATCACTTTATATATATATATATATATATATATATATATATATATTTTTCCATGAAAGTATTTAAAATCCTCTGCACAATGACTGTACTAGAGTAATTTAACTATCAGACCAAAAAATAAACTATAGTCTTTGAGTTACTAAGTTATCTTTTAGCAGAAATAGTGCAACTGCTGATAACTATGATATAGGTTATATGGTCTTCGTTTTGTGCAGTTACTGTGATAGTTGACTCAACTCCGTGGCCAAGCACAAAGAACTTTGTCGAAGCATACCTAGATATCATCAATTGATCAAAATCTAACCCACAGTTGAAACTAATGATACAAGAACATTAAGCTCACGAACATGAATGATTTCAATTCCTCTTACACTATTAGAAGTCGTCGTAAACAAGTTTTTCAGCTAGGTCAAGGTTTCGTATCGTCAAAACAAGAAACGGGTCTCGAGAACCCTTGAAGCGTCTAGAGCTCTCTCCCTCCCTTTTTCTTCGAGGTAATCTGATTTCCTCCCTTATATATTGTACTCTCCATTAAATGAATTTCGACAGCCCAAATTATACGATAGAGAAGTGTTAACGGCACATATCGTACTAAGTAAATTTTCGTTTTCCTCAAATGATCTCTCGTAATTACAAAACTTCAAAAAATTATATTATATAGCCTGGATGTTCAGTTTTTATTAGCTGAATTTATTGTAGTTGAATATGTAGCTAAGAGCATCTCTAACAGCTTTCTTATAATTTCTGCATTAAAAGGAAGCAATAAATGAAGATTTCTCGAATCTCCATACTTCAACTCCAATAGCTTCTCCATTTTAGAATAATATTCGAATGCTGTATAGGGAATTTCGTTTTCTCTTTTCTCACATCCTCACATGCTCTAACAATAGCTTTTGTTAGCCCGGATGTTCAGCTCTTGGTCTATGCTGTATTTTCCCTTTTGCTCAACGTTGTTGCAGTATTTTACTGTCCTTCATATTAATTCCCAGTGAGCTAACAGAAGTTTTTTCTGTTCCTGGGTAGTCAGGAAAAGGAGTTCAATTCCTAGATCCATATCATTCTTTTTTCTTTTTTTTTTGAACAACATCCATATCATTCTTTATAGAACCAAAAATCAAATGGAAAAGTTTGTCACCTGTTCCTTCCCCACAACATTTCAAAAACGAGATTACAAGAAAATTGTATACATATCTTCTGTAATGAGCAAGAATTTTTGTAGATTACAATTCCTTTTTTCAGTCCAATCAGTATATGCTTTAACTAAAAGCTATCATGTAAAGAACTATCTACTAATTAACTTATTTTTAGAAATAATTTAAAAAAAAAAAAAAAAACCCTTAAAACCCTTGTATTGCAGAAACAGGAAATAAAACCATAATTATTTCCACTGCTCTTGAATTTGTAATTTGACTCCCAAATCGGGGAACTGAAGAACTAGAATAGCTGCAGCTCAAACATTTTTCACAATCCACATCATCATGAGCAATGAATAAGATGGTATACTACCTCTGTGATGTGACCTGTGGCTGGCTGGGGAAACAACGTTAAAATGGAAGAGGTGTGAAATTTGCACCTTCTTGGACTTTGGAAATCATGAAGCAAGGTTGCTGATGCCAAAATAGAGTGTTTTTTGTTGGAAGGCATTGATAGCGTAATCAACCACAAAATGACCGAACTGTGATTTCAAACGAAGACCATATCCAAGCCCTATTCCAGTTCCTGGTTTCCCTAGCCTCAGGGCTGGGTTTCCTGAACCACAAATAAAATTGACAAGACAAATCAAGAAGAGCGACAACATTAAGAGATCAATTCTAATGAAAACGACAGGAGTGACAAATCTGGAAGCTAGTGCAAAATAATCACCCCAGGACTTGGTAGGGTAAGCAAAATAACTAGAGGAAACATTGATCATGTATCAGCTTTGGCAAAGTCAAAGAAATTTCACTTATAGGAGGTAATTTGCAGGTGCAGTTGGATTGTTCAATGTCAGAAACAGAGATGCACAAGATGCACTACTTAAAAATTCCAAAAAAAAAAAAAAAACAAAGTCGATAAAAACTAGCAAACTGATGGCTTATTTCAAAAGTGATAGAAAGATGTAAAGGATGAACTGATGAAAGTTATGGGAATTTTCACATTATTGGGTTTGCCAATGCACCTACTAGCATGCTTATCACATTCCAAAGGAGGCAGATTCTTTAAAATAGTTTGCCAGAGGTTTTACATTCACGGCTGAGGGAGGTCCTAACTCTGCTGACTGATATCAAGTCATATCCTAAAGGCTTTTGTAGCATGAAGCCATATAGGTATTATCAGCCTAAAGGTTCCACAAATACCAGCTGTGATTGTAAGCACTAGATGACAGTAACAAGGGTGAGTGCAAAACAATAGCAGTAAGGAGTAGCCTAACCAATCACAGCAATTCTGCTGACCATATCAAATCATATCCTAAAGGCTATTGTAACAGGAAGCCATATATGCATTATCAGCCTAACAGTTCCACAAAATACCAGCAACGATTGTAAGCACAAGTTGACAGTAACAAGGTCAGTGCAGAAGAATAGCAGTAAGGAGTAGCCTAAGCAATCACAGTAACCCCCAAAAAGCCATTGATATAATGAATAATAAAGAACAGCAGGGAAAAGGGCGCTATATTATTGATTAGTATAAATTATAACTCAAAGTGGTACGTTCTATATGCCTAGGTTTTAGAAGACGATTTTCTGTAATTCTAAAAAAATTAAATAGACAGAGAAGAACACAGAGAATAAGAAGAACAAGGTAAGTAGGAGATAACAAATCAAGACGCCAAGCCTTAAACAACACTTATGACAATTCATCCACATCTAATTTTCTGTACACGAGATAGCCTTACTATAGCCTTCAAAAAGAACTCCCGACGGCTCTTAGAAATGCTAAGACGCTTATCTAAACAAGAACAGTACTATAAGAAGATACATACTGGGAGATTTCTGGAAATTTAAAGACACCAAGTCTTCTAAGTAAAATAGTTTGGCTTTTAATGAAACTTGACATTAACTGTTATGGTTTTCAACTTACTTGCCTATTTGTTTAATATTATTTTTTTATTTAATTTTTAGTTGCACTCCCATGGGAATTCTGTTTTAGACCTAGAAGGCCTAGTCATGTTTGGCCTCGTGGACTTAGTGTTGAGCTCCAAAAAGGACATGTCTTTTCTTACATAGAAGCTATTTAATCAATTATTTCTCTTGCTCAAGAATTTATTGAGCACAACTCACAAACCTAAGAAGCATTTAGGCATATCATGTACCCAAATGAAAGAGTGACTCACCTGGTACATGATGAGCAGATCCCAAATCAGTTCCACAATCCAAGAAAACAGCACCTTCTAGCATCTTGTTCTACATATAAATAAGAAATTTTAGGAAATGGTTGTTTGAGTTCACCACAGATAAATAGAAGGAAAAACTTAAATAGATAGGTGAATCCATTCCTATTACATAAACAGCATAATGAGTTTTAAGAGTATCATAGGTTATTTACTAAACAAACATATTTGAGAAATATGTCAAGAGATTTGAACAGTATGACTGATAACTTCAAATCCATAATATCACAGCAATCTAATGGATGTAAAATTTTCTAGATTAAATTCTGCACTGCTGAAACTTCTTTATTAATTTTAAATTGGAACTGTTATTAGTTTCCAATAATGATCTCTTATGTAAGACTGCTCAACATAGTACGGACTGGCTTCCCAGTGTAATAAAGTAATGTAACAAATGGCATATAATTCTTAGAAATTGAGGAAATGCAGAAAAAAAGACAAAAAAAAAAAAAAAGGTATTACATACAAAAGGTAATGTCAATTCGGTATTTGCAACAAGGCATGTCCTCCCGGATCCTACTGCACCCTCTCCGTACCCTCGCACACTACCAAGACCACCAATTGCAAATGCTTGATAAGGAGCCATATCCCCCACAATGGAACCACCTGTCATTCTGTTAGAGAACGTATCAGTAACACAGACAAAGCCAGTTTCAGTCAACTTAGATCTACAGAAAACATAAACTAAGCTGGATTTTGTATATAACTCACAAAGCTAGAAAACAACAAAGCTTCTGTATAGTTACTTGACTTATTTCTCAATCCCATTATGGTGCAGGGTTAATATTGTATGGGGAAACCTGTTTTCTTTTCCTTCTCAATTAACAGTTCCTAGGTTTGATACCTTGAGAAATAATACAATTTAATTAACACTCGATGATACAGTTTTTGAAGTCTTTTTGGCACTTCATACGCATACAGTTAAAACATCATGTCAATGCTGCAACTACACTTCCTTCGCATTTGCTTCCCCTACTTCCCATTGCAATAGTTTCCGCTTCTCATTTACATTCTATTCCCTTACTCAATATTTGGCACATGTACAATAATCCAATAACACAATACCTAACTTACCTTGTCAAGAGGAATGCTGGCCCAATTTTGACTCCCTTTGATGCAACGAATTTAAACTTGTTAAATATTAGCCACTTTGATAGAACTGGTATCCCCTGTTCTATTTGCAAACTGAACTGCAATAAAGATAAACTCCGCAGTAAGTTTCACATAGTATCACTTACAAGGAAGTATCTAACACCTCATATCAGAGACCGCGATTTGAAGAAGTCATACATGAAAAAACTTGTGATCATTTGCCTTTGCATACCGAGATTCTTGCTTTAGGACTACCATACTATCATGAGGACTTCCACTGCAAAATAATAAATACACTGGGTAAAGAGTCAGATTAACAGGCAGTTGAGCAAATAAAGTACCAAAACCCAAGATCACCTGCATGTGACAGGAAATCCATCAAGATCTCGGCTCATTGAGCGGCCATTATCATTCAGTGGTCGGACATGCTGCATAGGAAGTAAGAAATTTAGGACTAATCACACATGTCACCCTACAAGTATTGTGAATTTTTCCACATTGCACCTAGTTATTTAAACCACATCCTAATTTGATCCTCAAAGTAATAAAAAGTAACCTTTACACCAATGTGAGTGTTCTGGCTGGATCAAGTTTGACCAAAATAACCTCACTGATATGTCCTGATCTTTTTATTTTAGCATCAAAGTTGTCCCAGTCAGTAAAAGACAATCTCAGGCTACATCTCATATAGCACTCCAATTGGTGTAAATGGTCACTGCTTGTAACATTGAGGATGAAAAGAGAACTAGATACCTAATAAGGTAGGTACCTCAAACTTTATGCTAGTTGTGCTACTCCATTTGGAACTTGCAGGCTCATTGATATCCATGCCTACTGATAATCGAGACAAATTTACACCTCCACTACCTGATCGGGAGAAATTGTCCATGGGAATGCCATGGACCCCTATCTCGGGTGAAATAGAATGCTGAGAAGCAAAAAGTTGCAAAATTATGATACTATGCCATGAATAATAACTAATACAAAAACTTTACATCATATCTTCAGTTTGGTTGGTTCAGAAAAGTAGCCATAAGTTCCGATTTCATGTTTATTTATTTCACAAGCACCAAAATCAAATCTTAGTGAAGAAAGATGAAGCAGATCACTAACCTGTACTACAAAAGACTGTTGAGCCAGCCATTCAGGTCTCGGCCTTCTATAAGCCAATAAGACATTGGAATCATACAGGCCCTTATCCAATGATACATCAAGCTTCTCACTTCCACCAAACAAGTTTGGATGTTTGATGCAAAGACTGCAATAGAAAAAACAAATAAAAACCCAGAAAAGTTTGGTTCAAATACAGAAGGGTATTAAGTTTCATACCCTCTTCTGTTCCCAAACTACATTTTCTTATAAACCAAATGTAACCAAAGTAGGGTCAAAATACCCATAAAAGAGTGTTACCTGCCAATGATGAGAGAGAGAGGACTGCCACTGCCATTACTGTAAGTAAGGGAAAGGAATGAATGAAGGAATGAATGAAGCAGTGAAACTTGTCAAAATGAATGAAAGGGAACAAGAACCTCAAAGGAGGAAGCATCAAAGAGGCACATAGCTTGTGAGTGAAATCAACGTTAACATCAATCTTGGCTGTTACCCAACATCAAACAAATAACAAGAATGAGATATTAGAAATCCAGAGGGCAAAACCCAACAATGAAACAGACTGGGTTTGAAGTGGAACATGTCTCACCTTTGCCAGCATGGATGCTCTTCTGAGCTCCCATCCAATTAGCATCAAAATTCAAAGAGGGAATTTGCAAATGGGGAATTGCATGAAGGAATGGGGATGAGAGTGGGACGTGTGAGGGGTTTTGTAAGGAAGAGTGAGGAAGGAAGGAGTGAAGGAGGAGGTATTTCGGTGGCGTCTCCTAATGGGGAAGTGTAGCTTTTTTTATTTTGTTCCTAGCTTCCAATGTTTGTTATCCCTTTTTCTTCTTCGTTGCTTTTTCTGCCACGTGGGCTTCAAGAGGAGTTGATATCGCATAACAGTTTTAAAAAAATAGTAAAAAACGAAATAACTTTGTCTACTAAAACTTTACCTTCGACTGTTGTGTCCTTCAAGTTTATCTTAAAAAAATGCATTGAACAATTGATTGATATTTCGATTTACAATAGTAGTTGTCAAACTTAGACAATAATTATGTTTTGTAGAGGAATAAGGTTAAAGGCTCGAAAATAGTTGGATCAACAACACTGTGTGATGAAGAAGAAATTAACAAAAGCATATTAATCTTGAAAAGAAGCCTTATCTCACCAAACTATACATAACCACAAACTGGTAGCACCTTTCATGCTATATGTTCACAAAAATGGAATTAAATATATACCTAAATGTCCAGCTCTATTTGGTCTAATGGCATAGTCTCCCATTTGTAAGAAGGAAATTGTGAATGCAACTCAAGCCAGAGTCGTTGTAGCTAATGTTTTAAATATCGCTTATCGGCATCGTAACGGTTATGGGGCGAAAAGATATACCGGGAATATATCAAAGATATACCGAAATATACCGGATTAGCTCTTTTTAATAAAATTTATTATATTAATAAACATATAGTCCAAATGATACCAAATAAATTAAAGAAAAAAGAAGAATTGAGTTCTTTTAACAATAAAGAACGCAAACAGTACCAAATAATAAAAACATGTGTCTAAAGAAAGATTTGTTAGACACGAAATTCATCATAGAGTCTGATGGGACCATATTACGTGCACATTTGTACCTGTAAAATAATCTCATACATATATATTACCCTTCTTGTGTCGAGTGTAGTATTGACAAATAGGGATCGTTCTATCCGGGGAAATCAAGGGCATTTAATTCTCACAAAGCATTATAAATAAATATGGGGGAGTTTGGAAATTGTATCTAAACATCTATATGTAACGAAAATTATAAAATAAAAACCTAAAACTATTATTTACATATGATCATCTTCTCCACAAGAACACATAACACAAAAACACTTTAAACATGCATTACTCTAAAATAAGAGATTCATGGCAGCAATATTTCACATAGCACTTAGACAAATTTAATTCCAATTCTAATTAGAGCCCTCAGTGGTTCATCTAATCGTTAAGACTTTTTAATTATCTAGAGCTAACTCAGCGTATAACTCCAAACATAGTATTAATCAGTTTAAAGACACTCAGCGTAGAAATTAAACACGATTAACACATAAGCACAATAAGTCGAATCAGAGACATGCAACAAGTATGACGTCACCTCACCTTGCTATAACATGTAAATTTTCATGGTTATAAACGCCCTAATAAACAACCTAAATCACAGCAACTCAGCGTATGAAGCAATCTAAATTGTTTTGGTATATAAAATCGGCACCTAAGGAGAAGCCACAAAGTCAGCCCTTAAGCACACAATTTGTGATGCACGAACTCATGAAAATTAATCAAATAACATCAAGAACATATATTAAAACCTACTGCCCTAAACCTATTAATTACGAAATCAACATGCAAAATTATATACAATATATCATAAGAATCCTAAATCAAATTCAGCAATCACATATAAACCATGAATCAAATTCGAAAGCAATATATATGAATCCTTAATAAAATTCAGAAATCCTTAATAAAGTATACAAACCAAGAGTTATAATCCAACAAATCATACAACATGATATTGTAATTCATACAGAAAATTAAAGAAGTCAGGAGTTAGACGAATCACACTTTAGAAGAACCTTGAAGATGCTTTAGCAGAGGATGAATTCGAAGATGAAAGGACTTGCGATTTTGAAAGGTGGTGATGGTTCGGCAACTATAGTTTCTGTATAAGATTTGTGGAGGCACTTTGGTAGAGTTTTGGCTAGTATTTTGTGAGAGAAAAAGATGATAATTCAAGGGCTGCCGTGCCCTTTATATAGGAGAGGAGAGATGCTAGGGTTTCGGCAAAAGGGATTAGGGTTAGGGTTCGGCAACACAAGTTTGTGCCGAATTCTAATTCTTTAACTTGCAAAACAAGTCTCTTCTTTTCTTCCTTTCATGCCGAAATCTTCTAGATAAATACTGAAAATATCTTCCTTTTTCTTTTTTGAAATTCAGCACAAAACCTAAATGAACTTGTATGGAATCAAGTCTAGATTCATTTAGGTTTTCTTCTTTTAATTCGGCAAGGACTTCTCTTTTAATTCGGAATCAGTTTCCTTCTTTGATCCGAATTCTTCTTTGAATTGTGGATGGAATTCAGTCCACATTCGTCTTGTAATTCTTCATGTAATTCGGCAAAACCTTCTTATGCCGAATTCTTCTTGATATTTCTTGCCGTGCACTTCTCTAGTCTTCTATGGCAAGACTTCTCCCTTCTTGCACATGTTCGGCACAACCTTTGTTTCTTGATTAACAAGCTTCTTTCTCATGTGCAAGGCATGCTTTTCATTTAATCCAATTTCTCTTCTTTTAATTCTCTGAAAATAATAAAGAAAATAAATATATGTTAGGGAAATAATAGTATACATGCCGAAATTAATTAGAGTAAGAGTTTGATTCCATTTAGGTTTTCTGATTCAACAAGGAGTTCTACTTTCATTGAAACTCTTAAAACCTTCGACGTTTTGAGAAACGTCGAGCCATTGTAGACTTCTGAACTGATTAGGATTCCTGATGTGACAAGGAGTCCTACTTTGAATCAAACTCTTCATAAAATTATCATATTTCGACATTTAAGCTCTTTTCAGATATCAAATCTACCAAGGACTCCGACTCGATTAAACGACTCTATAAAACAATAATAAGGGTTAAACAATTGCATAAATGAGGGTAAAACACTTTAAGAACGTCGCATATTATGCTCCTATCAGAGTCTCTCGTCACCGGACTCAATAACACACAATGGTTTTCTTCTTACTTCTTAGTGATATTTGTTTTTTTGTCCCGAGAATTCTCATTTAAAAAAATTTAAAAAATTATTAATTAAAAACTGGAAAAAAAAAATTAATATAAAAGTTTGATATATGTTGAGTAAACCCGAGTTTGACCCGGTATATCGAAGTTTGATTGATATTATATCGTTATATCGAACATCGTATCGTTTTCTGCATATCGTTTAGAACACTGGTTGTAGCATTTTCAGTTATTTATTTGATAAAAAAAAATCTATACCTAAATTGTAGTGAGCTCATAAAATCTTACATGTATAACAAATTATTTTAAAAACTAATAGAAGAATAAGTTAAGAAACAATAACAATAAATCTAATAATGTTGTAGGAGAAAAGGAATAGATGCCACTACCAGATCGGAGAGAATAGCCGACGAAAAAAATTTCGTCTACTATGCCAAATTTTCGTCGGCTATTCCTTCTGCCGACGAAATTTTGGTCGGCTATAATTCGTCGGAAAAACGGCGTCGGTAATACCAATGGCCGACGAAAATAACAAAATCGTCGGCTATTCTCGAGTATGGCCGACGATATTACCGACGAAAATTAATTTTGTGGACCAAACCTTGGCAAAATATCCGACGAAATTCGTCGGCTATTCTCGAGTATGGCCGACGATATCGTAAACTATAGCCGACGAAATTCGTCGGCTATTTGTTTTGAAATATAGCCGACGATTTCATCTATTTCGTCAGTTATTTCGTCAGAATATATTAATATTTTAATAGGCATTAATTAGTTATAGCCGACGAAATAATGTCATTTTCGTCGGTTATAAAAGTTATAGCCGATGAATTTTGGTAAATTTCGTCGGCTATATCACTTATAGCCGACGAAATAATGCCAATATTGTCGGCTATTCTTACATTTTGGGGAAAAAAAATTAAATTAATTTCTAAATTACCATTCCAAGCAACCTGCAAATCACAAAGACAATCCATGCATTTACACCAACAAGAAACACGTCTAAATGACTTATTATTTAATTTGTTCCAATATACATAAAATATAACCCTAATCATCACCTAAAGCACAAAAGTCCACCACGTCATCCCCAGCATCCTGCTCTCCATCATGCTCGTCATCCTCGGGAGGTTGAGGCATTGGAGGTTCAACTAACGGCTGAAACGGGGGCGGGGGTTCAAGGGCTTGTTGTTGTGCCGCGAACATATCATACCACCAGTTTTGTTGGCCGGCGTAGTTGTGTTGTCAAATTCTCTCGCATTCAGCATGCCAACTGGCCATATCCAAATGATACTGCTGTATTCTGCGGCGTTGCTCCTGTGATCTCTGGGCCTCGACTGCCAATCTTGCGCCAATCTCTGCACTTCCCCCCTCATCTGTTGGCTCTCCCCGCCTCCCTTCTTTTGACCTCCCTTAGTGGTCTTCAGGAGCCCTATTCCAGAACTTCTCAAACCCCGGCAGTAGTATTGGTTTGACCGGTGTGGGAAGGCTGCGTCGAACATCCTCGCTGTCGTTTGGACATTCGATCGGTCGACCTGGCGCAGGGCTTCTTGCAGATCTGCCTCTGAAATGTTCGATTGTGTCTCCCGAACTACTTGCTGGAACACCTCTTCTTCGGCCCGGTTCACCCTCTCCTAATTGAACGGGAAAAAAAAATTAATATTCTAACAAATATATAATTAAGTAAAATTAATAATTAAAATTTTTAAATCGTAATCAACGACTTACGAGCTGTTCTGTCGCTTGTGGATAAGCGATCTTAAACGTCTCCACGTACGGGTTGCTATCAGGATGATCTCTAAGCGCCTTCTCCTGATATTGTGCAAATGGCCTAGAACCACCATGATGGGGGGTTGTGTTACGGCGGCGGTTCACAGAGTTTATCCGAGACCGTTGCTTCAAACAAATAATAAAATATTAGAAAAATGCATCAAAAAATATTAGTGTAATAATTATAAAATAATTAAACTAATAATTAAAATTTTAACAAAATAAACATTTATAGTTAAGTTTAGTATTTACCTGCATAAGTGGGTTGTTGAAGTTTACTGTCTTCAACCAACGCCACTCGTACTCCCTGAACATGAACTCTCTTGGAGTACCCATACGACCACGGTTGTCGTATTCGTTAAAGTGGGTACGGAGCTCGTTCTTCTACTCTTTGAACCTACAGAAAAAACAAAAGTGCATTAGAAATATTATTAATATCATAAAATATTTTAAATTATAAGATGAGGAATTCCCAACGTACCTCGAGTTTTGCATCGCGTCCGCCCAATCCTGCTTGTGTTCGGCAATCTCGAAGTATGTCTGAAAGATAATATTTTATTAGTTTTACAATTATAACAATACCGAAATTATTAAATATTACGATAAATAAATTAAATTTTTTAAATTACTCACCGACGCGGCGTTGTTCACCTCCCTCTTGATCTCTTCGGGCACATCAGCCCACCGTGTACACAACATACGGACTCTGTCCCTAATCAGTGCCCCCACGCAACCCGTGTAGTCGCGGCGTTTTTTCTCCTGAACCTCCTGATTAGGAGATTCGTTGATCTGGATCCTCCCCCGGAGCGCAACAGTTCTCCTGAGCGTGTCAAAACATATGACACCTCTCGTATTCCTCGTTGAACTGCTAGCGGCTGTCCCTATCACATAAACAACGATTGGTTAATAAAATTAAATATTAGTGCGTTAATTTTAATAAAACATTTAATTAATAAAATCAAATGTTACCTGAACTCGATGACCCGTCTGTCGACTTTCCTTTTCTCCTCGCCGAAATCAGGAGGTCAGGGTTCTCAAATGGCTGCTGATGGTATGCCTCTGCAACACTCACGTACTGAGGCATATCATGCCATATGGGCACACCACGAAAGTCGACCTCGGGTATCGCAGGAATGTTGTACGGGAGGTAGAGCTCATTTGGGAGAGTAGGCCCCTCAGTCGAGCCAGCAGCAAACGTCGTCGGACTCGTCATCGGCTCCCGATGAACCTCAGGCATACGGACCTGAGGAACGTCTGCAGCTATCTCGTCCTGAAATAGCTGCCTAATGAACCTCGGAGCATCTGGCCTGACAGGGGGACGTGAACTGCTCGACGGCCGCTCCGCCTGGAGAAGGGTCTGGTGCCGAGAACTCACACTCCTCCGCGGCTGGGATGAATCCACACTCCTCCGCGGCTGGGTGGTGGTCCTCTCAGGCTGGCTAAGGGTCCTGTCGGACTCTGCGGAACCGGCGGAACTTCCAGAACCCCTAGATCTGGAACGCCGGCCTCTGAATAACTATCTCAATGCATCGGCCATCTGCAGCTTGAGGCATTAATACATTAATTAATATTAAATTATATTACATTAAATATTAAATTCTAATTAATATAATAACCAATAATACTAACATATTTCAAAACATACTAACAAATTAATATTTAAATTTTAACTAATTTTAAATAATACTAACCATTAACCTAAATATAACTATTTATATACAAATATAACTATATTTCATTATTAACATATATATAAATACAAATAACCATTTATATATTAACAAAAATATATAAATGGTTATAATTAGACTACCAATTTATATATATAATTAATTTAACAATTTATATAATTAAAATTAAATATATAACAATTTATATACCTAAATTATAACAAATATATAACAATTAAATTTATTAACAAATATATAAAAAATATATAACAATTTATATAATTAAAATTAAATATATAACAAATATATAACAATTTGTTAAAATTAAATTTATTAACAAATATATAACAATTTATAAAATTAAACTAAATTGAAAAAAAAAAAAATTTAACCGGATCGGAGGAGGAGGCCGGAGGAGGAGGGGAAGGAGGTCGGACGAGGAGGGGAAGGCGGAGGGGAAGGAGGAGGAGGAGGAGGCCGGCTTGGAGGAGGATTTGAGGAAGGAGGAGGATCGGAGGAGGAGGAGACCGGAATTGGAGGAGTGTGGCGCCGCCGATTTGAGGAGGAGGAGAGGAAAAAGTCGGCTAGGGTTCGAGAGTTTCTGATTTATAGCAGAAAGAATAGCCGACGATTAAAAAAGATTTTGTCGGCTATTCTTCAAAATAGCCGACGAAATCTTTAAAATCGTCGGCTATTCTTTGAATGTCGTCGGCTATGCTTTAAACATCGTCGGCTATACTTTAGGAGATCAGCAGCCGTCTGATCTCCGCCATCCAACTGCGGACAATAAAAAGGCGCGGATCGCAAGAGTTTAGCCGACAAATTCAAATATTTAGTCGGCTATGCTTTGGAAAATCAGCAGCCGTTGGATCTGAGCCATCCAACGGCGGACAATAAGCGGATCGCAAGAGTTTAGCCGACGACATATAATTTTCGTCGGCTAAACTGTTGGTCAAACCACTAAGTCAAACTTCTAAACGCTTTAAAACGGAAATTAGTCTAGTTAGACGACGGTTTCTGGCCTGACCTTCAACAGATAATAGTTTCAAATGGATGAGACACAACTAATTGTTTAAAAATTTTCCTCAAAATATTTACCGAACGTTAGGCTACCCATAGGAAAACGGAAGTAAAAAACAGTTAACCGCAACATTCGGCACAAAGATTTTGTCGGAATCTTGTCATTTTTCAACCGTAGACGTATTTCATTATTTCGGTCATATCTTATTTGACGACATATTTGCATTTGAAGAGTGTACGTATAGTAACTATTTGAAACTATACATTCACTTAAACACTTAGTAAACAAGTTAAGAAATATGAGTGCATATGTTCTGATTTTGAATCTAAAAGTTTATAAAATCTATTCCAACCGTCAGATATCACCGTTAAGATTAAATACATGTATGAAAAAAAAATCCAACTACATCTGACAACGTTAAAGGCTCGATCGGAACGGTCAACCGGGTGAGTCAACCCTTTAAACGCTTAGAAATGGTAATTGGCCTGTCTAAATGACGTTTTTTGGCCTGACCTTCAACAGATAATAGTTTCAAATCGATGAGACGCAACTAATCGTATAAAAATTTTCCTCAAAATATTTACCGAACGTCAGGCTACCCATAGGAAAACGGAAGTAAAAAACAGTTAACCGCAACATTCGACACACAGATTTTGTCGGAATCTTGGCATTTTTCAACCGTAGACGTATTTCATTATTTCGGTCATATCTTATTTGACGACATATTTGCATTTGAAGAGTATACGTATAGTAACTATTTGAAACTATACATTCACTTAAACACTTGGTAAACAAGTTAAGGAACATTAATGCATATGTTCTGATTTTGAATCTAAAAGTTTATAAAATCTATTCCAACCGTCAGATATCACCGTTAAGATTAAATACATGTATGAAAAAAAATCCAACTACATCTGACAACGTTAAAGGCTCAATCGGGACGGTCAACCGGGTGAGTCAACCCTTTAAACGCTTAGAAATGGTAATTGGCCTGTCTAAATGACGTTTTTTGGCCTGACCTTCAACAGATAATAGTTTCAAATCGATGAGACGCAACTAATCGTATAAAATACCCACAGATTTTTCACTCTTTCTCCCGTTTTTTTTTCGTTTTTTTTTAAATAAGCAGCTGCTGTCTAGATATGAAAATATATAGACTTATAGCCGACGAAAATGCCAATTTCGTCGGCCAAACTTTCAAAAGTTTTCGTCGGCTAAAGTTTCAGAGAAAGGCCGACGAAAATTCAAATCGTCGACTAAAATATGAATATAGCCGACGATTTTTTTTTTTTTACCAATGAAAAAAAAAATCGTCGGCCATTCTTGGGAATAGCCGACGAAAATTTTATGTCGTCGGCCGTTTTTTTTATTTCGTCGGGAAAAGCCTTTTTTCTGGTAGTGCACGTATTTGGGTCGTCATATTTGCTAGCTAGTCTTAGCGTGGGACGTTGGTTTAGTAGCCTGAGAGGTTCCGACCTTTAGCCTAAGGGGCTTAGGTCGTCATATTTGTCCACGCTGGATCAAAAGCCCTGGGAGGTTCCGACCCGAGCCTGAGAGTGAGAGGCTCCTGTTTATGGTGTAACCACTTCCCCATTGTTTCGTTTGTTGGGCCAATGAGATTGACTTTGTCTTTATTTTGGTTTTCGGGAATATTTTCTCTTATAAGACTTTCATTTATTTAATAAATTCCCGAACCAGTGGAGCTGGATTTTAATATGAAAATATTTGGAAATGTACCGATGGAATTGGCCCAGCTATTCATCTTTTGGTTTTCGAAAATTTATATCTTAAAAAAATATTATTTGTTATTTGAGATATCAGCGAAGCTAATTAATTATTATGATTTTTCTGAAACGTGGGAAGTTTTATGAAAATGCATGCATCGTGGTTTTTAATTATAAAATATTGAGAAAGTAATATGATACTTTTTATATCAGGTATTATTCGATTTTATTTTTATCCACTCACTCTAACGTTGTTTTTAAATTACTTTCCCCTGGGCCATTCAGTTTAAATCGCCCAGTGTGCAGAGTAGTGGTCAGAGGTCAAGAGTACTCGGAGTCGAGGCGTAGCTGTCATCGTTGTTGCTTCCGCTAGGTGGGATCTGTGATCCCTTATTATTATATTTTTCTTGTTCTACTTCCATTTGTATTTCCAGTTCATTGTATTAGAATACTCTGATTACCTGTGAGCCAGTTGAGTTAGTTTTGTGTTTATTTGTGGTGGTTGTTGTGATTTGGGGAGCAGATGACCCCAGGTGTTGAGGATGGAACTGGATTTAGAAGTGTTTTTGGTTGTTGCAGGTTTTAGGGTTGTCCATCTTAAGATTGACTTATTGATTTATTGATAGAGTTAGTCTTAAGATGGTCCCCGCATGACCTTATCCGGATTTCAGGGTGAAATCCGGGATGGGTCCTGATAGTGAGTCATTGTTATTAGTAGTGTTGTTTATGGAAAGATTCTTGTCCGTTGTTATTTAAGAGGACATTCTCCCAAATATAATTGGTTATTTGGCACACGTCTCCTCCACTGTAATCTATAATTTTGTCAATCAAAATTTTAGGGTTGAAAAAAAATGTACTGAAATTTTAAAAGTAGTGAAATTGACACTCTAAAACGTAAGTATATAATATGAATTGCAAACTCAAGAGTGTTCATTTGTTTTTTTTTTTTTGAATGGATGAGTGTTTCCGTCGGTACCCATTGATCTCTCATTTGTAAATTTGGGTGATATGCCTCCAAGTCCACCATTATTTGCTATCAGACATGAGCAAAGAAAGTTGAAGCAAGCTGCACTCATGCTCGTAGTCGCTGCACTACTTCAACTCGGCAGTCTGGTTCACATGGTTTACCTACTTCTTCCAATGTATGTAAGGTATTAGTTCCAGTTCATATAGGGTGGTACTCTGTTCTCTGCTGAATAGTTGTTTCTTTGGTGGCCACATACGAGTTTCAAAAGTGGTGACAACCCTTTGATTATGATAAGGCGGTGGTAGTCGAAGGTTAATTGAGTTGATATTTGGTGGTTCGTGGCATGGATTAAAGGTCTACAACACGTACAGTGATTAAGAGGCTATCTGGTTTGTATTACAATGCTACTACTTTTTCTCAACAAGAAGTTATAATTGTAATTCAGTAGCAAACACTTTTTTGCAGTTGTTGATAGTTGTGGATGACTTTGGTTCATAAGGTGATACTTTTTCCTCGGTTTGGAGTTTCCCACTGGGTTTTATCTGAGCAAAGTTTTGACGAGGCCACGACCGTTTGTTTCAATTCAACCAAACAAATTTAATTAATATTAGGAGGAGTAGTGAAGACATTTTTCTGCTTCTTCTATTCCACTATTTTGTTATAAGTATTTATTTTGAGAAAGATGCATGTAACGTAGTTAATTAATAGTGATTCGATCGCTTTTATTTTAGTATTTCATTTTAGATGGTGGATGGTCACTTTTCAATACATATTCATGTAGTTTGTATTAATTTGCTTATACCGTAAATATAATAATTTTTTTATAAATAAAAAAGAGAGAGAAAGAAAGAGAGGAAGAGTGTTCATTTTTATTAAAAAAAAAAAACTATTTGTTTCCTGGGCTTATTAAATGGAATTTTCTTTCTGAAAAAAAAAAAAAAAAGCAAGTGTTATATAGGGCAAAGGAGCATCCAAACCCTCCCAACGTGTTCAATTTGTACACCAAAAGCCAGCGTCGTCTTGTAGCCGCTTCAAAACCACAGAGAGGGCGAGGCTGATAGCACAGAAGAGAAAATGCCGCCGAAGAACGAGAAGACGAAGCTGGGGAGAGCCCTGGTGCGGCAGCACAACCAGCTGATTCAGCAAACCAAAGAGAAAGGCGTCATGTACCGAAAGATGCACAAGAAGGTTCTAGAGTCCGTCACCGAGGTCAGCGACATCGACGCCGTCATCGAAAAGGCCGACGAGGCCGACCGCCTCTTCTCCCTCAACAACCCTAACCCCAATCTCCTCATCAACCTGTGAGTAGTTTCTCTCTATTCTCTCATTTTCATTCAAATTGAATTCGTCACTGAAAAATTAGGTTTTGTTTGAAGTGACGGGAGTGAGATTACGCCGGAGCAGCGGAGGGAGCAGCAGAGGAAGGAGGAGGCCTTGCACGCCGGTAGTCTCCAGGTGCCACGTAGGCCGCCGTGGACGCTGGAAATGTCGGTGGAGGAGCTAGATGATAATGAGAGGCAGGCCTTCTTGGTGTGGCGGAGGAGCCTCGCCAGGCTGGAGGAGAATGACAAGCTTGTTCTTACTCCCTTTGAGAAGAACTTGGATATCTGGAGGCAGCTGTGGCGTGTCGTGGAGCGTAGCGATTTGGTAATATTGGATAAGCCTTTGTTCTTTTGTTTCTGTTGAATTTGTTTATAATCTTTAACTGGTTGTTAGGATGACATTTTGTGTTCTTGTGTATTTCAGCTTGTGATGGTTGTCGATGCTCGAGATCCTCTGTTCTACCGCTGCCCTGATCTTGAGGTAATGCAGTTGATCCTTTTTAGGACTTCCAAATGCTATTAGATTTTGGTGCTTCTTAATGTTGATGATGTAGTGTTATTGTAAGGACACTATGGTTTGGGTAAATTTTGCTACTAACTGATATATGCACTTTGTTATGGATTGATATATACACCTGAAGATTAACTGAAACTAGTAAAGTGGTACATTTGCTCATGAATAATGAATCCTAGTTCAAAGCATTGTCTTGTAAGCAGTAGAGGAATGCAAGCATCTGAATAAAATAACAGTTAGAGGTTCATTATAGTGATTTCTTAATGCAGGTATGAATATTGGTTATGTGGTTTGTACTGTCTTGGAAAGTTCTTATGCAGTTTCTTTGTATTGTTCCTTGGTTCATTGTATCTCTTTGACAGATTATTTATATTCATTAAATGTGAAGGAGGCGAACTAGATTGTTTCCACAAACTTTTCTCTTTTAAGATTTTTTTTAAATGTTCAGCTCACCCCGTTTTCGTATCCTGTTGGTCCCTACTCTTTATTGTCTGTAGAGAAAATAACATTATGAAGTTGGTTTCCTGGTGTTCAAAATGCAAAATATGTTGGATGTTATTTCTTTTGATATTGATGGCACAGTTCTCTCCATGAGTTCTCTAGTGATTAATAGTTTATAGTCATGGGAAATTTGAAGATATTTTTAAATGAAGAAATGATCAAAATGAATAGATGTGTTATGACTCTTCAGAAACCATGGATAAGAACATACATGATGTTAGTTTTTCTTTGATACAGGTATATGCACGAGAGGTTGACAAGCACAAAAGGACAATGCTTCTTGTTAATAAAGCAGATCTGTTACCTGTATCTGTAAGGTTGGTACTTTCATATACCATGAAGTTGTGATTGCCAGATGTCATGTTGTATTCTTATTGCACTTTCTTTTATTACAATAAAAAGTTCTATTTCTCATCAAGAACTTTACTCATGAGCAGCCAATTTATATGCCAATTATTTACCCTCCTAAATTCTTGTACTTTTTTTTTTTCGTTCAGAGAGAAGTGGGTGAAATATTTCCATTCCCAAGAGATTCTTTTTGTCTTTTGGTCGGCTAAAGCTGCTTCAGCAGCCATGGAAGGGAAACAACTCAGTTCTCCTTGGAGTACAGAAAATTGCCAGCAGAATTCCGAGGACCCTGATACAAAAGTATATGGAAGAGATGAGCTTTTGGCTCGTTTACAGTCTGAGGCAGAAGAGATAGTCAAACTTAGAAGGAACTCGGGATCCAGTGGCACAGGTTCATCCAACATCCGTACGCAAATCGGAAGTGTGTCACCTTCAACTAGTGTTGTTGTGGGTTTTGTTGGTTATCCAAATGTTGGGAAAAGCTCGACGATAAATGCATTGGTAGGCCAGAAGAAGACAGGTGTTACCTCCACTCCAGGGAAGACAAAGCATTTCCAAACATTGATTATATCTGATGAGTTGACGCTTTGTGACTGCCCTGGATTAGTGTTTCCATCATTTTCGAGCTCAAGACATGAGATGATTGCTTGTGGTGTATTGCCAATTGATCGAATGACTGAAAAGAGGGAGGCTGTGCAGGTAGTGGCTGATCGAGTTCCAAGACATGTTATTGAAAAAGTGTACAATATTGATCTACCAAAACCCAAATCCTATGAATTGCAGTCGCGGCCACCTCTGGCAGCCGAGCTTATGAGAGCATACTGCGCCTCTCGTGGGTATGTTGCCTCAAGTGGGCTGCCTGATGAAACTAGAGCTGCCCGTCAATTGTTAAGGGACTACATTGATGGGAAGCTGCCCCATTATGAAATGCCCCCTGGAATGGCAGATGAAAAAGATAATGTGGGACATCTCTTGTCCGAACAGCATGAATCAGATTCATCTGATATGGAAACCCTTTCAGATTCGGATGGTGAGGATGGTGAAAATGCGCCAGAGATTGATCATGTCCTAGAAGACCTCAATTCATTTGACATAGCCAATGGGCTTGCTAGCAACAAGAAAGCAATTGTCAAGAAGCCCAGTGCAGCTCATAAACAACACAGGAAGCCTCAGAGGAAAAAGGATCGCACATGGAGGGTAGGGAATGATGGGGGTGACGGAATGCCGGTGGCAAGAGTCTATCAGAAACCAGTGAACACGGGTCCTGTTAAGGTCGGATAGTTGAGTGATATATCCTTTTCCATTTGCTCACCTTGAGTTCTGCAGAATCAGTGTTGCTTTGGTATGTTTGGGGGCTATAGTCTTTACATCTTTCTTTACCAGCTAAACCACAAGAACGAAATACTGAAAAAGGAAAGGAAAGGAAAGTGAAATATGTTTATTTTGTTCAAGCATTGTTTATCTGAAGATATTCAGGTTCAGCAAACGCATGGATTTTCTTGCTTATTGTTTTCTACAAGTTTGCATGATCAATGTAATGGATTTAGATGATATACCGTTAGTTGGCAAGTCCTTACTTTCCGCAACCATCGGAACGGGTGGCAATGCCACTCGAGTACTGAATCATGTTTGTACTTAACAGAAGGTCCGATGAAGTTTTTAAAACAACATTTTATCCTGACAATCCATATTTGTACAAAATGTAGCCTTGTGGTTTTTCTGCTTATGAAATTTGTGTCCTTGTTTTTATTGTAATTGTTATATGGGATCGAGTTGGTATCTGATGATGCATATTGTAGGATTGATACGAATATTGTAAGATTGATGATGCATCAGTCGCACAAAAGTCTTAAAAACTAAGTATAATTCGTGTCTGTCATTTCTCACTTAAAGTGTTTCTTTTCTCTTTCCAGAAATAATAGGGTTTATGCCACGTTTCACAAAAAAAGAAGAATTGAAAATTATTGAGATTAGCTCAGATGAAGAATTTGGATGATTATGCAGTGTCTAGGATTTATGCTGATTGATATTGTTTCTGCACAAACCCGTAGGCCTGCTAGAGACAGATGAATCCAAGGGTGATCTCCTGTAAACCTGCTCACTAAAGGGAATACCGGGCGGGCCGGTCTTCTCCTCTCCGATGCCAAAGTTAGTACAGTTGGGATGAATAGATAACTTAAGCACGTATGATAAGCGGTTAGAAAGATCAATTACCTATTAATGAGGGTAGTTGAGGCCCTTATATAGGTGGTCAGGCGTGAGGTCTGGCCTCACTCTTCGATTTGGGACTGGTTTCCTTCTGTTCGCACATCAAAGGGCAGCTCTGGTGACCTCTTTGGCAGGCTGGCGCCCCTGGTCCCCGGGCCCCTGGTCGCAAGGTCGACTGCTGGACCCCAGTTCTGGGTGCTGGTGATCCGGTCCCGGGCCCTGGGCCGGCCCCGGGTACACTGGTTGCGGGTCTGTGGGCCTATTGTAGCCCCTCTGTGGCTACTGTCAACAGATATAGTGAAGAAAACTACATGGATATGAAGGAAAAAGAAATTAATTTAAGAGCTAGTAGAATTTCACATATATATGAGCAAAATGAGGGATCCCTCATTGGAAGAGGACTGTATATATATTTATGCTAAAAATAGGTTAAATGATTGATCCCTCATATTAACATCTCCACCATTCAACTTTCATGTTTATATGAGTAGATCAAATCTGAATTTTCATTTAATTTGATAATTATTAGAGTATTTAAAATTGAAATTTACAAATAAAAACATGAACGGTTCAGCTTTGACAGATTTCATACGTCCATTGATTTCATCTAGTTAGATGACTTTACGATCACCATTTTGGCTAAAAATTTAAAGAATTAATTTCAGTTTACCTACTTGAACTTTGGCTCAATCATCATTTCAGTCCCTATACTTTTGATTTCATCAGCTACGCCCCTGTATTTCCCTAAATTAATCAACTGATAGCAATTTTGTAATTTCGTCCAAACAATCTATCAATACCAAAGGCTTTTTTGTACTATTTCCTTACATTAATGCACCGTTACCATATTATGATTATAAACAAGGCTAAACAAATCATATAATCAAGTTGAACAATAGAAAACAAATAAAAACAAATCATATACAGTAAAATAAAAAGAAATCACCATATATGATTTGTTTTTGTTTGTTTTCTATTGTTCAACTTGATTATATGATTTGTTTAGCCTTGTTTATAATCGTAATATGGTAACGGTGCATCAATGTAGGGAAAGTGTACCAAAAAGCCTTTGGTATTGATAGATCGTTTGGACGGAATTTACAAAATTGGTATCAGTTGATTAATTTAGGAAGTACATGAGTGTAGCTGATGAAATCAAAAGTACAGGGACTGAGGTGATGATTCAACCAAAGTTCAAGTAGGTAAACTGAAATTAACTCAAATTTAAAAGAATGATCTATACATACAAACTTAGTAATTAAACGGTGGAGAGGTGAAAATGTGTGCTCCTCGCACCATGGTCAAGTGTTCTCCTCGCACCGCAGACCCATATAAGGGTGTGTTACAACTTACAAGACAACTGCAAAACAACTGGAAAAAGTAAGAATACTATAGAAACCAGTGCCGGTAAAATGTTTGCAAGTACAGTAGCGTCTGTTGTGAGTTATTAATTTTTCAATTTTTTTGGATGAGGTATAAATGGTGAAAACCCTCAAGGGTTTAAGGAACAAGAACAGAGAGAGAGAGAGCAGCAGTGCTGAGTGGGTGATTCTTACTTAAAAGCAACAAGACGCCTTTGTTTCTCAGACGAAAATTACTCATCTCAGAGGTTGTCGCTTTGCAGACTTATACTTCACTTGTTTGGGCTATTGATCAGTAATAATTGCAGACTTGTTCTTTGGGTTTGTGTTTTTCTTGTTTTCATTGTATGTTGTTTCGTTTTTCAAGGTTTTGGTTTTTTACTTTTCCTTGGAATTTCATTTATTGGGGTGTTTCTTCGTGCGATTTAGGATGTAGTGAATTGGAGAATGAATGTTGATAGAGAAACTTGTTGTAAGGGATGCTATAGTTTTGGGCTAAAAGAAAACACTTACAGTTGAGCGGCAGATTTTGAAAGGGTGAGCTGCTCTTTTCCATTGACGTGCTCCCTTCTTCCGATTTTTATCACTCCTCCTTCTCCTTCTAATCCTTTTTCTTGTACCCAAAGGCTGCACGAAAGCAATGGGTTTCAAGTGAACACTGTGAGTCAGTTCCGTGGCCTAAGAATCCCGTGAATTTCTGTATTGATCTAGACAAAGCTTGGTTTCTGTAAGTTGAACTTTCCTCAACTTCCAGAACGAATCGTCCTTGTTTAAACTACTTGTGAATTGATTGAATTATGAACTGTATCTTAAACCCCTTTGCTATGGTGTAGGGTGGGTGCTTGTGTTTTATGTGTTTCTCAACTTCTCTTGGTTTGCTTGGATGTTGTTATCTAAAGATTGAGGTAGGGAAAGTAAATATTTCTATATTGCTTTGATTCTAATTTGGTTTATAATTGGTGCATCTCTGTTGGAATGATTCTTATGCTACTTTCCTGAATTGCAATTTGACAAACATAGTTCGTTTGTCATTGAAATTCTGTTGAGTTTTCATTGATATGTATCCCTTTATATCGTTGGTGCCTTCTAATGGTGATGATATGAATATGTAGATAACTACATATTCATGGCAGCAAGTACCTTTATTTTAGATGTATTGCCCTTGATATAAACCAACCTTTGAATATCATCGTTGTAGTCTTTGGAGAAGTCCACAGTTGATAACTCCCCTTCCCATCATGTTAATCCAACCATGACTCTTTAAATCGTGTTTTACTATCAAAAGCTTATATGCCTAAGTTGTTTTAAATTACTAATTTTAGTTGAGCTTTATTCCCTGTCGAAGTGGACATTCCAAACTATCTCTAAACAAGTTTTGTTTTTAAACACTTGGCTTTACTGAAAGAACTTTATATATGAGATTCTGCAGAAATTGACTTCTTCTGCACAGCCACTTTGGAGCATCACCTATCATATTGATGTCCAAATTTCCTGAAATTTTGATATGTTGATCCTCTACTTGTTAACTATTGATCTGGGAGTTTTCAGCTGATTTCGTTGAAAAATAAACGCTCAGTGATTTTTCAAAGATTGGTCTGCATTTGGATATGTTCCCAGAATTTTCAGTGACCTCCTTGATTTCTGATCCGTTTTGAATGCTCAATTGTTAATTTTTGTTCTTTTTATGTGTGAAACTATCTTCCTAATGGCCATTTTAGAATTGATTTTATGTCATTTGGACTTGAAAAGAATTTTTGGTGAATTTTCTAAACTTACCTTGCTGCTACTATATTCTTCTGAAACCTGAGATTTCCAGTCAGTTTGTGTCCAACTTTTGCCTCACTTCTTGAACTTCAAATTGCCTGAGATTTTAGTATGTTTCTCTTTAACGTGTTTACTATGTATCTGGAAAGTTTCTAATCCATCCATTGACTAACGAAAGCTTAGTGAATTTCTGGAGCCAATCTAATCTTCAAGTACTTTACTTTTAATTCTTGTGTTATTTTAGTACTGTTTTTCCCTAAAAAATGCCCAGATTCAGCTATATATCTACTGATTTATTTGGTACAGAACAGAGTTGTGGCATGTACTAGTATGAATATTACTTGTTGAATTTTAAAAGTTTCGGACAAAGCTAAAGAGGGTTTATGGTCTTACCTCTACCTTCGCTGGATTTATGACGAGTACTGTTTAATCATGTTATTCCTGGTTTATCGACAAAATTGAGTTCCAGTTTACTCTTATTTTGTATCATGTCCAGGCTTGCTTATTAAAAGTTGATGTTTGACTTATGTTCTTCTTTCCAGGCTTTCTGTTCAATTAAGTTTTTGATTACTCTCACACTCATGATTCTGATCATGAGTATTACACTGCTTCTATATTTTATCTTTATAAAAAAAATACTGTAATGAGAATTTTTACACCCTTTCAATACAGAAAGTGCATCTTGCTTCCAGTATGCTTCAAACTGAATCGATTTATGATTCAACATTGATCTTTTCATGGCTGCAATTGAGTGCTACATGATCTTTGTTAAATGTCTATTTATATACCTTTTATTTACTGAAGGTCATTGATACATCCTTTCATTGTTTTTATATTCAGTTCCCTATCGAAAAACCGAATTGACCATGTCTTGTTATTAACTTTGTTTGTCCTTAAGGTTAGCGATTGTGCTCCTATCAAAACCTCCTGGATTCCCCAGAAGGTTATTGAAATTTCAACCTCAATCCTTGTTTGCTCTATTAATTTATATTCCCTAAATCAAGGTAAACGCTACCTTGCCTTCTTCAATTGCCTCTGACCATCTCATCAACTCTTGTTCCACAATCAGCTAAATAGTCTCATATAAAAAAAATCATCTCCAACACTAATGGGGAACCCAGATACATGGCGTTGCCAGAATTGCGGCAATGTGGGACTGGAAGATGGTGATGATGGCTTCTTCTATTGCACCCAGTGCAACTCACAAGCTGAGGACTTCATGGACACCGGCGTGGCTGATGAGGACTTCCTTGACCAGACCGGCAACCCTTTAGGAGGCCTCTACTCTGCTCGTAACACCCGTCACATTAAGAGCTCCGTTGTCCAGCCAGAGCCCCTCTCCCAACCATTTGACGACTTCTTAACTCATGATGAGCTGTTTAGTCGAAGCCATGCCAAAAAAGAAGAGCAGGATCCCACAGGGCTCAAGGACTTTGCATTTGATGAGAGAGAGGAGGACTATTACGGATGGATTAGGCTTAGGTATGTGATGGGATTGCAACGGATGATTGAGCTCCAATGTGAGGCTTTGGTCACGGAATTCAAGGTAACTCCCTTGACATGTGGTTTGGTTGGGACCGTTTGGCTCCGCTTCTTGGCTGGGACTCAGGTTCTCGATGATGATGCTGACCAGACCTTTGACTTAGATGAGTCTGAGATCCCCCAACAAGGTTTTCTTCAACAACTAAGCTATATATGTTACTTGAGTTCAACTTTTCTTTTAGAGCTTGATTCTTTAAGCAGTCCTCAGTTCACTTAAAAACAAAAGCTTAATTCTTATTCCCATATATGAAGTTTAGGTCAGTTCATTCTGATTGGCCAAGAAAGAAAAGAATCAGTTAATTCTCATTTTGAAGCTCAGTGCTAGTTTGATAAGAGTTCTTAGTCTGCTTTAGTTTATTGTTTATACTTTTAGATCTCATTCTGTTCGCTCAGAAATTATAGGTTCAAACACATTCTCGCCTGATGCAGAGTTCCGTTTGTATAATTATTGCCATAGGTTTATGATTATCGACTTTTTTATTTCAGGAGAACCATCTGAGAAATTGAAGATGCCTTCTAAAAGCCATGAACAACATCATGCAAAGTATGACCTTCAAGCAGTGAAGGCATGGTTTAAGTCCTTGAAGAAAACTATACCATTATCTTATACTTTAGCTATTTCTTTTCTGGCTTGTCATCTTGCCAGGGAAGCAGTCTTGCCAACAGACATAGTTAAATGGTCCCTAGAAGGAAAGCTTCCATATTTTGCTGCTTTTCATGAAATTGAAAATGATCTGGATCAATTTGGACAGGCTTCACGTGCCTGCCCAATAAGTTCAAGCTCGATGTTTAGGCCTTATGAATCAGTTCCGGTGCAGAAGCTGGAATCACTTGCAGCATCTGTTGCTGTTTCCATAGGCTTGGACTTACCTCCAGTCAATTTCTATGCTATAGCTTCCCGCTTTCTAACGAAGTTAGCTCTTCCAGTCGAAAAGATTCTCCCTCATGCATGCCGCGTATATGAGTGGTCGATGCCTCCAGAGTTATGGTTATCTACAAATGAGTTGAGGATTCCTACTCGTGTTTGTGTGATGTCGATGCTGATTGTAGCTGTGAGAATTGTTTATAATATTCATGGTTTTGGAGAATGGGAAAGAAGTTTGTCCAGTCGTCATGTTTCATCTTCCACATCTAAAAGTAGTGGAGGTGAGGAGCCCAGGTCCAGTTGCGAAATGAAGGATGATGCTGATAAGGATTCAGACGGTCTGCCTCATAGTAAAGATGATTCAGATACAAACTTTGATAGAAACGTCTTGCATGCACATAACTCTAAGTTGGATACTGCAGAACTTTTGGTCAAACTTGAAGCAAGATATAATGAAGTTGCTGATGACTATGGTAAATATGTTAGGGTGCTTTATTGTTAGAAATGTTGATGCAATTTGTGGCAAAGCTTCAATGTTTTATATTGCAATAGTACATATACTATTTATCTTCCCCTACTTAATCATGAATATCTGAAAATTCATTTGTCTTCACAGAATTTTGCAAGGACTTGCCAACGTATCTCCAATTCTGCAAGGATACAGCCTTTGCTAGATCAGAACCATCGCGTAAGGATGCCAAAGAAGAAAACCTAATTGAAACTTTATGGAACTTCTATCAAAGTGGAAAGGTAATGTGTAGGTTGCTTTGAGTTGTGATTCAAAACATAGGTTCCTTTACATTTGATAAACTTTTGACTTGGTCAGTTCATAATAATTCTTTATGCAGGCTTTTAATTTACTTTCTGTTAAATTTGCTTCATCTTCACTGATACAGGTACCATGTAGTTAGCATAGTAAAACAGAACAACCTAGTTGTGTGTTCAGCTCAATTAATAAACTAGTTTTGATAGCATTGCCCATCTGGATAAGTATATAGTTTCCTTTAAGAAACTAGAGATGGTGAGAGGAGTGTCAGATATTCTTTTCCGAAGATCTAGGACAGATATTATCATATTACCAACATATGATATTAGATTTCTATATATAGGATCTATATCTAGTAGCAGAATAGCAGTACGTCATATTAATATCATTTTATAACATATATTGTTTTTTTTAGGATTCTGATGAAGCAGTGGAACAAGGATTGCACTGTTGTAGAACTGATGACCAGAAAAGACCGAGATATAATGAAGAATGCACGAGTAGAAGTCCATCTAGAGAAAAGAAGTTTAGGATGCCATCTTCTTGTGGGGAAAATTTTCTCGCAGATGATCATCAGAGGAGCCAAAAAGGTGATCATTTTCGTGATAGCTCACATAATAGTAAGAACTCAGAGGTGAATGACCAAGAGTCAGCTGAGACTTCCAAAGATGAAGCCATTAATCGAATGAAATTAGACATGGAGGAGAAGAGGTTCATTTATATTCCACCAAGGGCGATAGTCAAAAGGTTTGATTACCTTCACTACGTGAGGAAGTTGGATGACGGCGTCTACACTTATGCTGCACATGCTGACTACTACATACTGCTTCGTGCTTGCTCGAGAGTTGCCCAAGTCGAAACTCGGTGTATGCACATTGCGGTGTTGAACTTTGAGAAGAGACTGGCTTGGTTGGAGAAGAGAATCGACCACTGCTTGCACTTGACCCCTCCTATTACATCATGCGAGTATTGTACTGGCAGGGTTCCTGAGGACACTACTAATGCAGAGGAATCAATTGGACTTTCAAATTTGAATGTATGAGTATTTACTATTTCGTTCTTTTTGCAGAGCTTTCAAGCATATTTCTAACATTACTATAAATGTCAGATAAGGCTTTTAAAATGCAATATGGTTTCATGAGATGATGCTAACCTTACCTTTTTCATTATGCTGTCCTATAATTGTAACATTGGTGTTCTAAAGTTTTCCATAGAATCTTGATCACCTTAATTCTTTCTAGCATCTTATAGTCAAGATAGGATGCCAGATGACTGTTAATAGGGTTGATTAAAAGTTACACCGTGAAGCGACCTAAATTGTGAGCAACACTATTGCGATAAACACGATGAAACAAGGAACCAGCAAGATGCCCAAGTGATGTGTTTGATATGCATGTCCTTATGCACATGGGATGCATGTGGATGAGGAACGACCAAATGTTAATTTAAAGTGTGTAGACAATTTTACTGTTATGCACATTGTTCTCTTGATCATCTATAACCATGAAGACAATTTTATTTGGAGCAACTTTATTTTCGTGCTTCAAATCAAACTCGCTTACGATCCACTCATGAATAGATATGTAAGAAATGTGATGTTGGATGCATGTCTAGTAGGTTTGTAAGTTGTAACATTGTAGTGATTTTAGGATTTTGAGTTTACATACAAATCTTTTTCTCGGTCTCTCTTGTCCTGCGTGTGATATCGGTTGAAGGGATCTTTTGTCTTCCGTTATCCAGTTAAGTTTTGCAGCGTAGCTATCGTCGACAAAGCAAAAAGAACTAATGGTCGGAAGCTTTTGTAGATATGACAGTTCGATCACAATAATTCCAGCAGCTCGGGTGGTTTCTTCACTGTTTTTCGGGCACCTGGTTGAATCGTATGTGTCGGGTTTTAAGAGTTTAACAACGAATCATCAATTTTCTAAATCGAGCTTACAAAGATAAGTTATGAATTTATTAAGTAATTATGAATGAATAGTAGTTTGTTCTTCTCCTAAATCGATTAATTATGAATAAATAGTTTGTTATTCATTCGATTTTAAGCTGTTGATTGACTGTCTCTATAAAATCATAGTCCCATGGAGAATTCGGGTTCTGGTTCAAGATGTTCTCTTCAAACTTTCTGCAAATTTCGACTCTCGTCATTTTCCGTTATATTCACTGGGTAGCTTTTTTAATGACTGATCGTCTAGCTCATTTTTCTCACTCCCACCTAGCTCCGGTTATCTGGTTTCACTGTTTACTCCTTCTAGTGTCTCAGCGTTCCACCTGGATCAATTAGGAAGGGGTGTGATGACGAAAGAGTTTGTTTTGTAGTTATTATTTTGCGTTCTTCCGGTTGTCGAAAAAGAAGACCTATATTTGTTCATTGCGATCTTTTGAGATTTCAACAAGAGTATTACAAACACCAAGGCCAATTGAGCATGAGCATCTGCGTATTGAACTGCAAGCTCCTAGAAGCAGGCGGCATAGCAAGAATCATGCACACTTGACCTAAATTAGCTAACCCTTTACGATTCATGCATGCTCAATCATTTGAATGGTCATATAAAATTGTTTCCAATTTCAGGTAAACTTTTGCCACATATATGCCTCGTAGATATTCCATAACAGCAGACAATGGCAATAATCATGCACTTATTTCTTGACTAACTATGTTTGAATACCAATTCATTCTCCTACTTCCTAATTAGTTTATGCATAGTCTAGACCTAATTTTGGATTATTTGACTAAGCCAAAAAAAAATAACTAATTAACATATGTGCAACAAAACCAACACGTGGAATTATGTCAACTAATTAAACTATATACAATTAAGCTTCCCCTATTTTCTTATAAATAATGCAACCCTTTGCAAATCATAATCCGAGTTATTTATAGAGCTAGCACGGCTTCTAATTCAAAACAACCAATTTTGAAGTCGTGGAAACGTTTACCTAAATGGCGCCATTGCAAAAGGAGAATTCATCGTCCCCAACCAAGCCACATTCACCACTTTCAGTAATTTTGTTCATCCACAAAGCAATTCGTAGTGAGCTTGATGTTCTTCACCGATCAGCAATGGCTTGCGCCAACCTTGAGGCATTTCCTGAGCGGTGCAACTTTCTGAAATCGATTTATGAGAACTATCAAAGTATCAAAGATGAGGTACATGCAACACTAATTAACAAAAAGTATTTTGAAGTGCATTATGATTTATATATAACTAATGTTCAATCTATATATAGTTTCTTTTTTGTTTTTCGCAAACTGTAATCTGGCCAACACACATTTAGATCGACTACCGAACATGATCAATGTTACATTGTCTTAACTACGTAGATTGAACATTAGCTAGTTAGTACTCGAGTTACCAGTGAATTTTGGAAACGCAGGTGATATATACAGCTGTTGATGCACGGGTGCAAAATATAGCAAAAACCTACTTGCTTCAAGACCAGAATCAAAAACTTGTTTTGGATCATCTGTTCAAGCTGCTAATTTCTAGCATGCAAAATGAGGAAAATTTCCCAAGCAAGGAGTTGGTCTGCATTACAGGATCCCTTGAAACAATTGTTAGCCAGTGTATGGCCAAGGAAGAAGAGCAGGTATATTTCTCTGTAATCTATTGCTATTTAGTATATTTACAAAAATGCAGGCTTATTTAATTAGTCGTAAGGTTGGTCATATTTTTTTCTATCGCAATTAGAGACTTGTTAATTGTAAGGTTGGTCATGAGATTTATGACCCTTTCATCTGCTGCGCAAAGGATCATAAACTGGAAAATTCCATTATTTTTTCTATCACAAAGGATCATAAATCTTCTGCGAATTATTTTTTTCCAATTAATGGAATTTTCCAATCATTTCAAAGAAAAGACAAGAGAAGAAAGAAGCACTAATGCATCGATCTGCTGCGAATTACAGTTGATCGAGATGGAAAATGAAATGTGATTTGAAAGTAATTAGATACAAAATCGAGAACAGTTTTGTTTAATACAGATCTAATTTTGAGACAGACAATGACTACTTAGTAAGTTCAAGGATTTTAAGCATTGCTTAATTAGGTGTTTGTTTTCGACTCAAATAGACTTTAATATTTTTCCCGTCTGTAACTAGTGGACTATACATTCAGAACCATGCTGATGCTTTCGCTATATAAAATCAAAAGTCTCTCCATTGATTCCTTATAAAAGTCTTTTCTGTGAACAGTCAAAATTATTGAACATAAAAAAAACCTTTAATTAGTGTTAACTGGCGAAGGAGAGGAAACTAATTAATTATAATTAGATTAGCTAGGGGCCTTAGAATCCTCTAAATACTTCAATAACTTGAACGTACCCTCACGACTTAACCAGATGTAATTCAATTCTTAACCAGATGTAAATTAGAAAGTAGATAACAATTAACCTACCTCACGACTTCCCAGTATAAATAGGAGAGTTACCAAAATGGTTTTGGACAATTGTAATTTGGTGATTCTGGATATGATGATATCTACTAATCTAAGTCATTTATTTCACTCTATTATAACCAGAATCCCATCCCCTTTCAATAGTAATTATTTTTCACCCTTGCTCTTGTCTTTATTACTCTATAGACACTTATACATAAGCATGTCCCCTTGTGAATTAGATTGCATGTGGAAATCTACGTCTAAATTTGTTATTGAATAAGATCCTGTGTCCCAGATTATTGAATAATTATTTAAGTATAGTACAGTTACACGCTTACTACGTACATATGCATGTTTGGATTCTTTCATGTATTCGATTTGATGTTTTACATCAATATCATAATAGATTTTCTAAGTATAATATGCAGTTGGTGCTCTAATTCCATTACTATGCTGGTTATATATATAACTTCTTTTCTGTTATCAGATCATCCCTTTACTCATTCAGAACTTCTCACCTGAAGAGCAAGCTTCACTAGTCTGGAAGCTTTTGAGCAGCATCCCAACGAATACTGTGGTTAAATTGATTCCCTGGTTAGCGTTGTCCATTTCGTCTGACGAATGTCAGCAACTGTACAAGTGCTTAACTACTATAGTACCAACTGAGAAGCTTCTCCTTCAGGTTAGCCTTCTTGATCTTTCCAATATTACGTTTTCAGAGTTTTTCTCTGCTGTTAGTACATGTATCTGATTACATCTATCAAATAATTTTGAAGGTCCTTATCAGCTGGATGGAAGGGAAAGATAATCGTGCTGCGACCAAAGCTGGTCGAGACAATGATTCATATAATGTAGCTGAGTTCAATGGGGTGTATCCAATAGATGATGTGTTGCTTTGGCATCATGCTATTTTGAAAGAGTTGAATGAAACACTTGCGGAGGCAAAGAAGATACCTATTTCTGGAGCTGTTACTAGTTTTGATCTGGCTTTCTATGACAGGCTGCAATTCATTGCTGAACTTTGCATGTTTCACAGGTTTCCTTAAAACATTAGCATGTTTATATTATTTGGTTAGTCATTAAGCATGTTTAGAGATAATTAGCTAGTGTTATTGTTTTGATTTCTGTGATGGACTACAAAACCTCTTCCTTTCACGTAAAATAACTGATATGTTTTTTGTCTCTCTCTGTTGTAGTATTGCTGAGGAAACAATCCTAAATCCTGCAGTGTATGGAGAAATTTTAATTTTCCATGAGCATAGAAATGGAGTAACTCTATCCAATGAGTTTAGATGTTTGATCGAAAGTATAAAAAGAGCATCAACGAATCCTTCCGCAGCTGCTGAATTTCATTCAAAGATATGGTCTCGTGCTGATCAAATAATGGAAACTTTAAAGGCGCATTTCCATGATGAGGAAGTCAGGGTGAGCTCTCTTTAATCGTCAATGATCAAAAGTTTCTTGGGGGGATTTTGGTAGCTTCTGCAAAGTTATGTTGCATATCATGAGCCAATACAATGATTAATACAGTACACAACTAAAAGTGACTTACATGGAAATGGAAGTCTAGCTAGACTGTTGAGATGTATAACAATATTCTTATGTGCATCTCTGTATAATTTATGTGAAAGATAGTAGAGTGACTTTTAATTTCTTAGATGTTGGAGTATATACATGTACAATACATATATATAGACACACACACTCGCACATTTATATGTACACTCCGAAAGCTATTGACGAAGGTTGGAGTCTTGAACAGTCTGAAGATCTTATGTATATCTATGGAACTGTTAACTGTCCAATTTACCAACAGTTAATGGTTGAAGTCTTGATATACTCTCAACAATAACTAATGCTGCATGACTAGAACTTGTAGCATCTCTGTATCCCCTTTTTATTCTGAATTCCATGTCTTTCTAGGTACTTCCACTTGTTCGAAAGCACTTGAGCATTAAAAGACAACAGGAACTTCTGCATCAAAGCTTGTGTGCAATGCCCTTGAAACTAATTGAGCGTTTCTTGCCATGGCTGGTAAAATCATTGACTGCAAATGAAGCCCAGATGTTTGTGAAGAACATGCAGTTGGCAGGTTCAATACCTTTCCCCTCTATAGATTGATATATTACTTAAGTGACTTGATGATTACAATATTTAGTTTCTGACCAAGTTATTTGATACAGCTCCAGCATCAGATACTGCTCTGGTGCAGCTCTTTTGTGGTTGGGCTGGCAAGGCTAGTAATGACTTCTTATGCTCATCTAATATCAACCCTATATCGCCATCACATTCAGTTCGTGAAGAATGTAATAGCCCTGCTACCACTGGAATGACAGCACAACCAATAGATGTTGTTTTTAAAGTTCATAAGGCCATACGCCGTGACTTGGAATATCTGGATACTGAATCTGAAATGCTCAGTAACTGTGATGAAATATATCTTCAGCAGTTCATTGAATGTTTTTCTTTGTTATGGGGCTTATATAGAGCTCATAGTAATGCTGAGGATTATATATTGTATCCGGCAATGGAATCCAGAGAGGCGCTTCAAAATTTGAGTCACTCCTACATACTTGGTCATAAGCAAGAGGAATATGCATTCGAAAATATATCAGGTGTTCTTCTTGAGCTTTCTCATCTTCACAGATGTACAAGATCTGGTGCCCCCATAAGTGAATCTGTGGGAAAGTACTATGAGCTGGCAAACAGGGTTCGAATTATGTTCATGTCACTAAGAATGATGGTAGACGAGCACATGTACCGGGAAGAGCTTGAGCTGTGGCCATTATTTGGAGTACACTTCTCTGTGGAGGAACAAAACAAAATGGTTGGTTTCATACTGGGGACTACAGGTGCTGCAGTTCTGCAATCTATGTTACCATGGGTTACTTCTGCACTTACTGAGGATGAACAGAACAAAATGATGGATACTTTCAAGAATGTTACGAAAAATACTATGTTCAAGGAGTGGCTAAGTGAATGGGGGAGAGGAAGCTCATTCTCAACTCTACTGCCTAAACTGGAAACTAAAATTTTCATAAAAGGTTTGTGTTAGAAAGCCTGCTGCATATATTCTGATATTCTATGTCTAACTCATTTTGTTAACAATGAATCTATATGTTTCGTCTATTTAAGGTACTGGATTTGAAGAAAGGCACCGCCATAGTGATCAAACTTTCAAGTGTGATATGCGGAATAACTTGAAGCATCAAATGACTAGGTTGGTCTGATTGTTGCAACATACTTTATGATCATGAACATGAAATCTTATGATTTGGTACGTGATAGATAACTGCCAACCTAATATGAAGTACTGATGTTCTGTTTTAGGTACTGGATTGCTGCTCACCAGAGTTTACCTATGGCAATAGCAGTGGATAGTTCAAATAATGACCAGTTAAGGGGACAGTCGCCAACATTTCGTGATCATGGTAAAACAGTATATGGCTGCCCACATTACAAAAGAAACTGCAAACTCCTAGCTGCTTGCTGTGGCAAATTGTTTACTTGTAGATTTTGCCATGACATTGTGAGCGACCACTCAATGTATAGGTAATAAATTTTCTGATAATCTAGCTTCTTCTCAATACAGTTGAGAAATGTTATAGCTGATCTTCCAATTTCTTTTAGCAGGAAAGCAACATCCGAAATGATGTGTATGCGCTGTCTTATTGTTCAGCCTCTCGGGCCAGTATGTTCGACAGCTTCATGCAATGAATTTCCGATGGCAAAGTATTATTGTAAAATTTGCAACATCTATGATGATGACAGGTAAAAAAAAACTATTAGAACATAGTACTTGTAAGTTACAAATATTGGAGCCAATAAATTAGGATTTTTCTTAAATCTGCTGTTTGTGAATTTAAAAAGTACCTTTTTAGTATCAGAATACAAGTAACATCAGATTGAAATGTGTTTTTCAGTTAACCAAAAACAATTTTCTGAGTTAACGATTTCCTTATTCAGGGATGTGTACCATTGTCCATTTTGCAACTTATGCCGAGTAGGGAAGGGCCTTGGCATTGATTATTTTCACTGCATGTCATGCAACTGTTGCATGGGGATGGCTTCGTTGAACCACAAGTGCTGGGAGAAATGTCTAGAAACTAACTGTCCTGTCTGCAATGAGTTCTTATTTACATCAAGCTCAAGAATCAAAGCTTTACCGTGTGGCCATTGTATGCATTTAGGTTGCTTCAAGGTTTTCATTTCTATCACATAACTTTTCATTTATCTTTTCCATTGTTTTCCCTTCCTCTATTAGATACATATATTTGAGAAGTGATTGAATTGAATCTCTCAACCTTTCTTGTGTTTCCTTAGACTTGCACCCAGAGCCACAGTACCTATACTTGTACAGTTTGCAGCAGATCTTCAGGAGCTACGATGGTAATAGAAGTAATAACCTTATGTTTATATTTAAATTTTTAGGACTGATATACTTCATTTACACACCAGAAATGGTACAATCTACAATGTGGTTGAAGAATTTATCACTTGAGTATTGACTGTAATTTTTCAGATGGCATCAGCACAATCCTCATTACTTGTAGATGGTAATAATACCATGGATGTTTACAGTTATGACCAGAAAACACTGACTTCAGGCACTGATATTTATCCTAAAGGGACATTTTTTGTGCGCGCAAGCTTCTTGGTAAGGCTAAACTTGTTTAGTTGCTGCATATAGTTTATCTCTTTCATCTTTCAATGTACTCAAATGTCTATTTATTTCTTGAATCCTTTTGCTGCAGGTTAATGTGTTATCTCAGCTTCTCTTATGGTTTGAACGTCACAATGGAAGAGTAGTTGTACCAAGATTCATGCAAAAATTAAAAAGGGGATTGGAGAATGGAGTTGCAGGACAGAAGGCCAAAGAGAGGTGGATACTGTGTTGTGTGCTGCTCTGTGGTCTGGTGTTGTTTTGTGTCTTGTGCACTATTCTAATTTTGCTTGGGTTCAAAGGATTAGGAGGCAACAAGTACATTCAACTTTTAATGTAGACTATGATTTTTCCCCAAATAAAAAATTTAATAGTTAGGATTTCAATTGTTCGGATAAATTCCAGTAGTAAGTGAAGATGGAACTTCACATATTCTGGATTTGGCATTTGTTGTATTGCCATTTGTTGCATTTTTTATTTTTTTTTATCAAAGGCATTTGTTGTATTGGTTGAGTTTTTTATTGAAGGATAATTTCATTGCAAAAACAACGGCCAGAAGGGCATCTTATTGTGACTGTTGTTTGAATAATCAAAACTGACTTTGTTTTTTTTCTTTTTTTCTGATGTGGTAATCAAAGATGTCAGTTTTGCATGTCATATGAAAGAAAGGTCTGTTCTGCAGTAATCAGACTTGGTCTCTGAACTGTGTCTTATTCTTAGCAGGCCAACTGATATACCCTCTTTCATTCGCAACACTTTACGAGTAATGTGTGAATGTGCACACACTGGAAATCAAGAGAAACAGAAGCCAACCAAAAATAGGAGCACTAATTACGGTGTTGGATGTATACAACCTCAATCTCCTTGGATATACAGAAAATTCAAGGTACAGTAGAGGGGAAAAAAGAACGGAAAAAGGTAAAAGAAACAAAAGTATCCTGATCCTTGAGTTCAAACCAATTTACCAAACCACTACTCAATACTAAGGCTCATTGTAATCAACTAACTAACGACTCCTATTATCTGTACATATTAGGTCTGCCAGGATCTTCATACGATGACAAATTATCTGTAGGTACCCCAGCAGGCCTTCGTGGAAAGGGTCTTGCTAGTACTTCAACAGAGTTTGTCCGGAGTGTCCGGTCTGAAAAAGGAGGATAGTTTTGATAGGCGGTGGGACTGGTATATCTGGACGACGGTTGGCTCGTATCTAAGTAGGGATCAAAATGTGGAATCGGCGTAGAAACTCTTGACCAAGATTCTGCATAATGACCACCAAGAAATCTATTATCGGCAGAAAAATTGGATCTGGTGTCACCGGATGCGCTAGTAACAAACTGATCGGCAACATTCACCGGAAAGCTTGGTCTTATCTCAACGTAAGGACTTGTGACATATCGATCACCAGCATTGGCAGAAAAGGTTGGTTTAGTCTCAACATAATGGTGTTGGACGAATCTATCACCAAAATTGTTGGAAAAAGGTGGCCTAGCCTCAATACTGGGACTGTTGACAAATTGACCTGCAACGTTGGACGAGAAAGCTCTTCTACTCTCCGCATAAGGATGGGCAACAACTCGATCCCCAGCACCAGTAGAAAAGGTTCGTCTATTCTCAACATAAGGGCTGGCGACGAATTGATCACCAATATGATTAGGAAAGGGTGGTCTACTCTCAAGATAAGTGCTTGTGACAAATTGATCTGTGGAAGAAGCTTCCTGCCCCCTGTCAGGACAAGATCTTGCAGTTGGTAAGGAAGATCCCAAACCAAGGTAGCTATGTTTAGTCGCAGCTTCTTCAACTGCAAAATCAGTTGGTAATCTGAAAAGCCCAGCACACCCAACAAGAATATCCAATCTGTTTCCAGTTGTTAAAGCAGGGATGGACGACTGAATAGATTCCTGAACAGATGTACCATCTATTAGAGGCAAACTAGTAATTTTTTTCTGTAGTGAAAGCTTTGCTTGTTTGAGTGCATCCAGTACACCACCCAACCGTTCTTGTGAGTCATGAGGCACCAATGCATACAGGTCATTTCTGCTTTCTGAAGCATTATGGAAACTACTGCCTCCATCGGAAGAGGCAACTGATGACCTGTTGTGGGATGATAAAAGCAAAAGTGGGTCATGATGGGAGCCAGGTAAAGGTTGATGAACATTGTTTTCTAGGCTCTCTTGAGTTTGCTTTTCATACGCTGTGGGGAATGCAAATTCTTGAACTGGTGAGGCAGAAGCAACACTGCTTCTATTCAGTTGATCCTGCATTCCTCCCATATCTACATCTGAAGGTGGTAGATAACCATTCGGCTGTGTTTTGGTTTTTTCCTCAAACAGGCAAGCATCTCTTGCCTCTGGCTTTGCCTCCTGGGCTTGGGAGGCAGCAATCTCAGCAGGGAATAGAGCCTTCATCTCATCTCTTTCCTCAGTGATATCTGAATGGTTCCCAGGGTCACACGAATCCTATACGACCAAAAAAATAAGAGTGTGAGTGATAAAAATCAAATAAAAAAAAACCTATGACCAAAAGAAATTACTTTTACTATTTAGGGTTGCTACCAACTGAGTAGAACCACCAAATGCATTATTTTAACAAACCAACACATGGAAGTGAGAGGAATACTTATGCCACTCATTCTCTCACTTCGCTAGACAAACGTCCTCAATCATATCCGTAGCCTCTGTTGCATTTTTTTTTTTTTTTTATCATAGTCTACTATGACTAAATATTCATAAAATTTTGCTAGCTCAGGTCTTGTAACTATATAAACTCCTTTTTAAGCTCATTGCCTACGAGACAAACAAAGAAATACTCCAATTTCTATCTGGCATAGAGCACCAATGGCTCTCATATCCTCTTCTCATTCTTTAAACCACACCAACCCGTATCCCTCCCTCTCCTAGGTTGTGGGCTCCCCCTCTTCCTCTCAAGGCCGCTGCTCACCACCTTTCTCCCTCATGGGCTGGTCTATGCGTTGCTTCCAACTTCTCCAATTAAATCTTGCCTCTCCTAGATCATCAAACATACTGGGGAGTGTTAGACAACCTCCTCAATCTCATTTAATTGACATTTATTTTCCCATACTCCAGTATGTTTATATCATAGGATTAGCCCCTTCAAGAAATACCATTGTATTTGCTAGTATCTCAAAGTAATGTAATTAATTTAGTTTAGGCTTATAAATCCTAGTTGTAGGTTTTAATTCCTTAACGTGTTTACATTTTTAGTCTTTTATAAATGTTTATCATGAAACATACATATCATGAAAGTTGACGAATGCCTCCCTGTCTCGCACCCTCCATCTTCAAACAACATTGGCAGTTTAAAAACAGGATATAATAAGATGCCGGAAACCTAATAGGAACAGGAACGGGTTTGCCGAAGGAAGAACCTCCTAGGCATGAATAACTCTATTAGGCTAGAACCACAGAAGTAATGACAGTATATAGCAAGACCTCAGTAGTAATACATTACAAGTCAGCAAATGGCTACATGCTAAATTAAATTCAATGTGTTTTACCAAATGATTTAATATCTAGGCTTAACAGCCAATAAGTAATTATATAATCTGAAGCTCAAGGCATATTTGACGTTTCCTTTTTGGTGAGCGAAAATCTTGCTATCTGGAAATGATTCTGGGAAACATAAATTAAGGGTTGCTGTAATCTTCAGTAAAATAGACGGATAAGAATTCAGGGAGAAATCAAGGAAGAGACTTCAAGGCACCAAGATTACAGCCTCTTAATAAAACTTTAGCAACAACTCCTATGATGTCTCTTCATTCACTGATTGATGATCTTAATGACTAAACTTACACTTTTGAGAGGAATCCTCACTGGACCCAACAGACCCGAGTGGTAGAGTTGGGCATCGGCTTACTCTTGGTTTTGAGGAAAGAATTATTTTCTAGCCAAGTGGCTACTACCTCACCATATATAACTTAAATAACAACTTCACCCCTCAAAAGGCTGAGTCAATCCTAGCAATATCCCAAAAATTGATGAGAGAAATAGAATCTTGTATGACCAGTAATTACTAACTGATAATAGAATGACCACAAGCATGCGAAAGCTTAATTACAGATGTATCGATCAAAGCTAGGAGCCAGAGGGATTGATGGCTAATGAGGTTGTGATGACTGGTAGTGATAATAACAAAATTAGTGTTGGTGGTAAAATAGTTAATAGCATTCAGCACTGCAGGCCAGTGATAAATGCAAATAGAGGAAGTGAAGTGAAGCAATGAATGTCCTAGTGATGATAGTTTGTGGTAGCCCGGCAGTAGCTGCATCAGTTCCAAGCATTAACCAATGTCTTGTATATAGTGCATTAAAAGTAACACTATCAGTCAAAGAAAAAGTATGTTAAACGAGTTTATGGTGTGACAATGTTCATATAAACATACCGGTGTGCTGGTGTTATTGTCTCTGAACTTCTCTTCCCATTCTCTTTGAGCCATTTCCATCTCTTCATTTTGCCCAATAAGTTGTGCCTGATGTTCAAGTGCTTTTTCCATGACTTTGTTTCTCCCATGCCCATTGAAATCAAGGTCACCATTCCTTTGATGTTCTTTACTCCCTGTGAGTGCATCGTTGAATAAAACTTTCTCTTTCTGGGATTCAGAACCATGTCTCATTCTCTCAGGATCACAGTATGAGCAATTTGAAAGACCTTCAGAAGAAGCAGCAAGTCCATTTTCTTCAGAATTATCAAACTTCGCCGGCTCATCCTTGGAGCGCTCAACTACTGACCTGAAAAACACGAGTACACTATAAATTGAAAACAAAAAAGTTAAAACCCATAATACACGAGAAGAAGAAAGAATGTTCACTTGGGAAATCCTTTTTTTCTCGCAAAAATTTATATTGTATCATGTTATCTGGACATGATGAGGTTAAGACTTGTGACATGTGTTGTGTGAATCACGTACAGTCTTACGCAATAGGTATGCAAAATCAGTTAAACTTCAACTTTTTATTGACTGGGAAAAAAGTAAATTAGAAGTAAAGTAAACAAATCAACTATTGGTACATCTATTCCAGCGAAGAAAATTGGGGTAGGAAACATCAATCTGGCCCACTGCTCTCTTGAATCTGATATTAGGGTTGTGCAAATTAAGCAATGGTGGGTGCATCTGAGTTGTTCATATCTGAGCCACTGACTATTATGTATATCTTTACTTAGGTCTTCCTTGATATACTTTTTTCTATGTGTTCAAATAAATACGCCTACAAAGCAAAGTAAGCTAAATCACTATACCTTGTTTCTCGGTGTTTTATCTGGCGACAAGATTTTCCAAGGTTATGTCTTGAAGAAGATGAACCAATGGCTGAAAAAGTACTACGTCTTCTGATGGCTGGTTCCTTATACTTTTCACTAGAACGCGGAGAATCAATGCGGCCTTTCCAAGACAAGCTTCTACCAGGTATTGAAGAAGAATCATGGTCAGAACCTGAATGTTCCTCGTGCTCATTTCTTCTCTCAGAAATTAAGCTCTCCTCTTCTTTTCTCGAGTTATTGCCTGCTTTGGATTCATGAAAGTTTTCATGATCAGAGCTTGAATCAAATTCCTCAGAAAAGTCACTAGCCCCCTGGTTCTCCAAAATGGCAAGAACATCTGCTGTGGCTTTCTCAGCCATTTTTCTTTTAAGAGATAAACTTTTTAGCTTCTCCTCCAGTTCTTCTACCTAAAGTGTGGAAAACAAACACTTCTAAGTAACAAAAGAGCACTAGACTAAACAAGGTAAAGTTGAGACATTCCTGTGACTTTAAGGATACCATTTTTTCCAGCTCATCAGCTCTTTGTCTTGCACTTCTAGAGACGGACCTTTCAGAGAGTAAACGTGCCCGAAGAAATTCAATGGTAATCCCAGGAGACTCATCCATGCCTGAATTACTCCTGATTACAAAAGCACCGACATTATTAGCACAATACAAAAGGCATAAAATTCATGAGAAAAGCAAAGAGTGTGTACATGCAAGTCGTAAATTTTTATGTTCTCCCTTCAAAATGCTTTCAAAAGAAATCAACCTAAAAATTACAATTAACGCAACCTACAAAATAAATACATAATTATTTTTTAAACTTTAATATTCAACCTTACATTCAGCCTTACTCCTCCAATTTCTACTTTCGACTTACAATTAGAGTCTGTAGAGATATCCACTATTTCTAGCTTATACCTCCTAGGAGAAATCATCAATGACAAATTGAACATAGCATGTGTTAAGGTCTAGTACCTAATTCAGCAATAACAAGCAGTAAAATCTCTCATCTATTATTCAGCTTCAATCAAACCCAAAGTGAAATTACATAATTGTAGAGGGAGAGAGAACTCAACGATTGAAATTGAGAGATGTTTACCTCCGATCTTGATTGGAATTATGCATTTCTGAAATTAGAATTGAGCTGCTGCTGCAAGCATGGAAGAGATCAAATCGGATCAGTGATTGAAGAGCGATGGGAGAAGACTTTTTGTTGAAGAGGTCCGTTGGGAATGAACAGAGGAAGCTTCTTCTTCTTCTTTGTGACGACGACCATTCTGAAAACGACGGTAGAAAACAGAAACAAAGCAAATGATGCTCTCTATTGGCCTATTGGGTCCATTTGGGACATAATTTCTGTGGAGCAGGTCACTGGTTCGATTGGTTTTGCATTCACCGACTTTGTCAATTTTGATTTGGGAAATTCTTTTCTCATTTACACTCCTCCAGACTCCTACTTTCTTTTTTTTAATTAGAACTTTTATAATAAGACAAAACACATGTTACTAAATTACAAAAATTAAGTTACCTAAAAAAGAAAGTGGGAGTGTGGATTGTAAAATTAGGAGTATAAATTTCGGTTCTCATATATTATAATAAGCATCTTCATCCTTTTGCAAAATAACAAATATAAAAAAATCAGACCTAAGAAATAACTAGATTATTCACTAACAAGTAACGCTTTCTCATAATAATCGTGGTTGTAAATTATTCTATACCATCGACAAAGGTTTGTATTGGTTCGCCATACCATCGACAACTCTAACTATGTCCACTTAAGATTCTATTATAGGAGGCCAAATAGTGTTTTGTACAATTACAAGTGTGGAGACATTGGAAAGCCCTCTTTTTATGACTAAGGAAGGCTTCCTCACAAAGCACATATTTACTTTGCTACTCCGAAGCCTCTTGCAGCGCTCATATCAGAGAAAGTTTTTTAAATGTGATATCGATCTCCCACCATGGGGAGGTAGCCGAATAGTCGGTCTACCAGATATATGCCGGATGCGGGACTCACTGTGTCGGTTGGACGGCTTATGAGGTCGTTGCTTATGGTTGGAGGTGCGTACCATATATGATATCAACAATACATCGAAAGGCATGTGGCTCAGCATGTGTTATGTAGTTTTAACCATTAATCTATACTATTATTAAAAAAATAGACTTTGTTAGCCAAAACTGAATAAATGTATTATTTTACCCTGAAATATTAAAAAATATTAATACTAAAAAAGTATATAAGGATAAAATAGTCAAATTACAAAATAGCAGATAATAGAGAAGAAAAGAAATAATTTTCAAATAATAATCATCCATATCTTCAGTAACTACCCACCCATATCTTCAAAAACTGCATACACCAAGGTCTTCTCTCTCTAAAAAATGAGTCTCTCTCGACTCCTCCCAAACCCTAGCCTCTATGGCAGGGATCTCCTAACTCTAGTCTCCATAGCAGGGATATCTATCAGCGGTGTAACAGCTCAGTCCACACACTTGAGATATTGTCCGCTTTAGGCCCACTGACCCGCACGAATTTGTTCTTGGGGTTTCACCCCAAAACGCGTCTCCTGGGGACGTCGGACCCGTGTGATGACCCTGACCCGACCTGGCTAGAAAAGCTAGCAGATAGGTAGGTCACGCATCCTACATCGCCCGGGGGAGAGTGGATGATATGCTTATATGTACAGGGTTAGCTCCATATATCGAGACGCATTTTGGGATGAAACTTCAGTGGGCCCAAAGCGGACAATATCTCAAGTGTGTGGACTAGGCTGTTACATATGGTATCAGAGCCTGTCCCCGGCCGGAAGTGTGCTGACGCGGACGTCGGATCCTAAGAGGGGTGGAGTGTGATGACCCTGACCTAACCTGGCTAGAGAAACTAGCAGGTAGGTAGGTCACGCATCCCGCATTGCCCGGGGGAAAGTGGATGTTGTGCTTATATGTACAGGGTTAGCTCCATATATTGAGACGTGTTCTAGGGGAAGTCCCTAGGAAAAAATCCGTGCCGACCTGTGGGGTGCCAGTTTGGCATGGGGCCCAGAGCGGACAATATCTAGTTGTGAGTGGGCGGGTGCTTGGAGGGCACTGTCAGCTACTCCATGAGACGCGTTTTGGGGTGAAACCCCAAGAAAAAAAATTTGCGGGTCAGTGGGCCCAAAGCGGTCAATATCTCAAGTGTGTGTACTAGGCTGTTACAGATGGTATCAGAGCCTGTCTCTAGCTGGAAGTGTGCCGACGAGGACGTCGGACCCTAAGGGGGGTGGAGTGTGATGACCCTGACCTGACCTGGCTAGAGAAGCTAGCAGGTAGGTAGGTCACGCATCCCATTTCTCAAGTATGTGGATTGAGCTGTTACAGATGGTATCAGAGTCTGTCCCCTGTAGGAAGTGTGCCGACGCGGACGTTGGGCCCTAAGGGGGGTGGAGTGTGATGACCCTGACCTGATCTGGCTATAGAAGCTAGCAGATAGGTAGGTCACGTGTAACGACCCGAACCGTAAATTACCCCTAAAAGTTTTACTTTAATTTTGACATTTCAGAAATTTGTTTTACATTTTGGAGGGTTCAAAGGTTGACTTTTTATAAGTTGACCTGATCGAAATTTCATTTATCAATGAGATAGAGGACGGTAAAATGAGTTCGTGGACACTTAACAAGTTTAATTTAGAATTCGTACGAAAATGTTATGACGTAAAATCGGGGGGGGGAGGAAATTTCTAGAAACGAGCGGAAATTTTTAGAACGGGGAATATTCCTTTTCTTTTCTTTTTCTTTTCTTCCTCTCTTTTCTTTTCTCTCTCTCTCTCCCGATCAGCCCGACCCCGAGCTCTCCTCTCCTCCACCCATCTCCGTCGTCCGACCGAACTGGACCGCCGCATCGGTCACGTTCGAATCGGCTCGGCCTCCCCATCACGTCTGTGGCAGCGGCACGGCGGGGTTCGCCACCATTTGGGTGTGCGACGCCCTTGAAGCTCGGCCACCGATCGAACCATAACTCCCTTCTCCGGCCACCGATCGGTCCGATACAGGGGGGGGGGGGAGGGAGACCTCGTTCTGCACGTCGATTCCATGGAAGAAATTGACCCGATTCAGCCTAGGTAAGGAGAAATTAGGAATCGAAATTTCTAGGGTTTTGGGGAATTTCGGTGAGGGTGTTTGAAATGATGAAATTGGTGTAATTGGAGGTTGAATTCGTGTCTGGGATGTTGAAAGGAGTCGATTTAGTGTAATTTGGGGTTTGGTTGGTTGAATTTTGGAGAATTCATGAATTGAAGGGGGGCTGCCGCCGTGTCGACTGTCGTTTGTGGCGGCTGCGAGGGTTTTTGGCGGTGGGGGACGAGGTCCTGAGGTAGTGGGGATTATTTTGAGCTGAATTGGGATGAATTGGAGGCATTTTTTGCCTCTGTGGCGGAGCTGCCGGCGGCGCTGCTGCTGCTAGTGGTGGGAGGTTGAAGATGGGTTAAAAGTGAAAAGTGAAACAGTAAAAGGTAAATAGTAAACTGTAAAACCGTAATTCAGTAAACAGTAAACAGTAAAAAGGTAAACAACAAGTGAATAGTAAATAGTAATTCTGACTTTGACTATTACTGTTTGACTTTATGATTTTACTGTTGACTTTTCATAAAAAGGTAAAAGCTGGTTAAAAAGGGGTTTTACGTCAAATTTAAGCAGTAGAAGAATTAATCGGTCTTTGTTCACAGTGGGTGGGTGGTTGTGGTTTGGGAGCAAAGGTTTTTAGTTGGTTTATGGGTTATTTTTCTGACCGTTTCGGGTTTCCGAAGGAAATTTCCGGGACGGATCATTACATCAGGCATCCCACATCGCGCCGGAGGAGAGTGGATGATGTGCTTATATGTACAGGGTTAGCTCCATATATTGAGACGCGTTCTTGGGGAAGTCCCTAGGAACAAATCCGTGCGGACCTGTGGGGTGCCTGTTTGGCATGGGGCCCAGAGCGGACAATATCTAGCTGTGAGTGGGCATGTGCTTGGAGGGCACTGGCAGCTACTCCAAGAGACGTGTTTTGGGGTAAAATCCCAAGAACAAATTTGTGCGGGTCAGTGGGCCCAAAGCGGACAATATCTCAAGTGTGTGGATTTGGCTGCTACAGATGGTATCAGAGCTTGTCCCCGGCCGGAAGTGTGCCGACGCGGACGTCGGACCCTAAGGGGGGTGGAGTGTGATGACCCGACCTGACCTGACTAGGGAAGCTAGCAGGTAGGCGACCTGACCTGGCTAGGGAAGGGAAGCTAGCAGGTAGGTAGGTCACACATCCCACATCACCCGGGGAAGAGTGGATGCTGTGTTTATATGTGCAGAGTTAGCTCAATACTTAAGGACGCGTTTTGGGGGCGCAATGGCTTCGGAAGGGGTTGAGAACTCCGAAGTTAAGTTTGCTGAGCTCAGAGCAATCTCAGGATGGGTGACCTACTGGGAAGTTGCTCATGAGCGAGCCTCGAGAAGTAAATCCGTGCGGGAGTGCGGGCCCAAAGCGGACAATATCCTAAGTATATGAGCTGGGCTGTTACATGGAGTGTGATGACCCTGACCTGACCTGGCTAGGAAAACTAGCAGGTAGGTAGGTCACACATCTCACATCGCTCGGGGGAGAGTTAATGTTGTGCTTATATGTACAGGGTTAGCTCCATATATTGAGACGTGTTTTGGGGTGAAACCCCAAGAACAAATCCGTGCGGGTCAATGGGCCCAAAACAGACAATATCTCAAGTGTGTGGACTGGGTTGTTATAAGAGGCAATCGACATTGATACCAGACATATCTCCCTTCTCTGCATCCAAATTTCTTCTTGTAACAATTCATCGTTAATTCTGTTTGGCAAATTCATCACAGGTTTTCAACGGTGGTAAGCTTCCTATGGCTAGACCTCTATCATCTTCACAAATTGTGTCTCAACGATCATTTATTGGGTTAAATCGAGTCAGACCTCGTCTGGAGTGTATTTGGCCTGATGGTTGTGCGGTGGTCCTTACAGTTTGGTTCAGCGTCTAGCTCCAACCATGGCAGCCATGGATTTGTTGTAGATTTGCTACAGCGTTGAAGAATCTGAATGGAGGTCTCACCCATCCTCCCGAATACAGAGATCTTGCAAGTGACTGACTTTATTTAGATCTCGATGAACTGAACAAAGGTAGTGGAGACGCTGCTTTCAATTTGTTTCAGGTGAAGGCTTGTCGATCAGCGTCAACATCTTGGACGGCAGCGAAAACAAGTTGCTGGTGGCTAAGGCAATATTTTCTTTTTGGGCCTTATGGGTTGTTAATTGGGCCTAGAGCTTTCTGTTTAATTTTTGGACCTAATTTTCTTGGGTCCAAAATCTTTAGCTAGTTTTATTTAAATTAGCCTATTACAATGCTTTATCATGCATTGGTAGTAGACTCACTTCAATAAGTAAGTATGGGTACCGTCAAATGATTAGACCTAATCTATACATCGTTGTGGTTTGTCTCACAAACTTTTTATCTGCCCTTAGTCTGTAGAGAGAGGATATGTAATGATTTTTTCTAGCTTAATAATTAATACAATCAACTTGATTTCTTAAAAAAAAAAAAAAAATCTCCAAAAACTACCCACGTTTTGGAAAATCAAAAAGAAAAAAAAAATAAAAACAGTTTTTCCCATAATTCTAGTATAATTTTCTATACCCATCTGGTGTGTTTGTAGCTAGTATTTATAGTAGGGAGGTTCTATTCATATCTCTAAAATTGGTACTTAGATCTCTTTCTTTTTCTATGTTATAGTTGACTTTGCCAACTGTTGACAGTAGCCACAGAGGGGCTACATAGGCCCACAGACCCGCAACCAGCACGTCCGGGGCCGGACTGAGGCCCGGAGCAAGATCACCAGCACCCGGACCCGAGGCCCAGCAGTCTACCTTATGACCAGGGGCCCGGGGATCGGGGACGCCAGCCTGCCGAACAGGCCACCAGAGCTCCCCTTTTGTGAACGAACAGAAGGAAACCAGTCCCACATCGAAGAGTAAGATCAGACCTCACGCTCGACCACCTATATAAGGGCCTCAACTACCCTCTTTAATATGTAACTGATCTCTCCAACTACTTATCATTCTTGCTTAAGTTATCTATTCAGTCTAACGGTACTAACTTAGGCATCGGAGAGGAGAAGACCGGCCCGCCCGGTATTCCCCTTAGTTAGCAGGTTCGCAGGAGGAGATCACATCTAGATTCATCAGTTTCCACCAGGCCTATGGGTTTGTGCAGAAACAATTGGCGCAGTCTGTGGAAAGCTGTATAAAAGTCACGTAGGCATCACCAAATGACAGAAAGCTCAGAAGCGGGGCAGGAAAGAAATACAACGGAGGATCAGCTGGTCGCACCAGAGCAAGTGTTCATCTCCACCCCGGTCGTTGTACGGGGGCAGCACAGCGACCAGGGCAACCAAGACGACGGCAGCTCTGGGGGGCCAAGAGGCACGCCGGGGGCATGCAACGATAGCGCGCGCGGGAAAGGCCCGGTGGTAGGCGACCAACCAACGCACCGGGGATTTTCGCTGACATTCTCGGATGATCCGAGCGACAAAGAGGAGAGTCTGCTCGGTGACAGCGATCGGGACACCGCCTACAGCCCCGACCGGCATGATATGGCGGGGGAGATACAGGCGATGAGGGCAGAAGTCTTTCGCCTGCGCGCGGAGAGCGACCGGGATAGAGCAAAATCCAATGCTCGGTATAAGGAAATGGAGACGGTAAACACTGCCCTGGTGGCTGCCCTGGAAAGAGGACAGCAGCGCAACGCCGCTATGGCAAGGGCACGTACACCCGCGCCAGGCCAACCTCAGTGCCTTGAGGCGGGACAGTCATCGGGAGGAAGGTCTAGCGACCCCAGGAGGGCGGAGTCCCCGGGCGGCGCGGTCTTGCCAATGCGCACACCGGCACCCCCGCAGTCGCACGCTTCATTCGAGGATGAAGTCGTGACCCCGACCGCAAGGGCATTAAAAGTACTCACCGACTCTGTGTCGGATCTAAAGGCCCAAATGGAGGCCAACGAGAGAAAGGCGGTGCGGCCGATGGAAGGCGCGCGATTCAACGAACGCATGGGCCCCTTCTCGCACCGGGTTCTGGAATCAGCGAGGTCTGGTAACCAGAAATCCCTAAAGCTCACGTACTCAGGATCCGGCTGCCCATACCAGCATTTGGATAGTTTCCAGTCCCAAACGTGCGCCAAGGGCAATTCCGATGCAGTGTGCTGCAACATATTCCAGGAAACCCTGTTTGGAGAGGCGCTCAGCTGGTTCTATGAGCTACCGGCAAACTCCATCGAGGCGTTTGAGCAACTGGCCGACCGGTTCGTAGGCCGTTTCATCCTCCGGGTCGAAGGAGCCCGGACATCGACCATCCTCTTCAACTGCAGACAGGCGCATGGCGAGGAGCTAAGGACGTTTGTCAACCGCTGGCAAACGGCGACGACCGGGGTTCGGAACCTCGACAAGGGCATCGCCAAGATGGCGTTCAAACAGGGGCTTCGGCCAGGAAAATTTTCCTACGCCGTACGGGTGGATCTCCCGCAGGGGTATGACGAGCTAATAGCGATGGCCATCAGGCATGCTCAGGCGGATCATGAAACGTATGTGCGTCACCTGTTAAAGAGAAAGCGGGAGGAGCACCCCCCGGCTTGCTGAGAAAACAAGGCCAGCCAGCGGAGCGAGAACTGAGGCGCCCAACCAAGCAGACCCGACAGAAATTTGGGGAACCAACCGCAGCAGAAGCCCTATCATGACAAACCCCAGGGCGAGCACAAGCCGGCGCAGTACCGGCAAGAACGCCCCCTGGCGATCATGCCAGCAGAACGTCAAGAGTTCTTCACCACTCTAACCTCTTCATACGAGGACATCTTGCACGAGAACGGGAACATCATTCCCCCACCGCCGAGGAGCAAGTACCCAAAAGGAAAACTGACCCAGGAGCGAACAGGCAAGTACTGCTTCTACCACTCTGGCCTCTAGCTCGGACGAACAATTGCTTCGCCCTCAAGACAACGGTGGAGGGCTTGGTTAACAGCGGTCAGCTTCAGCGGTATATAGGGGAAAGGAGAGCAGATCCCGACCGGGAGCAGAACCAGGTCTGGTACGCACGCCCGGACCCAGTGAAGGGTTAGGTGCTAGAAATTTCAAGCAGTTAGTTTGGCATATCAACGGTTCAACCAACGTAACATTATAAGATATGTATGCCAACTATTTTCAGAGAAATCCAAGGAATTCCACCGATGCAAAAATGTATATCCAAAGGGTATAATACAAAAAAAACCGTTCCAGCAGATTTACAAAAAAGAGAGAGCAAACAAAAATCTTAAGGAGTCGCGTCTCCCTCCTCAGCGGGCCCAACCTGTCCACCAGCTTCCTCAGATGGAGCCACCGCATCCTCTCTAACGGGTTCAGATGGTCGAAGCTCGCCTTCTCCTTCCGGCTGCTCCTCTTCTGCCAGCTGCCCATCAGCATCATCATCGGCCCCCGCCTTCTCTTCCCACTCCACGTAGGCATTGGCGATACCCGACTCCCTATCCTTTTCCAGGAGCTCAAGAAACTGATCACTATCGTGATATTTCTGGATAACCCGCTGGAAAAGCTCTGGGTCCTCTTCTCCAGCCTCAGCGGCAGTGGCGCCACGCACAGCGGCAGCTCCCACCTGGAGCTCATCCATTCTGGTCTCTAGCTCGGACCTCTCCTCCTCAGCCCGCTCCTTCTCCTCCTTGAGGCTCCGGACCTGGCCTTCTAGCCTGGCCACCTGTTTCTTGGCCCTCTCCTCCAGCCTGACCTTCTCCCGCTCAAGCCTGGACTTCTCAGCTTCCAGGCGCTCACGGGCTCCTGTCAGAGCGGCCACCTGCCTCTTCAACTCCGACAGCTCCTCACTCGGGTCCGGCTGGTACAGATTGTACAATAGCTACAGAACAACAGGGAGCCGATTAAACAAACAACAAAAATAACGAAACTCGGCAGAAGTTTATGAGTGGTGCCGTGGCACCAGGCAATTTTTACCCGGAGGACCGACTCCTTGCTCTTCTGGCGGTTTTCCCCCGACAAGGCTCCAGCGGCCCCAGGCCTATCCAGACCAAGGCCAGCCACATCTGCCGCCAGATTCCGGACGAAGGGACTCTCCGGACCTCCCCTCTATTCCTCCGCAGGAGCGGGGTTACTTTGCTGACCGGCAGAATTTGAGGCAGCAGCGGCCTTGTCCCCAGCAGAACTCGCCGCACCGCTGACCAACTTGAGCCGTTTCGCCAAGTTCTCACCAGACGACCGGCCAGTCAGCGTCACCAGCGCGGAGGGAGGGACGTCAATGATCCTCCGCCTCTTCTCACCCAGGTCGACCGGTGAAGAAGATTGTACGCCTGTCCGAGAGACCCTGGTAACAAGCGGGACTTATCCCGGTCGGTACGGAATCCTATTCGTCCCACCAGGAATCTTTGGTGGCCCCCCGGTGGTCTTGACCTTTCCGGGTCCCACCTTGGACGCAGCGGGGTGAGTCTTCACACACCTTAGGCTATAGGCGTCGTCCGCAATGTCCAAGGCCATCGGTTCGGCATGAACGGTAAGCCGGCCAGACTCCCCATCCACCGAGATCCGTGAAACGGCCTCCCCTTTCTCCTTCAACCTCGAGACAAGGTCTTCACCGTCCATGGATAGTGTGTTACCGGGCTTGACGACCGTCCGGGAAGATGCACCTGCAGAACAAACAAAGGGTTAGTATCAACTCGGTCAGCAGGAACGTCACTACTAAAACCCTGCTACGCACCGGGATCCCGCCCGAGACAGCAGTACTCCAACACCTCCCGCCGTATGAAGTTGTAGGAGCTTCGCTCAAGATCGTCCCAGCACCCGAGTATCGTCATAATCCTATCCCGCTCCAACTCGGACAGTACGAACGATTGGTCACCAAGGGGCTGGAAGGCACCAGGAACCCGGTACATCCTCCTCCTTTTCTGCCACTTCCCACCCGCCATCACCACCTTCTTCCTCCAGCTATTGTCCACCCAGGAAGGCAGGTGGGTGATGATAGGCTGAAAGTGTCGGGCGCTAAAAGTCAGACAACCCTGACACCCTTTCTTCTTCGAGAAGTACAATCTGTACAATGCCCGGAACTCGTTCACTATTGGCATGCTCATCCCGGACAGCTCGTACAGACAACCAAGGCTCAGCAGCTGCCTCCACTGATTCCCGGGAAGCTGCGCGGGAGACACATGCAGAGCGCTAAGTATGTACTGCACGAAGTCTGGCAGCTGGAGGGAGAACCCGTGACGAAATTGGTCTCCGTGAACAGCAACCCAACCCGCCTCCGGGTTACAAGCCGATTCTCCGGGATTCAGCGGTCGTAACTTCACCTCATCAGGGATATTCCACATCTCCCAGAAGGTGGCAATCTCTGCAGGGCTCATAGTACCCTCCGGTTCATCGCACGCTACAGCCTCTTTCCCACTCCCGATAGTATAACTCACGGGCGGAGTACCAGGAAAGCGCACCCCGTGCGGGATGCCCTCACATCCCAGAGATCCGGAAGACGAGACCCTGCCCCGGGAGCGGGCAGCGGCTTCGGACTCCGGGGAATCCGAACCAAGCCAATCCTCCAAGCTCTCCTCATCGTCCACCGTAGGACGCCTGTCGGCCGGTTCGGAAGACCCATCAGAGCTCGCAGAAGCCATTTAACCTAGGGGAGGAAAACAAAACCCCACCCCTGGTCAGCAACAAGCTAGAACATCGCCCTCTGCAGCTGCTCCCCAAGTTTGCCGCAGACACCCCGCTCAAAACAACTCACAGTCGGCGACAGAGCCCCCCCCCCCCCCCCCCCCCCCGCAAAACACCAACCAAAAAGAAAAAACACGAAGCAAAAAAAGGCGAGACTTACCGATTACTATGCACAACCGAGGAAAGTCAGTCCTACGAAAACACCGAGCAATGGAGGCAAGAACCAGAACGCTTGAAGCACGGATAGCGTGAGGTACCTCCACAGAACTTTCGCCGGATTCCTCTCCAACCTTCTCTTCTTCTCTCTGAGCCAAGAGCAAAAACAGAAATAATGAAGACAAAGGAGGCCTTTTTATAGACGGGTCTGATGCCCTAGGCACCCCTGTAATCCCCCCAAAATACTCAATCGGGGCAAGTCAAACGCCTGCGAATCCAGGCCCTCCATCTCAGATCGTTCCCTACTGACACGTGTCCCAGCATCGATAACCTTCCCACGCCATCATAACTGATTGGACCGATGGGCTTCCTCCTTAAATGCATGTCAGCCACTTGTCCCGCCTACAAGCGACAGTTAAAGGAGACAGAGGCGGGAACCGAGGCGTCAAGCCCCCCCACTTCCCCAAGAGCCATGACATCCCACCGGTTAGGTAGCATTCAACCGGCTCCATGGCATCCCACCGGTTATGTAGCATTCAACCAGCTCCAAAGCACTCAACCGGCTCCATGGCATTCCACCGGTTTTGTAGCATTCAACCGGCTCCATGGCATCCCACTGGTTAGGTAGCATTCAACCGTCTCCATGGCATCCCACCGGTTATGTAGCATTCAACCGGCTCCAAAGCATTCAACCGGCTCCATGGCATTCCACCGGTTATGTAGCATTCAACCGGCTCCATGGTATCCCACCGGTTACGTAGTATTCAACCGGCTCCAAGGAATTCCACCGGTTTAGCCACTTTCCTTCGCCCCTGCGAGTAAGGACAAGCCAGCAACAACTCAAGGCTTCAAACACATGGGCTTTATAAACCCGGGAGAGTTTACATCTAACACATGCAAACTCTTCCAGCAGGCTAAAAAACCTGCATCACACTGAACTGTGATAAATATGGGGATCCATGGCGAGACTTGTTATCTCCACGCCACCCCACCGGGCAAATTGTTTCTCTAACACAGAACAAGTCTCCCCGCAGGCTAGAAACCCTGCACATTACCCCACGCTTATTCCAACACAAGCTGGGCCGAACCACCGGGCTACTCCCCAGCCTGCCTCACCGTTGGCAGCAATTTCACCTTGGGAACTTGGCGGACTCGTTCCGACATGGCAGTCCACCGGTCGAGTCCTCACATCATCATTCCATGCACTCGTCCGGGTTTCAACCCGCACCATATTCATTGCATGGCGGATTTCAACGCCACATCATCATCACATGCACTCGTCCGGGTTTCAACCCGCACCATACTCATGGCACGACAACACTTGAGCACAATACCATTAGTATTACAAACATACTCATAATTGTCACACGTCATCATTAATAGGTACTCACATCACCACGCCTTCTCTGCCCGAATGCCCGGTCACGCCCAATCTTCAATACGGGCTTGGGGGACTGGGCACCGTTGGGTCGGTAACCCTGCGGGTCTGCGGGACATGAGCAAGACATATTAAGTCCCCATTCAAGATTGCACTTGACCGGGAACTTGGAGGACTTGTTGACTGTAGCCACAGAGGAGCTACATAGGCCCACAGACCCGTAGCCAGCACGTCCGGGGCCGGACTGAGGCCCGGAGCAGGATCACCAGCACCCGGACCCGAGGCCCAACAGTCTACCTTGTGACCAGGGGCCCGGGGACCGGGGACGCCAGCCTGCCGAACAGGCCACCAGAGGTCCCCTTTTGTGTACGAACAGAAGGAAACCAGTCCCACATCGAAGAGTAAGACCAGACCTCACGCTCGACCACCTATATAAGGGCCTCAACTACCCTCTTTAATAGGTAACTGATCTCTCCAATTGCTTTGCTTAAGTTATCTATTCAGTCCAATGGTACTAACTTAGGCATCAGAGAGGAGAAGACCGGCCCGCCCGGTATTCTCCTTAGTTAGCAGGTTCGCAGGAGGAGATCACATCTAGATTCATCAGTTTCCACCAGGCCTACGGGTTTGTGCAGAAACACCAACTAATGCTAAATTACTAAAAAGTACGTAATATTTATAAACCCTAAAATATACAACAAAACAAGAATATATTGATTTTGTTGTGATTTTAACTAGATATGAAAATTCTCACCGAAAATTCTAAAAGGCTAATTAAGGAAATCTAATTTCCTTCATTCTAAAAATACAATCAAGAAAATTATTGAGAAGAATCAGATCTTGGACAATAAAACCCAGATCTTAAGAGGTAATTGAGTGATCAATTAAGATGAGTTTAAGAGTTCATCTTCTCTCATCTGACTAAAGGTATACAAGTTGTGGAGTTGATTGATTATCATCAGTTTATGAAGTATGGTCGCAAGAGTTTACAATATGAAGTAACATTAGAATAATATATATTTTTTTCTTTTTAGTTATTATGTTTTGATTAAAAATATCATGTACCATATATTTTAGAAAATAAATAAATATGTATTAATGTCATTTTGAAAGATTGAATTATTTGAATTTATTGAGTGTATTAAACGAGGGGTATTGTGGGTAAAAAGAGGAGGTGTAAATACCAAATAGATAATCTGTAAAAGTAGACAAGAGGTCTATTAAGTAGGGAGGTGCAGATACCGATTTTAGAGAGATGAATAAAGTATATTCTCTTCAAAGAAAAAAAGGAAATTGAAAAACGGTGTAACACATGGGTAGATTACGAAGCAGTCGTGTAAAGGACGGTGGATCTGAGCCAAACTGAAGGGACGTAGCCATCCCAGCCTTTATCCTCCCCAGTCCAAAAGTACCCACTAAACGAAAACCAGAAATACAAGACAAAGCAAATCGCTTCACTTTCCTTCTCCTCCGTTTTGACCAAAACAGCAGACAAATCTCGATGCCGATTGAAGGAACCACAGAAAGTTGGACAAGCTGAATAAGATCTAATCTTTAGTGTTCAGATTCTCAGGCCAACACCAAAAGGTTTGAAATTTGATCCCTTTGTTTGAGTATCAATAAGCCTTTAGGGTTTCATCACTAGGGTTTACTCTTTTCAAGCTCTCTGATAAAGTCTGGAAATTTGGAATTTGGATTGTGTGGTTGTTGTCTGTTAATTTTTATTGCAAAATGCAACCTCGGAGGCATGAGAGTTTCAGTAGACAGCCACCTCCAACTAAATATCGATTCGATTCGGGTGGTGGGAACAACCCTTATAGTAGTGCTAGTGTTAGTAGGAGGAGACTACCCGAGGAGGAGTTACATCACACTATTATTAGGAGGAGTTTGAGTCCTCAGCAAGATCATCATATGGGTGTCAGTCAAAGGAGTCTTGCCAGGAGGGAGTATGGGTGGCATTTAGGGGGCGGTGGCGGTAGGGCTGGGCGCAGATCAAGATCGGGTTCCCCGGTACGGCTGCCTTTTAGTGAAGTGAGGAAAATGTCACAATTTGAGGAGGAGGAAGATGGGGTTTTGCATAGGAGTTATTCACCACTGCCGCCGCCAGTACGTGTTCCGGTGTCTATTCCTGTGGAGTTAAAACAGAGACATGACGACGGTGAGACTGGCAAGTATAGTGCTAATGATGATTTGAATAATGCTAGGCGAGTTTATGGCTCTGAGCATAATGATTTTGGAATCCGGAAAGAGGAATTGAATGAAAGCAGATTGTTAGCTGGTGGTAAACATGGGACGTTAGGTCAAAAATCAATCCATTTGGAAGATAGTGCTGTAAGGGTATCCAAATCTATGTTCATCGAAGGTGACACTGTGCCAGGAGCATATCATTCTCCTCCAAGCCTTGGTCCTGTTATAACTCAAGGGGCAAGGGGTGGCCGCCTACCATCATCAACGCGCAGCATGAGTGTACGTCATTCTGACCAAGAAAGGCTTCATTATCCGGAGTCTATATCCGTGGATAGATCACCAGTGACAGAAGTCTACAAAGAAGGAAATAAACCCCTTTTTCCTACTAGGGATTGCTATTATTCCGTGATGTCTGGATCTCATTCCAAGGATTACTTTGCTAGCTCCTCAACAAGGTTGAGGAATGACTTCCAAGATTCCTATCGGCATGACCAGCACATGCCTTCTTTGGAGGAATTTTCAAGAAGTTGTAGAAAGCTAAAAGATTCTGTAAGCATTAATGCATATAGGGAAAGACCAGTAGTAGAGTTTTCTCGAGACCCTGATTCTGGGCGGAAGAATATCAAAAATTACCAGAGAGATAGTCCTACTAGTGTCGAGTATGATGATGATTATTATTTCTACCCGAACTCAAGGGGAATGATATATGACGATCGTGAGCTTCCATCTGATCAGTTACACAAAGTGATGCATCCACGAGTACCACTTGACTATGATCATTCTCGAATGGGTTATGATCATAGAAGTGTGTCAAGATTGAATACCATGCTCCCTGATGTGGACAGAATTGATAATACTGAGGATTATTCTGGAAATTCGAGAAAGGGTATTATGCTGAATAATTCTAATCCAGAAAGGCATACACTATCAGACTACCCTGATATAAGCAGAATATCAAGTGCCTCAAAGCAGAGTGGAGAATATACGGGTTTGGGACGCATGCATGGCAAGTTTGGAAGGAGAACATCACAAGACTATGAAATATCACACTTGGGTGCAGCGAAAGTTCGTCAAATCTCACATCTGAAAGAAGATTATGGGTATGAAAGAGATGGAAACCTGAAGTTTCAGGACAGGCAGCCTCCTGTGGCTAAATACGACCCTGAAAAGCATAGAAACACTATAAGAATGCAGAGTCTGAGAGACGAGCTTGGGGTATATGAACCATCAGACAGGGTGCTGAAAAGAAAATATGTTAATGAAGAACTTGGAAGTATCCATAATCCTAGAGAAATTATGTCAGGTAAATGGAATACATCTAGAGAGTTCCAAGATTTGTATGATAGTGGTGAAGAGTGGAATGGTGAAGATGTAGGGTCTTTGTATACATCTAGTTCAGCAAGAGGGGGGAACCATAGTGAATATTATAAGACTAAGAGGAAATATGCTGGAATAGACCAATATGATCAATTTGCATCAGATGATCGGCTGCCATATCAAGACTCTTTGGCACATGCACAAAGGCACTCAGATAGATATTACAAAAATGGTGATCGGTATGGCAAGGGCCACCAAAACTATGGTTCATTAAGTAGGCATAGGTCACAGCAAGTTGATGTAAAAAGTGGCTTCCACAAACAGCACAAAGTTTGGAAGAGAAGTGATAACTGTCTAGATGACGTCCTTGGAGGTGACGATAATGATGCTGATCCATCAGAAAATGGGGTCAGTTCTACAGCTCTTGAGCCATCAGAGGATTCTGAGGAGTTTATGCAATTGGTACACGAAGCCTTCCTAACATACTCTAAACAATTAAATATGAACCCGGGTGTTCGGAGAAGATACATGGAACAAGGAAAGGCTGGGACTTTGTTTTGCATCGTATGCGGGCGAAGGTCTGTTTTCTTTTCTGCCATGTTCTTTCTAATTGGGGTGCCTTTTTTATCTTTTCATTCCGCAGTTTTTAAATAGTACGCTTACAAATGCAGTCAACTTAGTATGCTATAATTTTGGGATTTGTTACTTGGGTTTTGTTAGGATTTTTATTAAGTTGTTTGCACATTGTTGTCTGAGTACTCAGAGGTGGATGGTGGATTCAAATCAATGTGGTACAGGAAGGTACAATGTGGGTAGAAGTTGCATCATGATGCTACTTCAAGCAGCTTTTATGATGTTAGGTTTTATGAAAAATATATCTGTTATAGTCTTTGGATTCCATCTATGATCTTTCGATAAATGGTTAGTTGGACGATGGTGTTTGTGGAGTTGTTCATTGTCTATCCTGGTTGAAATTTCTAAATAAGTCGCTTTTCTTGGGAAATGACCACATTCAAGTGATGATTAAAAGGTGATAGTGCAGTGGTTGGAGACTAACAGGATGTATTGTTTCTTTGGTTCCTTTTCACTGACAGGACCAAAGTAAATTGCAGATGTGCTATAAAATAGTTTTAGTTTTAAGTGTTGGAGTGATAACTAGCAAAATGGTTGTTTTTGGATCTGGAGGGATGGGATTGGTCCTAGGGCATCTGGGTTGTAATGGACATGGGTGTCAAACAAGGTGCAGTTCTCTTACGTATTGATTCAAATTGGTCTCCCAGGTAACATGTGACTCATCTCACTCATGTCTAGTGAAATCGTTAAGGCTCCAGAGTCTATAGTAGTATTTTATAGATCTGGCTATGTAATGAACAGTCTGTTTAAAGGTGGTTGAATTTTTGTTGGGTAAGAAAGGAGAAAGAAGGATCTGTAACAGAAGTTGGGTAAATAGGCCCAGTGAGAATATGAAATGTGAGTAGAGTAAAGGTCTCTTTCTGTTGAGCACCTGGAAGTGTCTTTAAGATTTTGTGACGATGCAGTCGACCATTAATTTACTGGTTGAGAAGTTAAACAAGTTTGAATACCTATAATGATTGGATGGTATTCTTGTTGGTCTTGGGTACATTTCTTTACCAAAATCTAGAGATTGTAATCTCACTTTATGACTTGGCAGACTCTCCAGATCCATTGCTCTTGATCATTATATGATCTTTGATGGGAGCTCTTCAGAGGAAAACCAAGTAGTTTTTTGACCGTTAGGTTCTTAAATATGTCGCCTCTTCCTGTATGCATTTTTTTTATTGAACATTATCGCTAATTTAATTTCAAATAAACAAGGTGATAAAGCTTAAAGGCACAAGTCATCTCAGGATCTAATCTGTATCGGATCCTCACTTTCTATGTCAGACTTTGTCTTCTAGTGTCTTAAATCTGATGTCTGTCCAAATCCTGCCAAGAGTAGGTCTGGTAGAATACGGGTACAAAGTCTGCCATGTCATGTATGTCACAACGTATAAAATTCTTTACATGAGATGAGGGGGATGGTGGAAGCCTTGCAGCAAATAGGAAGGCGATCTGAGTGAAACAAGGTTCTTGCGGCTAATTGCCATTAAATTGTATTTATTTTTACCTTTTTCCTGTGGTCAACTTTTTTGTCTTGTTCCACTAGTTTTTTTTTTTTTTTTCCTGTCTAACTTTTGGTTAAGATAATAACTTGTTTTTCCTTCTGTTATGTGTTAATAACTAGTGAGTCTATATGAATTTTGGTAGAAGTAAATATCACAAGTGGCCGTCCTTTTACAGTTTGTTGCTTCCTTTTTCTTCCTGTTACAGCTTCTCAAAGGAGTTCATGGACACCCAACGATTGGTAACACATGCATTTATGTCTAAAAAAGCTGGATTGAGAGCACAACACTTGGGACTTCTCAAAGCAGTTTGTGCTCTGTTGGGGTGGAGTACTGTTATCCCCACTGACATAGTACTATGGGTTCCCCAAGTCTTGCCCAAAGCAGAAGCTTGGGCTCAGAAGGAAGATTTGATTGTTTGGCCTCCAGTCATTATCATCCACAATATCTCTATGTCAGACAACAATCCTGAAAATTGGAAGGTTGTAAGCATTGAAGCTCTTGAGGCTTTTCTAAGAGGTGGGCGATTCTGTTTTTATAAAACATCCAACGGTACATATAAGGCATGGTTGAGCATGATTTGATGGCTTTATAATTTAGAAGTAAATAACTGAATTTAGAATTGAAAATAAGAATGATCTGTATCATGCTGTATAACCATGTCTAAAATTTAACTTGGTGACTAAGTTTACTTTCGTAAGCTTCAAATTCTGCCAAATCTTGATAGATTAGTTTGTATTGTACTTGTTTATTGGATACAATTTTTGTTTTGAATTTCATCTTTTTGGTTCTCTATGAAATGGCAGGTAAAGGTTTAATTACGGGGCGAATCAAGATGTGCCTGGGAAAGCCTGCTGATCAAAGTGTTGTGCTGGTGAAGTTCTTGGGAACTTTCACTGGGCTTGGGAATGCAGAGAGGCTTCACAAGTACTTTGCAGAGCAGAACCGTGGCAGAGTAGACTTTGAGCGAGTAATGTCCAACAATGGAAACATAGTGGAAGCAGGAATGCAGGGAGATAGTGTGGAGGAGCGACTTTTGCACGGATATATGGGGATTGCAGAGGACTTAGATAAAGTAGATTTTAATACCAGGAACTGGAGTTTGATAAAGAGCAAGAAGGAGATTCAGGACCTGGCCAATGCTCCTGTTAAACCTTGATGAGAGAGGTTTATATCTGGGTACAAATACTAATTTGAGGATTGGGCAAAGCTATATAACTGGACAGTTTTATCAACCTGACATGTAATGTGGATTTCTTTAGAAAATATGTGAGATACTGTGGTGTGATTGTATAATGTCCTAGGATGGAGAAAACAGTTGACATACATTTGCGATCTCTGATAATGTCATCAAAAAGAGAACAGGAAAGAATATTTTGTAAAAATTGAAGTCACACCCAGTTTTTCATTTTCGCACAATGAAATGTTGAACTTGTTGTGAACTGTTGACTTATGGGAAGCTAGTCTGCCTTCTATGACATGAATTGAAGGATCACAACCAGGCACAAAATCTCTGGTCCAAAATTTTTTATTTTTTTATTTTTTATGTTGGATGGATAGTTTGTGAATCAAATCATTAATCTATGGACAAACTACAAATTAGTACATGACAACAATTTGTTTTACAAATAACTCACTTACATATTTAATTGAACAAATTAGGACAAAAATTTACAAATAAATACCATGTGCATAACAAGCTGCCACATGTTATTAACTAATTTACTCTTTTGTCCTTAATATTTACAAGCATGTATTTAGTCCTAATTGCTGCTACTGTCTATTACAAAACTAGTTGCTACTGTCTATTACAAATCTAGCTGCTACTGTCTATTGCAAAACTAGCTGCTACTGTCGACTAGGAAACTAACTGCTACTGTCGACTTGGAAGACACCTGCTACTGTCGACTTGGAATGTACCTGCTACTGTCGAGCATGAAAGTAACTGCTACTGTCGATTTGAAAGGTGCTACTGTTGGCTGGGAAGGTCTCTGCTACTGTCGATTATGTATCTAACTGCTACTGTGGGAAGGCACTTGCTACTATTGACTATAAATCTAGCTGCTACTGTCGACTGAGATACTAACTGCTACTGTGGTTTTTGGTGAGCAAAATTCGAAATTTCAAAATTTCTCAAAACATATGCAATATGGTACTTAAATGAAAGCCCATGACATAAGGAACAACTTTATATATTGGCTCACCTCCAAATTACTGGTAGTTTAGCCGGAAAATTTAAATTTGTTTGAAAAAAACTAAAAAAAGGAGGAGAGAGAAACTTGTTAGATCTGGGTGGCAGTTGGTAATTTTCACGAAAATAAGGGTATTTTAGATATTTTTACATTAATTACTTAATCAATTTTGGTCTACTTATTTTTTGGGCTTGGGCTTATGTCCTAATTTGTATAAGAAATATGGAAAGTGAGTTTTTAGTTAATTCAAATGTGGTCAGGTACTATTAAGTAATTCTCCCTTAATCTATTTCCCCCACAAACCACGGAAAGGCAAGAGTCTCTAATCGATCATGTTGCCATTGCATCGTAGCAGAATAGTTTCCCTTGTTGATAATCTAGTTGATGAAAATTGAAGGGCAACACTTTTTTTTTGGTGCAAATGGAGCTAAACGCCCGAACAAAAACAAAGAAGGAAAAGACTAGAGTAGCTCTGAACTCCCTATTTCTTTGCATTCCAAAGATATCATCGAGCAACACTTCAGTCACCAGCGCAGGGGATCACACATTACACAGCTTCCCTTAGCATTGAGAGTGCTATGCTTATCAAGAATATCGGCCACCATATTTCGCTCTCTATGGATATGTTTCACTCGAATGAGTTGAAAAGCATACATCATACTCCTACAGTTCATGATTAAAGTCCCCAGAGGATGTAAGATAATGTTGTCACTATGAATGAGATTGATAAGCACTGCAGAGTCAGACTCCACCTCCAACCTTGAGATTTGTAAATTTAAGGCTAACTGTAATCCATGATAAAGCCCCCAAGCTTCAGCCTGAAGCACCTCCCCAGCACCAATATTGATCATAAAACCACCATGCCAGCCAAGCTCGTCCCTAATGACTCCACCAGCACCAATGTTTCCACTTCTAACTCTAGACCCATCCACATTCAGCTTAAAAATACCAGCAGAAGGTTTGATCCAAGACAAAGCTTCCACATGTCTAGTGGTATTAGAACAAGGCTTAGCCATAGCTTTAGAGCACTCACCAGCATAGCTAAAGATAACTTCAGAGGTATTGTAGGGGTACTTGAAACTTAGATAAAAAATAGACTTGCATCTCCATTTCCAAATAAACCAGCAACAATATATAAAAAAGATATTCCAATTGAGATTATTCATTTTGTAGCCTTGCTGATGCAAATTAGCATAGATCCAACTCTCCCAGTTTAAGCAAAAGGTAGCAAGTAAATTGGGGTGAATATTAAAGGCTTGCCATACCTGTTTAGATCTTGGACAATCTCAAAACAAGTGAAGCATCGTTTCAGGAGAATTTGTGCAGAATTAGGAGCAATCCTTCTTCTAAAGCGTTGTTCATTAGTTATCAGTCTACCAGAGACAAAAGTCCACATAAAAGCTTTAAGCTTGGGAGGTATACGGAGAGACCAAATTCTAAACGAAGGGTAAATCTGAATTTACCCGAAACCCCTGTTCATCACAAAGCACAGAGTATGCAAACTTAACAGAAAACATTCCAGAAGAAGTATGCCCCCAAATAATTTGATCAGGATAGTTACAGTCAGCAATAGGGATAGTTAAGATTTTATCAACAATTTCTTGAGGCAGGTTTCCAACAAGTTTATGCACATTCCAAATTCTGTTAATCCAAAACTCATGAACTAAAGAGTCAATATTGACTGATAACACCAAAAATACAGAACTCAAAATTTTAAGTTTCCATTTCGTGTGCTCACATCCAAAGTTCATTTTCGTTTCACATCCAAGCTATCATATTCCACCTTGCAAATAAGAGAACACCAAAACGGGGGGATGAACATCAGTCATTTCTGAGCTTTTTTTTGGTTCTTTTCTATTCCCAAGAAATAGACCAAGTCAAATTATACACTATTGGTAATGGTGTGAGGTTATAATAATACAGAATGTACATTCAATCAAAACCTATACAAAATCATACTACTAATCCAACACTTGTTTCTTCCAAAGGCTTCAAAAACAGCCATAGGGCATTAAGGCTGCGCTCCTTCCTGTAATAAAAAATAGGTTATTTCCATTTCCAACTATCATCAGGAACACCTAAATTGCACCTAAATTGGTCAATCAAGTACATAAACAGCAGCAGCTTCTGGTGATCCAAGAACTTGAGCAGCTTCAGCAATTCTAAATGCCATTGCAGCTTTGTAAGTTGCCAAATCAGCATTCTGCATAAGTACCTGAGCTCTCTGTCGTTTGCGGATAGCTAAATCCACAGATCTCTCCGCTGCCGCTTTCGCCTCTTCAACTTTAAGCACAGCATTTTGTTCTTGCAAGGCATCTTGCTCAGCAGCCATTGCTGTACAGGAATACAAGTCGAGAATATAAGTTTGCTTGCAATTTAAGATACCATATCTCTCAAGAAAATCAACATTGATTATTGGCATCACTTGAAAACTTCTCAACACAGAAGACACAATACAATTGACAAACTTTATTATTCCACCAGAAACATAGAATTTGCAGAGGAACAAGCCATACATCAAGAAACAGTACTTAATAGCAATGGTAACTTCTTTCCTGAACATTCAGAGCACAACCCTTTCTAGTGTTCTCGATTTAATTTTTTTAATAGTTTGTCCTAATAGTGGTAAAACAACAATTTACATTCTTTCAAAGACACTAACACTCAGTAAGTGTTAGTAAGACACTAACACTCAGCACACATCAATCCCCTATATATCTACATGCCATGTACATCGATGAGCTCATCTAAATTCCGGCTGCTATCAAACATCCTATCAGTTTTTTTCTTTCGTTCTTTATTTTGTAAGAGAAGAATACTTTACTACATATTAGGTTCTATTAATTATAATCGTACAGTATATCTGACATGATAATGTATTTCATGCAACTGCTATTATAATCCTTTGAAATAAGCTATGTATAAATGTGGAACACCTTTCTTTTACCACTACCATAGCCAAAGAAAAAGCAGAGAAAATTACCTTGCAATAAACTTGGTTGTTTTCCTCTGCCAGATTGACTAGGTTGTCGTTTGAATGACCTCCTCTTGCGCATAACAGGCTTTGAGTCCAGCAGCGGCCTTTTCAATTGATGCCCCTGTTAGAGTGGACGGGTATGTTAATAGGCAACCCAGTCATGTATTAAAACACATCAACAGGCATAAGTGCCAAAAAATATCGGAAAACAATGATGTCGTGAATTCAATGACATGATCCTGCCAACAAATACTGAAAAAAAAATGATGAAACAGGCTTCCACATTATTGCATTCGAACATTCACTTCTACTGACTGATGACACGCACAAGCTAATCTTCAAACAGATCAAATAACATTTGTGAACAATCATCATATACAATTACCAACAGTAGTTCATGAGAGCAATTACCAAGATGAACCGATATCTAACTGAAGTAACAAGTCAACCCAGAGATTCCTTCAATGCATAAGAACTTCAAGAACACAATTCCAAAATCTAAAACATCTCAAGAATAATATATAATTCGTACCTGAAAGACTCTAAGCAGTGAAAACCTCTTCTGCTTCCTTTTATTCATCCAATAACTATACACAGCTTCTACAACATCCCTCTTCCCCATGTCCAGAAAATGACTAGCAGCAGAAACTCCATCAGAAAAATCATATGGTTTACTGTAAAATGCCTTCTCAAAGGCATCAACCATTAATTCAAATTTATCCTCAGAAACAGGCTCATGAAGTGCAAATTCCACGTTGAACTTCTTCAGCCACTCCTCATCTTCAGAGTCCATGTCATAATTCGCCGTCTTCTTTGCAAAGGATCTAGACAGCTCATCCTCCTTCACAGATATGTATAACTCTGGCATGAGAAACTGTGAACTGTGGCTATCTGCATACCCGGGAACTTCATGTACCCCTGGCACAGGAATGGACTTCGCAGTGGCATTACGGTCAGAAGCAGGCTCAGGAATGAACTCAATGTTGGCATTACGCTCAGAGCATTCCTTGTAAAGCTCCTTGAAAGTGATCCACTGGCTTCGATCTGGAAACTCTAGCCGCAAAACATCACTGTCCGGATACCAGATAATATCATGTGTGAAACGGTTAGAGCCCGGCCTTATTGATCTCTCTTTCTCAGCTTTGTGGGTTAGTCGCGTTAAACCATCTTTCTTGACAACAAGAAGCCACTCTCCAGAAGAGGAGGTTTCTAGCATAATGGTTAATCCAACTTCCCTATAACATCTGTCTGATTCAGTGACCAATAAGTTTGCAGAGCAGCATGTCGAATCAAAATCGCGCACCAATCTATCCACATTGGAACTCACTGATCTCGAGTTTGTAGATGAGCAAGTTGATTCTGACCTCCTAAGCTTCTGATTTGAGGCTACAGAAGAAAATGAAAGGCCATTCTTCTTAATATTCATCAGTTCTGAAACCAAGGCTCCATTATGCTTCCGTAAAGCAACAAAAGAAGTATTTCTAGAGCTCCTCCTCCTCAGTGAACTCCTCCTCTTTTGTATAGCACCTCGCGAACTTAAACCATTCCTATACATTGTGCTTCTAAAACCTAATCTGGGAACTTTTACAAGTGGATGCAACGGTCTGTTGTCAGTATGGTCAACCTCATGCAAGACTATGCACTTGTCACTGTCATTGCCACATTGATTAACAGCATCATCATCATCATCAACATGGCCATCATTCAGATCATTTACAGGAAGAATTGGCCGAAAAAAGTATCTAAAATGCATTTTGGAGAGCATGAGCGTGAAACATAGAGGAACTGCAGAAAAGTCCACAGAAAACATTGGCACGAACTCCTTGCTCTCAAAGAACTTGCAAAATCCAGAGCCAACAGTAGAAGAAAGTACCTGAAACAATAGGGATTTAAATAAAGAAAACTATAACAAAAACAAAAGAAACGTATAGCAAATACAATAAAAATCTGAATGCTACAACTGAAATGTTGGTAGAGCAACAACTTACCAAGGAAAAACTAATACCAAGCATGTCATAAACAATGCAGATGGGTTCCGAGACAAGGAACTGGGAAAGCTCAGTCATTTGCAGGCTGGACCTCGACATGTGCATCAAAATCGAATACAAAAGCCGAGCAGACAAGTATCTCCTACCCCATAAAGACTCAAACTTGACGCTAAGCACTAGGCAATCCAACCTCGAATCTCCTTCCAGGCTCTTTCTCTTCTTCCTAGCAAACCTCTGCCCAAACATTCTATCCCCTGCGCCTCTTCGACTCTCCACAGTGGTCCGTTTCCTCTTCCTAGTATACACAATCCCAAACCTTTTAAACTGCTTAACCCCATCCGTCAAAACCTCGGCCTGAACAGGCTTCTCGATCACTTGGCTCATCGAAACGACCATGTTCGGCTTCGGTTTAGGTCGAGGCCGTGCCGGGCGGGCGGCTCTGGTCCATCCCTTATGCTGCTTCACCGAAATCGCATCCGAATCACGCCCTTGGCCGTTGTTCTTGATGAGCTTGAGCCAGTCGTCGTCTTCATTGGTCCTCTCCAGCTTGACCACAGAGGATTCGGGCCAGAGGCGGCGGCCGGAACGCAAGACCCGGGCTCCGTCCACCCCTTTCCCCATCCCGAAAACCCTCGTCGTCCTCCTCATCTCCACCGATGGCATCTCCCTCCTCAGATTCCGGAGCACCACCACTCTCGGCCTGATACTTCTCCTCCTCGACTCGCTCCGAGTCGACTCAGCCCCAAACTCGGACACGGAATTCTCAATCGCACGAAACGACGACGTCTGAATCATAATTCAGAGAAGACGCCATATCGTTTAGGAAATTAAAAAAAAGAAAGAAAAAAAAAACTCCTATTCCTATGTACTCCCCGTGACTCGGCCTCCGATTCGGGACTCGGAGCGAGTTCGAATCATCCAAAAAAGAAGAAAAAGAAAAGAGATTTTTCTGATAAAGTAATAATCGAGATGGATATGGATATGAACAGTGACTAGACAAAATCAAGAGGAAGAACGCTCGGAGATCTGGGAAAAAAGAGAGGTTATGAAGGAGATCGGAGATCGGAGATCGGCGATCGTTTTGTTGACGGAAAAAGAGAGGTAGAGAGAGAGAGAGAGGAGGTTGAAGATCGGTGAGGGCGGTTGGGGACTGTGGGTGTGTTTTAGGGGAGTATCGGCTAGGGTTTATGATAAAAACCACAGTGGGGGAAGTTTAGAGGGAAACCAATAGGTGAGCCATGACAGCCATTGGATGAGGGATCGGACGGTGGAGAATAAGCCAGGTTTTGTTTCCTTAAAAGAATGAAACGATGGCTCCAATGAGATAGAGTGTGTGGGAGAGTTTGGGTTGGGTTTCTGTGAGAGAGGTTGATATTTTCTATTTTTCTAGGGGAAAAAGACTGAAAAGGGTTTGATGTGACGCGGGGGGGGGGATTAAGAGTTGTGGGGTGGGGTTTTTGGGTCTTTTCCGGGGGGGTGGGGTTGAGAATCAGCGAGTTTTGCTCCTGTTAATTCGGGATTTAAATTTTCTTACGGCTGTAAATGTTGATGCAGTAAAACTCTAGATCTCATTTTTTTTTAATAAATATTATTAAATAATTTACGCAACCTTTTTATATGTATGTCAGTGGGGTTTTAATATAGGGTAAAAACGTAAAATAGTACTTGAACTATTGCGAAAGGTACTTTTTGGTACCTATTTTTTCTACCTGAAATGGTACATCGAGTATTACACCGTTAACTAATATGATACCTCCGTTAGTTTTTCCGTTAAAGTTACCTACGTGACATGAATAAATACCCAAAATAGTACCCAACCTATTTCAAAAATATTTTTTAATACCTATGTATTTTTTTTTTCTAATACTTCAAATAAAATCTCTGAATTTAGTTTATGATCAATGGTTAGAGATATATAACTTAAACACATACACACATTATTTTATTATAACTCTTAAATATACTTTTTTTTATAAATATAATAATATATGTTGTATTTTATCCTTATGATAGAGATGTCTATAAATACTATTATTATAAACGTATATTATGTCATTACCAAATATTTGACTACCTTCATAAACAGAATAAATTTGTAGATTTTTAAAAAAAGAAAATATTGATATATCAAAATAATAATATTTTTTTATTACTATCAAAATAATAATATTAAAATTTGTCTATGAGTTTAACTAGTACGTATATGTTTTCGTATCATAAACTAAATTCAGAGATTTTATTTGAAGTATTAGAAAAAAAAAATATAAGTACCAAAAAATGTTTTTAAAATAGGTTGGGTACCATTTTGGGTATTTATTCATGTCACGTAGGCAACTTTAACAAAAAAAAACTAACAGATGTACCATATTAGGTAACGGTGCAATACATGTAGAAAACATTCGTAAGTACCAAAAATGTATAGTTCAGGTACCATTTTAAGTTTTTACTCTTTAATATATAACCTCAACGTTTTCAGATAATATACTTAACCAATCAGGCCACGGTTTACCAACACAATTTACATCTCTTAGAGCATCTTCAACATACCTTCTGTTATAACTCCTTAACTCTTTACTTTAGAGAGTAAATATAGTTTTTTACGAAAAATAACAGATATATCAAACTCTTCATTATAATTCTCTATGTTAACTTTTAGCTATCTCGCTAGCTAAATTTGAAGAACCTTATAGCTAAATAGTTAAAGTTAAAACATTTAAATTTATTACATTTTTTATATGTAATTATAGCTACATTCCTTATATGTAATTATATATAATTTATATATACATTTAAACCATTTTTAATTCATTTGATAAATATTTTAAATAGAAAATGTCCATTTAGTACTAATTTGGCCCCCTCATTACCTATTCCAATGACCATCTTATTTTTCTCACCTATTGAACATAAGAGAACAACTTTATTGCCCATTTGAACAAATCTTTTTCAACCCTAGTACAATTTTAATTTTTTTCTTCCTTTTTTGTCCTTCTGTCTTATCAACATATTTTAGAATTATAATGTGCTGAGAAAATGGAAGATAAAGAAATTTTGCCGAAAGGTCACCCAACTCCGCCAGCCTCCCATGACCGATCGCCGGAGTCGCCGGATTCACGTCACCCAATTTTTTTGCCGGAATTTTTTTTTCGCCGGATTTTTTTTTTTTACCGGAATATTATTTTTTTCAATATTAAATTACTGACCCCCAGTAATCAGGTTACTGACCCCCAGTAATCAGGGTACAGATTCCATATTTTCCAGTAACCATGTTACTGACCCCCAGGTTACTGACCCCCAGTAATCAGGTTACAGATTCCATATTTTTCAGTAATTCATTAGTGACCCCCAAGTTACTGATCCCCAGTAATCAGGTTACATGTTGACAGTAGCCGCAGAGAGGCTACAGCAGGCCCACAGACCCGCGGCAAGCGCACCAGGGCCCGGCCCAAGGGTCGGGACCGGATCACCAGCACCCGGCCTCGGGGCCTGGCACTCTATCCTGCCTCCAGGAGCCCAGGGGCCGGGAGCGCCAGCCTGCCTAAGAAGGCACCAAAAGGTATAAGCAGAAGGGAACCAGTCCCACATCGAAGAGTAAGGCCAGTCCTTAACCCCAACCACCTATATATGGGCCCCAACTACCTTCTTTATGAGGTAACTCGTCTCTCTCCCCACTTACATACGTGCCTTGGTTATATACATTCCAACTATACTAACTTAGGCATCGGAGAGGTGAAGGCCGGCCCGCCCGGTATTCTCCTTAGTGAGCAGGATTGCAGGAGACAGTTGGATTCATCAAGTATCTACTAGACCCCCGGGTTTAGGCAGAAACAATTGGCGCCGTCTGTGGGAATCTTGAACGAAAAGTCGTGTAAGCAGCACCGTTGAGAAAGAGATCGGAGATGAATCAAGAGAAAGGAACGACCGAGGAGGGAAACCCTGCAATAGTGCAGGCGCTCACCTCCACCCCAGCCGTTGTGAGGGAGCCACGCCACGACCAGAGCGACGGTCAGGAGGTAGGAAGCTACGGGGGACCATCCGGCGTGCCGGATCCCCATCGCGACAGCCCGCGAGGTAAAGGCCTGGCAGAGGAGGAAGACAGTCCAGAGCGACGGGGCTTCGCCTTGACATTCTCAGATGATTCAAGCGATCGATCTGAGAGCCCGGACCAGGACCTCACGTACAGCCCCGGCCATAGCGGTATGGCGGGAGAATTACGGGCGATGGCCGCAGAGGTCAGTCGTCTGAGAGAGGAGAGCGACAGGGACAGAGCTAAGTCCAACGCTCGGTACGAAGAGATGGAGGCGGTGAACACTGCCCTGGTGGCCGCCCTGGAGAGGGGGCAGCAGCGCAATAGCGCCATGGCCGAGGCACAGGCGGCAATCCCGCCGGTTCCACCTCAGCACACCGATGGAGGGCAATCTTCGGGCGGTCGGTCCGGTGACCCTGTGCAGCAGAAGTCGCCATCAGGCGCCATCCCGCCAAAGAGCGCGACGACCTCCCGCCAGCCCGACGCCTCGTCAGTAGATGGAGCTGAGACGCCAACCGCGCGAGCACTGCAGGTGCTGGCCGACACCGTGTCGAGCTTGAAAGCCCAGATGGAGGCTAACGAGAGAAGAACCGCGCGGCCGATGGAGGGCGCCCGGTTTAATGAGCGCATGGGTCCCTTTTCGCACCGGGTCATGGAGTCGGGAAGATCTGGCAACCAGAAGTCCCTCAAGCTCACCTACTCAGGATCCGGCTGCCCATACCAGCATCTGGACAGCTTCCGGTCCCAAACTTGCGCCAAGGGATACTCCGATGCAGTTTGCTGCAACATCTTCCAGGAGACCTTGTCCGGAGAAGCACTCAGCTGGTTTTACGAGCTTCCGGCAAACTCGATCGAGGCGTTCGAGCAGTTAGCCGACCGGTTCGTAGGCCGCTTCATCCTCCGAGTTGAGGGAGCCCGGACGTCGACCATCCTCTTCAATTGCAGGCAAGCCCCCGGAGAGGAGCTGAGAACCTTTGTCAACCGCTGGCAGACGGCTACGGCCGGAGTTCGGAACCTGGACAAGGGTATCGCCGAGATGGCGTTTAAACAAGGGCTCCGAGCGGGCAAATTTTCCTACGCCGTCCGAGTAGAACTCCCGCAGGGGTACGACGAGTTGATGGCTATGGCCATCAGGCATGCTCAGGCCGATCATGAGACCTATGGGCACCACCTCCTGAAGAGGAAGCGAGATGAGGAGCAGGAGGACCATCCTCGGGAAGAGAACCCCCCACCCGCCCAGGAAGCCAAGCCCAATCAGCGGACCGATAACCGCACCGCTCGGCCCAGCCGGAACGCCAACAACAGAAACAACTGGCCACAGCGGCAGCAGAGGTCCTATTCTGATAAGCCTCAGAATGAGCACAGGCCAGCGCCGTTCCGCCAAGAGCGCCCCCTGGCAATCATGCCAGCACCACCGGTCAACCAAGAAGTCTTCACCGCTCTCACCACTTCCTACGAGGATATCCTACTTGAGAACGGGAGTGTCATTCCTCCACCGCCCCCGAGAAGGTTCCCAAAGGGGAAACTTACAACGGCGCAGACGGGCAAGTACTGCTCCTACCATGATGAGGCTACTCATCGAACGAGCAAGTGCCACGCCCTCAGGCAAGCGGTGCAGGTTTTGATTGATAACGGCCAGCTCCAGCGGTACGTGGGGAAAAGAGGAACAGACCCCGACCGGGAGAATGACCAGTCTTGGTAAAACCCGCTAGTCTGAGCGGTTAGTTTGGCATAGTTCACGGTCTAACCGTTGTAAAAACAAGTATATATGCAAACTACTTTTGAGAAAATTTCACCGGCTCTGCCAGTTCCATTATATTCATATTCAGGCAAGTGTACAAGCAGTAACCGATCCGGAAACATTACAAGGAAAAGGGCAAGAAAATCCTAAGGACCTACGACTGCGCCTTCGGCAGGCAATCCGCCAGCCTCTCCTGCGGTACCCTCGTCGTCGACATCAGTTCCGGTATGGTCTTCAGCCCGGACAGACTCGGCACCGGTGGTAAAAGAATCCAAGTGCGAGCGAATCACTTCACCCGGCTCCTCCTCCACCGCCTCCTGATGGATGTTCGACTGCTCATGGATATCTCCTTCAGCAGCAGTCGACATCAGGGAAGTGTCTAACCATCCCTTCCCCGCCCATTCCGTGTACGCATCTGAGATGCCTTCCTCCCTGGCCTTCACCAGAAACTCCAGGAACTGATCGCTCTCGCGGTATTTGAGAGCGACCCGCTCGAAGAGTTCCGGGTCAACTTCCCCGGCCGGAGCAGCAGAGCCTGCGTGCAGAGCAGCAGCTCCCACTTGGAGCTCGTCCACCTTGGACTCCAGTGCGGCCCTCTCCTCCTCCAGGAACTGATTCTGCTCTTTCAGCTCGGCCCTCTCCTTATCCAGGATCCGGTTCTGCTCCTCCAGCCTCTTGGCCCTCTCCTCCGATCTGGCCTTCTCCCGGGCCAAGCGAGACTTCTCCACCTCCAGGCGCTGCCGGGACTCGGATAGAGCAGTTATCTGTCTCTGCAGCTCCGACAGCCCCTCGCTCGCGTCCGGTTCGTACAGACTATACAGCAACTGCGCAACACCGAAGAGTTAGTCAAACAGCAAAGCAAGGCAAGGTTAGTCAAGCAGTATAGTGGTACCGTGCGGTACTTACCCGGAGGACGGATTCCTTGCATTTTGGACGGTTCCCGCCCGCCAGGACTCCAGCAACCCCGGGTCTATCCAGACCAAGGCCGGCCAGGTCCGCCGTCACTTGCCGGGTGATTGCACCACTCGGGCTTCCCCTTGATGCATCCGCAGGCGCTGGACTACTCTGCCGAGCAGCAGCAGCGGCATTCTCCCCGGCAGCGGTGGTCTGCGCGCCGCTGGTATTCCTGAACCGTTTGGCCAGATTCTCCCGTACCGACTCACCGGTCAGCGTCACCAGCGCGGAGGAAGGAACGTCTCCAACCTTCCGTTTTTCTCCCCGGCCCTCCGGAGAAGAAGATCGTGTGCTTGCGGGGGGAGCGCGAACCATGCGCGGCACAGACACCGGGCGGTTGGGGATCCTGTTTGCTCCACCGGGAATCTTTAAAGCCCCCCCGGTGCTCTTGCCCTTTCCAGGCGCCAGCAGGCCTGTCGAGTGATGGGTCTTCACCCGCTTCAGGACATAGGCGTCCTCGTCAACATCCATGGCCCTCCGCTCCGCATGGGTCACAAGCCGGCCGGACCCGTCCTCCACTGACGTCCGCGAGACGATCTCGGCCTTCTCCATCAACTGGTTGAGGAGATCTTCCCCGTCCATGGAGAGAGTGGTTTCGGGCTTGATAGTCGCCCGAGAAGATGCACCTGCAAGGAAAGCAAACGGTTAGTATATTGCAGAAGTTAACACAAAGTATCACCGCTCAACCGCTTCCTACGCACCGAGACCCCGCCCAAGCTGGCAGTATTCCAGCACTTCCCGTCGAATGAAGTTGTACGAACTCCGTTCCAGATCGTCCCAGCACCCGGCTATGGTCGAGATCCTCTCGCGCTGCAGGTCCGATAGTTCATACGACTGGTCGCCAATGGGTTGGAAGGCGCCAGGAACACAGTACATTCTATTCCTCGCTTGCCACTTCCCGCCCACCATCACCACTTTCTTCCTCCAGCTGTTGTCTACCCACGAAGGCACATTGGTAACGATCGGTGGAGGCTTCCGGCTGTTGAAGGACAAGCAACCACGGGACCCCTGCTTCCGGGAGTACGACAGCCTGTACAGGGCCCGGAACTCGTTCACCGTGGGTATGTTCATCCCAGAGAACTCGTACAAGCAGCCGAGGCTCAGTAGTCGTCTCCACTGGAGCCCAGGAAGCTGAGCGGGTGACACTCGCAGCGCACTGAGCATGTACTGCACGTAGTGTGGCAGCGGGAACGACAGTCCATGCCGGAACTGATCCGGATGTGCAGCAACCCAATGTTTTTCCGGGTTGCAGGCTGACTCTCCAGGATTCAAGGGTCGTAGCAATGTTAACTGGGATATCCCACGCTTCCCGCAACTCTTCAATCTCTTCCGGGGTCATGCTCTCCTCCAGCTCGTCGCACACCACAGCGTGCTTCCCTCTCCCCATGGTGTAGCTCGCAACCGGGGCATTTGCAAATCGCACCCCGTGCGGTATTTCGGTCTCCGAGGATTCAGCCCCGGAGGACGAAGCCGAGGACGGAGTCGAAACCCTGCTCCCGGAGCAGTCAGCAACCTCGGTCTCCGGAGATTCCGAACTCAGCCAGTCGTCCAGCCTCTGCGCATCGTCCACGAGGGGACCTCTGACAGCCGATTCGGAAACCCGGTCAGAACCTGAAGACGGCATCTTAACCTAGGGGAAGAACAGAAAACCCTAGCGCTTGTCAACAACAGGTACAACAACGCCTTCTACGGCCTCTCCCCAAGTTCGCCGCAAAGCAGTTCCGTCAGCAGCAGAGACCCCCCCCCCCCCCCCCCCCCCCCCCAAGGCAAAACAACAAACCCAGAAACAAGAATAACGATGGGGCAAAGAAATCAAACTTACCGATTAGTATGCTCAACCGAGGACAATCGGCCAGGGGAAAGCAGCGCGCAATGGTAGGGAGCGTTCAAGGAAAACAGATCTCGTGAGGCAAGAAAGGCTCAGAGTGCTCGCCGGATTTCTCCTTTCCTCTCAGTCTCTCTAAAGTAAGAAGCAACAACAGAAAGAAGAGTAGAAGAGGCCCTTTTATAGAGGGGACCAATGCCCTAGGCAATCGAAATCCCTCCAAAACAAGTAATCAGAGCAACTCAAAAGCCTGCGAATCCAGGCCCTCCATCTCAAGACTGCCCCGCACTGGCACGTGTCCCAGCGTTGGTAACCTCCCCACGCCATCATAAACTGACGGGACTGATGGACTTCCTCCTTAAATGCATGTCAGCCATTTGTCCCACACACTGACGGCAGGAAGGTAGGAACGAGAATCAAGGAGTCAGGCCCTCCCACTTCCCCAGATTCCACGCTTGCACCACAATCTTCGCTGCATTTCTCTAAGACCTCTCTTGCGGTTATGATCATCCAACCGCTTGGAGAGCACCCATCCGGGTATGAAGCCTCGACTCAATATGGCTGGACGCCCGGTCGAGTTCCGCCCGGCACCACGGCAGTTCGCGGTTATGATTATTCAACCGGCTGCATGGCAATCTTCACTGCATTTCTCGAAGACCTCTCTTGCGGTTATGATCATCCAACCGCTTGGAGAGCACCCATCCGGGTATGAAGCCTCGACTCAATATGGCTGGACGCCCGGTCGAGTTCCGCCCGGCACCACGGCAGTTCGCGGTTATGATCATTCAACCGGCTGCATGGCTTCTTCATCGCATATTACTGGAGACCTCGTCCGGATATGGCATGGCGTCCGGACAACGGTTGAAGTCTGTCCAGTCGCATCTCTTTTGGGGGAACTCGTCTCGATATGGCAGGACGCCCGGTCGAGTTCCGCCCACCGGTTTCGACGCATTCAACCGGCTCCAGAACACATCCCGGGAATAGGATCCACCCGGCACCATGGCACTTCACTGGGGGACTCGTCCGGAGATGGCATGACGTCCGGGCAACGGTCGAGTTCCGCCCAGTACCATGGCTGACCCCGGTCATGAGAACAATTCGACCGGCTTGGGCTTTATACACCCGGGTGAGTCTACATCTAACCCATGTACGCTTGTCCAGCAGGATAAAAACCCTGCATCGCACTAGCTGCGGCAACAGGGGGATGCATGACGAGCTTTGTCACCTCAACGCCGCCCCCCTACCAGGAACATAATGCACCTGGCCCATGGCACTTCACTGGGGGACTCGTCCGGAGATGGCATGATGTCCGGGCAACGGTCGAGTTCCGCCCAATACCATGGCTGACACCGGTCGAAAGCATTCGACCGGCGGGCTTTATACACCCGGGCGAGTCTGCATCTAACCCATGCACGCTTGTCCAGCAGGATAAAAACCCTGCATCGCATTGAAAGGCGATCAAACACGGGGCTACATGGCGAGCCTTGTCACCTCAATGCCACCCCTTTACCTCAACGCTTATTCAATATAAGCTGAGAAGAACTAGCAAGTGTTCGCCGGTGCTTCGACCAGGCCGCAACACCAGGGTAATCTCCCTGCAGCCTAGCAACGGGAAACTCATCCCGTTTCGGCATATAGCCCGGTAGAGGCTCAGTGAACTCCGCTCCGCTTCGATTCGGCGTATCAACCAGTTGAAGCCTAGTGAAGCTCCGCTTCGTACCGATAGGGCAGAGTGCCCGGCCGAAATTCCGTGCACATTCCTTGCATGGCGGATTTCAACGCCTCATTATCATCCCGTGCATAAATCTCTTGCATGGCGGATTTCAACGCCTCATTATCATTCCATGCACACGTCTGTTGCATGGCATCATGACATCATCATTATCATCTTGGCTCCATGCTCATAACACCACACTTAGTCATATTGCTGCTTATATTGCAAGTGTGCTTATAAACTATTGCTTCCCATCGGTAACAGGTACTCACCTCGGTCACGCCCAATCTTTAACGCGGACTTGGGGGACTGGGCACCGGTAGATTGGTAACCCCGCGGGTCTGCGGGACAAGAGCAAGACAGATTTAAGTCCCCATTCAAGATTGCACTTGACCGGGAACTTGGGGGACTTGTTGACAGTAGCCGCAGAGAGGCTACAGCAGGCCCACAGACCCGCGGCAAGCGCACCAGGGCCCGGCTCAAGGGTCGGGACCGGATCACCAGCACCCGGCCTCGGGGCCTGGCACTCTATCCTGCCTCCAGGAGCCCAGGGGCCGGGAGCGCCAGCCTGCCTAAGAAGGCACCAAAAGGTATAAGCAGAAGGGAACCAGTCCCACATCGAAGAGTAAGGCCAGTCCTTAACCCCAACCACCTATATATGGGCCCCAACTACCTTCTTTATGAGGTAACTCGTCTCTCTCCCCACTTACATACGTGCCTTGGTTATATACATTCCAACTATACTAACTTAGGCATCGGAGAGGTGAAGGCCGGCCCGCCCGGTATTCTCCTTAGTGAGCAGGATTGCAGGAGACAGTTGGATTCATCAAGTATCTACTAGACCCCCGGGTTTAGGCAGAAACAGATTCCATATTTTCCAGTAATTGATTACTGACCCCCAGTAATCAAGTTATAGATTCCATATTTTCCAGTAATCGATTACTGACCCCTAGTAATCCGGTTATTGACCCCCAGTAATCAATTTACAGATTCAAGATTTCCAGTAATCAAGTTACTGACCCCCAATATTCAAGTTACTGACCCCCAGTAATCCGGTTACTGACCCCTAGTAATCAAGTTACTGACCCCCAATAATCAATTTACTGACCCCCAGTACTCAATTTACTAACCCCAGTATTCAAGTTACTGACCCCCCCAGTAATCTAGTTACTGACCCTTAGTAATAAAAAAAAAGCATACTAATCTGCATTGACTGCTGTTTTCCCACCAAATCCAAAACCAATACGTACAGTCCATCATCAACATTAGATTCATCGATCCCGATTCATCAAACAAACAAATAAAGAAAGTCAAATCACGAAATTGAACAGACAATCTCTTACTAGAACAAAGCAATTAAACACAATAACCGAATCATGAAACTGAACAACAATTCTCTTACACAGAATCAAGCACATTACGCCACCAGAGCTAGCAACAAGCACATTAGTATATCAAAAAAAAAAACAAGCTCTAGTCTCCAATTTCAATTTGATACAAATTCTACCAAAAAAAGTCTTACGGAATATCCCAAGGTTTAGCCTCGGGAATCGCAACAACCATACATTGAAGCTCATCTGTGAGGACGATCTGGCATCCGAATCTATAGTACTTGTTCAGAA